>SJYX01000257.1:351306-389796 GCA_006410675.1 Oreotragus oreotragus | reverse complement strand
TGGACACGACTGAAATGACTTAGCAGTAGCAGCAGCAGTAACACAGCTTATAGGCATCAGATGGGGAAATGCACACCATCCTTCCCCTTCTACCCCCTCCCTCTGGAAATTGATTTCCCATCAGGGTATGTTCGATTATGCATTTCTGAATTTACTAGGAGCTTTGTAGCCAGACTCCCCTCCCACTGTAATCTGGTGATGGGGGGAGAAAAATCTCAGGATGGCATCATCCTTTGTTCAGTGGTCTAGACCGGCAAACCCTCCAGGCACTATCAGTTGCTGACTCACCTTGGAAGTGGTACAAGTTCCCTGTTCAGATCTGCCTATCCCCAAGTGGGGACTGGGGAGAATTCTCCTCTCATGAGGCTGAACAACGATAGCAGTCCTTGTCTGCAGCTGGTGCTGGCGTCCTCTGTACAAACCCCTGAGGGATTCCCTTAGGGGTGGTGAATCTCTGCCCTGTTGTAAGCCCAGGGTTAACCTCAGGCCTGCTTTAATTGTTTCTCATGTAACTCTCTCAGAACATGAATGAGCTGTTTGTCCAGTTCATTCCTGGAGCCTTGGGATGCAGGAACGCCCACTACCCATCACTCCCTGATGNTGGTGATGGACAGGGAGGCCTGGTGTGCTGCGATTCATGGGGTCACAAAGAGTCGGACACGACTGAGCGACTGAACTGAACTGAACTGAGTTTCCTTTATATCCAGAAATAATTAGTTTTTAATTACTTACTTTAAAATCAATGAAATAGAGATCTTTTATAAATTTAATTTCAATAATACCATGTAAAGGTAGAAATATGTGCATAATGTGCACATAGGCTTATAAACAGATGTAACTAGAGATCTTATAGCTTCTCTTCAAAACATAGTTATGAATCAATTATTACAATATAAACTTACCAGTTATAAATAACAGTACAATTAAACAAATAAATTAAATTCATTTTCTCAGATAACTAAGGCCTTGCTACTTTTGGAAAAGACTTAAAATTTGTATTTATCCTTGGTTAATTCCTTAAGGAGTCTGTGAATTAAATTTTGGAAGAAGTGGTCATTCCAGCAGCTTGAGTTTAGAAAGGTTTCTCATTGCTATTTATATCAAAGACTGTTCTGCCTACATTTTCCTTTAAGAATTTTATAGTATCTGACCTTGCATTTCAGATCTCTAATCCATTTTGAGTTTATTTTTATGTATGATATTAGAGGATGATCTAATTTCATTTCTTTTCTTTTCTTTTTTTTTTTTTTTTACATTTAGCTGTCCAATTTTCACAGCACTGCTTACTGAGGAGAAGTTTTTTTCATTGTATATTCTTGCCTCCTTTATCTAGATTAGGTGACTTTAGGTGCATGGGTTTATCTCTGAACTTTCTATCCTGTTCCATTCATCTGTATTTCTGTTTTTGTGCCAGTTTCATACTGTTTTGATGACTGTAGCTTTGTAGAATAGTCTGAAATCAGGAAGCCTGATTCCTCCAGCTCTGTTTTTCTTTCTTAAATTGATTTGGCTATTTGCAGTCTTTTATGTTTCCATACAAATTATAAAAACTTTTGTTCTAATTCTGTGAAAAATGCCCCTGGTAATTTGATAGGAATTGCACTGAATCTGTAGATTGCTTTGGGTAGTATAGTCATTTTCACAATATTGATTCTTTCAACCAGAGAACATGGTATGTCTCCCATCTTTTTGTGTCATCTTTGATTTCTTTCATCAGTATCTTATAGTCTTGTGAGTACAGGTCTTTTGCCTCCTTTGGTAGGTAATTCACCCAGAGTAATAAAAATAAAAATTATAATAAGCAAATGGGACCTAATTAAACTTTACAGCAAAAAAAAAAAAAACATAAACAAAATGAAAAGAATATCCTCAGCATGGGAGAAAAATTTGCACATGAAGCAACTGACAAGGGATTAATCTCGAAAATATAGATAAGGGAAGAGATTGGGGTGGGGACTTAGCAAACTGCCAGTGAAGGGGAATTGAAAGTTTTATCCATGATTTCAAAACTCAACCAAGAAAACACTTATGAAGCACTGTATTAGAGAGACTGAGACTAATTCAGGAATGAAAGACTGATGAACAGTGGGGAGGTCAAACAAATATAGGGGATATTTTTACAAGAAAAGAACAGGTCTAAATAAACAAAATTTCACAGGTCTTTTCACAGTGTTTTGCAATAATAAATGCTCAATAAATATTAGTTAAAAGGAAAGAAAGACTTCAACGTTTCCAATCTGAAAAAGTGAGTAAATGTTGATACTAATTTATAGACATAGAAGGACAATTCTTCTACATGGAAAATTGAGTGTGTTACTGCCAATGATTCATTTAGATCTGTACTTAGCAAGCTCAATCTGATAATAGAACATCTGTGCAGCAAAACCTTATATGAGAATAGGTATGCTTTCTAAGCATTATTTAGAAAGGAAAAAGTAGCAAAGAGCTGAAAACTTGAGAAATGATTATTGGAGGACAGAAAGCAAGAAGTATCAGGCTTTTCTCTAATCCCTGGTTGAGTTCAGTTCAGTTCAGTCACTCAGTCACGTCTGACTCCTTCCAACTCCATGGACTTCAGAATGCCAGGTCTCCCTGTTCATAACCAACTCCTGGAATTTACTCAAACTCATGTCCATTGAGTACGTGATGCCATCCAACCAGCTCATCCTCTGTCATCCTCTACTCCTCCAGCCTTCAATCTTTCCAAGCACCACAGACATTTCAAATGAGTCAGTTTTTCGCAACAGATGGTGCTTCTTCCAGCCCAGGGTTTCTCATGATGTACTCTGCATATAAGTTAAATAAGCAAGGTAACAATATACAGCCTTGACATACTCCTTTTCCTATTTGGAACCAGTCTGTTGTTCCATGTCCAGTTCTATCTGTTGCTTCTTAACTTGCATACAGATTTCTCAGGAGAGAGGTCAGGTGGACTGTTATTCCCATCTCTTGAAGAATTTTCCAAAGTTTTTTGTGATTCACACAGTCAGACTTTGTCACAGTCAATAAAGCAGAAGTAGATGTTTTCCAGGAACTCTCTTGCTTTTTCGATGATCCAACTGATGTTGGCAATTTGATCCCTGGTTCCTCAGCTTTTTCTAAATCCACCTTGAACATGTGGAATTTCATGGTTCACATACTATTGAAGCTTGGCTTAGAGAATTTTGAGCATTGCTTTCCTAGCATGTGAGATGAGTACAGTTGTGCACTAGTTTGATCAAACTTTGGCATTGCCTTTCTTTGGAAGTGAAATGAATACTGACTTTTTCCAATCCTGTGGCCATTGCTGAGTTTTCCAAATTTGCTGGCATACTGAGTTTAGCACTTTCACAGCATCATCTTTTAGAATTTGAAACAGCTTAACTGGAATTCCATTACCTCCACTATTTTTGCTCATAGTGATGCTTCCTAAGGCACACTTGACTTCACCTTCCAGGATGTCTGGATCTAGGTGAGTCATCACACCATCATGTTTATCTGGGTCGTGAAGATCTTTTTTGTATAATTCTTCTGTGTTAATATCTTCTTGTTAATATCTTCTGCTTCTGTTAGGTTCATACCATTTCTGTGCTTAACTGTGACCCTCTTTACAGGAATATTCCCTTGGTATCTCTAATTTCCTGAAAGAGATCTCTAGTCTTTCCCATTCTAATTTTTCTTCAAATTATTTGCATTAGTCACTAAAGAACCCTTTACTTCTCTCTTTGCTATTCTTTGGAACTGCATTCAAATGTGCATATATTTCCTTTTCTCCTTTACCTTTAGATTCTCTTTGTTTCATAGCTATTTGTAAGGCCTCCTCAGAGGCCTTTTTGCATTTCTTTTTTCGTAGGGATGTTTTTGATTCATGCCACCTGTACAAGTTTACGAACTTCAGTCCATAGTTCTTCAAGAACTTTGTCTATCAGATCTAATTCCTTGAAACTATTTGTCACTTCCACTGTATAGTTGTAAGGGACTTGATTTAGGTCATACCTAAATAAAATCCCTTATGATTATACAGTGGAAGTGAGAAATAAATTTAAGGGACTAGATCTGATAGATAGAGTGCCTGATGAACTAGGGACAGAGGTTTGTGACATTGTACAGGAGACAGGGATCAAGACCATCACCATGGAAAAGAAATGCAAAAAAAGCAAAATGGCTATCTGGGAAGGCCTTACAAATAGCTTGTGAAAAGAAGAGAAGAAAAAAGCAAAGGAGAAGAGGAAATATATAAGCATCTGAATGCAGAGTTCCAAATAATAGCAAGAAGAGATAAAAAAGCTTTCTTCAGTGATCAATGCAAAGAAATAGAGGAAAAGAACAGAGTGGGAAAGACTAAAGATCTCTTCAAGAAAATTAGAGATACCAAGGGAACATTTCATGCAAAGATGGGCTTGATAAAGGACAGAAATGGTCTGGACCTAACAGAAGCAGAAGATATTAAGAACAGTTGGCAAGAATACACAGAATAACTATACAAAAAAGATCTTCACAACCAAGATAATGATGATAGTGTGATCACTCACCTAGAGCCAGACATCCTGGAATGTGAAGTCAAGTGGGCCTTAGAAAGCATCACTATGAACAAAGCTAGTGGAGGTGATGGAATTCCAGTTAGTGGAGGTGATGGAATTCCAGTGGAGCTATTTCAAATCCTGAGAGATGATACTGTGAAAGTGCTGCACTCAATATGCCAACAAATTTGGAAAACTCAGCAGAGGCCACAGGACTGGAAAAGGTCAGTTTTCATTCCAATCCCAAAGAAAGGCAATACCAAAGAATGCTCAAACTACCACACAATTGCATTCATCTCACATGCTAGTAAAGTAATGCTCAAAATTCTCCAAGCCAGGCTTCAGCAATACGTGAACCGTGAACTTCCAGATGTTCAAGCTGGTTTTAGAAAAGGCAGAGGAACCAGAGATCAAATTGCCAACATCCGCTGGATCATGGAAAAAGCAAGAGAGTTCCAGAAAAACATCTATTTCTGCTTTATTGACTATGCCAAAGCCTTTGACTGTGTGGATCACAATAAACTGTGGAAAATTCTGAAAGAGATGGGAATACCAGACCACCTGACCTCCATCTTGAGAAACCTATATGCAGGTCAGAAAGCAACAGTTAGAACTGGACATGGAACAACAGACTGGCTCCAAATAGGAAAAAGATTGTGTCAAGGCTGTATCTTATCACCTTGCTTATTTAACTTATATGCAGAGTACATCATGAGAAACACTGGACTGGAAGAAGCACAAGGTGGAATCAAGATGGCCAGGACAAGTATCAATAACCTCAGATATGCTGCAACACCACCCTTATGAGAGAAAGTGAAGAGGAACTAAAAAGCTTCTTGATGAAAGTGAAAGAGGAGAGTGAAAAAGTTGGCTTAAAGCTCAACATTCAGAAAACAAAGATCATGGCATCTGGTCCCATCACTTCATGGGAAATAGATGGGGAAACAGTGACAACAGTGTCAGACTTTATTTTGGGGGGCTCCAAAATCACTGCAGATGGTGATTGCAGCCATAAAACTAAAAGACGCTTACTCCTTTGAAGGAAAGTTATGACCAACCTAGATAGCATATTCAAAAGCAGAGACATTTGCCAACAAAGGTCCATCTAGTTAAGGCTATGGTTTTTCCAGTAGTCATGTATGGATGTAAAATTTGGACTATAAAGTAAACTGAGCACTGAAGAATTGATGCTTTTGAACTGTGGTGTTGGAGAAGATTCTTGAGAGTCCCTTGGACTGCAAGGAGATCTAACTAGTCCATTTTAAAGAAGATCAGTCTTGGGTGTTCGTTGGAAGGAGTGATGTTGAAGCTGAAACTCCAATACTTTGGCCGCCTCATGTGAAGAGCTGACTCATTGGAAAAGACTCTGATGCTGGGAGGGATTGGGTGCAGGAGGAGAAGGGGATGACAGAGGATGAGATGGCTGAATGGGATCACCGACTCGATGGACATGAGTTTGAGTGAACTCCAGGAGTTGGTGATGGACAGGGAAACCTGGCGTGCTGCAATTCATGGCATCACAGAGTCAGACATGACTGAGTGACTGAACTGAACTGAACTGAATGGTTTAGTGGTTGTCCTTACTTTCTTCAATTTAAGTCTGAGTTTGAGCCACAGTCAGCTTCTGGTCTTGTTTTTGCTAACTATATAGAGCTTCTTCATCTTTACCTGCAAATATAATCAATCTGATTTCGTTTTTGATCATCTGGTGATTGCCATGTGTAGAGTCTTCTCCTGTTTTGTTGGAACAGTGTATTTGCTATGGCCAGTTCGTTCTCTTGGCAAAACTCTATTAGCCTTATCCCTGCTTCATTCCGTACTCCAAGGCCAAATTTGCTTGTTACTCCAAGAATCTCTTGACTTCCTACCTTTTCATTATAGTCCTCTATATTGATAAGGAGATTTTTTTGGTTGTGAGTTCTAGAAGGTCCTGTAGGTCTTCATAGAACCATTCGACTTCAGCTTCTTCATTATTATTGCTCAGGGCATAGATTTGTATAATTGTGTTATTGAATGGTTTGCCTTGGAAATGAACAGAGATCATTCTGTCGTTTTTTGAGACTGCATCCAAGTACTGCATTTCGGAATATTTTGTTGACTCTGATGGCCACTCCATTTCTTCTAAGGGATCCTTGCCCACAGTAGTAGATATAATGGTCATCTCAGTTAAATTCACCCATTCCTGTCCATTTTATTTCACTATTCCTAAAATATTGACATTTACTTTTGCCATCTCCTGTTTGACCACTTCCAATTCGCCTTGATTCATGGACCTAACATTCCAGGTTCCTATGCAATATTGCTCTTTACAGCAACAGACCTTGCTTCCATCACCAGTTACATCCACAACTGGTTGTTGTTTTTGCTTTGGCTCCATATCTTCATTCTTTCTGGAGTTATTTCTCCACTGATCTCCAGCAGCATATTGGGCACCTAGAGGCCTGGGGTGTTCTTCTTTCAGTGTCCTATTTTTTTTTTTTTTTTTCTTTTCATACTGTTCATGGGGTTTTCAAGGCAAGAATACTGAAGTAGTTTGCCTTTCCTTTCTTCAGCAGACCACGTTTTTTCAAAACTCTCCACCATGACCCATCTGTCTTGGGTATTCCTATGGATACCCAAGTGGCATGGCTCATTGTTTCATTGAGTTTGACAAAGCTGTGATCCATGTGATCAGATTGATTAGTTTTCTGTGATTATGGTTTTCAGTCTGTCTGTCCTCAGATGGACAAGGATAAGGGGCTTATTGAAGCTTCCTGATGGGAGAGACTTACTGAGGGGGAAAACTGGGTCTTATTCTGATGGGTGAGGCCATGTGCAGTAAATCTTTAACCCAATTTTCTTTTGAAGGGTGGGGCTGTGTTCCCTCCCTGTTATTTGACCTGAGGCCAAACTATGGTGAAGGTAATGAAGATAGTGGCAACCTCCTTCAAAATGTCCTATGAATGCACTACTACACTCTGTGCCCCAAACCCTGCAGGAGACCACTGCCACCCACACCTCTGCCAGAGACTCCTGGACACTAACAGGCAAGTCTGCATCAGTCTCTTGTTGATCCACTGATCCTTTCTCCAGGGTCCTGGTGCACACAAGGTTCTGTTTGTGCCCTGCAAGAGTTTATTTCCCCAGTCTTGTGTAAGTTTTGGCGGCTTTATGGTGGGTTAATGATATAAGCATCTGAATGCAGAGTTCCAAAGAACAGCAAGAAGAGATAAGCAAGCCTTCTTCAGCAATCAATGCAAAGAGATAGAGGAAAACAACAGAATGGGAAAGACTAGAGATCTCTTCAAGAGAATTAGAGATACCAAGGGAACATTTCATGCAAAGATGGGCTTCATAAAGGATAGAAATGGTATGGACCTAACAGAAGCAGAAGATATTAAGAAGAGGTGGCAAGAATACACAGAAGAACTGTACAGAAAAGATCTTCACGACCCAGATAATCATGAGGATGTGATCACTCATCGAGAGCCAGACATCATGGAATGTGAAGTCAAGTGGGCCTTAGAAAGCATCACTAAGAACAAAGCTAGTGGAGGTGATGGAATTCCAGATGAGCTGTTTCAAATCCTGGAAGATGATGCTGTGAAAGTGCTGCACTCAAGATGCCAGCAACTTTGGAAAACTCAGCAGTGGCCACAGGACTGGAAAAGAGTGTTGGAGAAGACTCTTGAGAGTCCCTTGGACTGCAAGGAGATCCAACCAGTCCATTCTGAAGGAGATCAACCCTGGGTTTTCTTTGGAAGGCATAATGCTAAAGCTGAAACTCCAGTACTTTGGCCACCTCATTCGAATGGTTGACTCATTGGAAAAGACTCTGATGCTGGGAGGAATTGGGGGCGGGAGGAGAAGGGGACGACCGAGGATGAGATGGCTAGATGGCATCACGGACTCAATGGACGTGAGTCTGAGTGAACTCCAGGAGATGGTGATGGACAGGGAGGCCTGGCGTCCTGCAATTCATGGGGTCGCAGAGAGTCGGACATGACTGAGCGACTGAACTGAACTGAACTGAACTGAACTGAATGGTGACCTCCTCCTAGAGGGCTTATGCCATACCCAGATCTACTTCACCCAGAGCCCCTGCCACCACAGCAGTCCACTGATAACATGTACCTCTTCAGGAGACATTCAAACACAGTTCTTTCTTAGTCTCTGTGGGGTCTCTGGGTCCTGGTGCACACGAGGTATGTTTGAGCCCTCTGAGCATCTCTGGCGTGTATGGGGTTTGATTCTAAACATGATTTTGCCCCTCCTACCATCTTGCTGGGACTTCTTCTCTGCCTTTGTACATGAGGTATCTCCTCAAAGTCACTCCAGCACCATGCAACTATCGTGCCTGACAGCAGACATGGAATATCTCCTGCCCTTGATGATTTCAGCACAATCAAGGAAGGAAGGAATGATCTTGAAGACAGCTGAGTAGAAATTTCCCAGCCATCTTACTGGGGCTTCTCCTTTGCCCTTGCAGTGGAGTATCTCCTCACAGCCACTAGAGCACTGTGTAGCCACCGCTTCAGCACCACACAGCCTGATTACTATGATGCTACCTAGAACTGGTACAGTTGAAGCAAAGATATTTTTAAGCTAGTAATTCAAAATAACTTTGGAATTGAATTCCTTTCCATCTTAAAACAATTTATGAAACTCACCAGAAAGATAAAAAATTAGAAAAAGGCAAGGTTCATTTCCTACAGTAATTATTCCCAGGAAACTCAGATTGGTCCCTCCAGCCAAAACAAGCAGCACCAGTGTGGGAGGATGAAGGTACGGCAGTTAGCCATTCCAAGTGTAGTCTGAGTATTTGTGATATGTATGATATGTGTGTGTGTGTGAGAGAGAGAGAGAGAGAGAGAGATACAGTATCTGTGTGTATCTGTATGTATGTGCTTTGATGACCTAGAACACTCAAGAGCCTGGAAACAGTCTCATTCCTAAAATTTAGCCTTTAAGTGGAAAATACCTTTTAAAAAGTCTTCTTAATGTAAAGAACAATGTGGAGATGAGTATATTTTCTCAAAGGACTTAAAAATGAATATCCACAAAAAAGTTTATGTGTTTGACTTGAAGAAAACAATCATTTTCAGTTATTATAGAGAAATAAAGAAAAGAAAAAGATAGGTCAATTGAATGGTTTTGTGAACTAATTAAGGGAAGAGACATTTGAGTTGAATTTCTTCATATCATTCATGTTGGAATACAGAAGTAAAAGATATTACATGCATGGTATTCACAAGAGTAAATAACACTTCTAAAAGCAATCTCACAGGTGGAAAAGGGCAATATCATCTAACAATTAAAAAAAATTAAACATCAAAAAATATTTCCAAAAAAGTTAGCGAGTATGCAGTTTACCTTTGAAAAAACAGTAATTAGAGGCATCAAACTGATGCATAGTGGAAAATCCAGTTATAGTTTACAGCCAACCCTTTGTGTACACAGCTCTTCCATATTCTCAGTTCTGCATCTGTGGAATCAAACAACTTCAGATCATGTACTACTTAAAAAAAAAAAAAACAAAACTGTGTATAAGTGGACCTAAACCATTCAAATCCATGTTTTTCAAGGGTCAACTGTAAAGTCTTTGAACAATAGAGCCACTGAAGTGGTACACAGTGAGGATAAAGCGTTTAACAAAATCAAGGCTTGGTCCTAATGAAGTCTGCATTCTAATAGTGATGGAGAGGAGTAAACAAATAAGTAAGTAAATATAAAATATGCTAGATGATGATAAGTGCTGCAGAGAAAAACAGAGCAGAGTAAAGAACAGAGATGTATGATTAGATGTGGATGACATTGTTATTTTATATATGGTGACTAGGGAAATAACCTGTAGTGTGGGAACATTTGAATAGATATTTGAAGAAACTGAGAGAGAAAACTATGTTTTATCTGGGAAAGAACATATCAGGTAGAAGACACAGCATGTGTGATATCTTTGAGATCTACTTGGCATTTTCAGTGAACAGTGAGGAGGCCAGTATGGTGAGAAGTTCATAGAGGAATTTGAGAGCCAAATCATGTAAAGCAATGAACAATGTTGTAACATGGCTTGACTTGGATTTTAGCTAGATATATCCAGGCTGTTATGTTGAGACAAACTGAAGGGCTAAGGCACAGAACCAGGAAGGTCTAAAATAAGAATACTACAGTTGCCCAGATGATGTATGACAGTGCTTAGATGAGGCTAACAGCAGTGAAGGTGGTAAGAAGTGATCAGATTCTGGATAGAAATTGAAGATAGCATCAAGAGGATTGTTGGTGATCTGATATGGAATGCAAGAGGGAAAAAAAGAAAAGGAAACATTAAAGACAGCTCTAAGAATTTTGATTAGACCAGGAAGGAGTCACTATCCCTGAGATCAAGAACATTATGTGTTGAACAAATCTAGAATGGAATTCAGAAGTTTAATCTTAGGTATGTTAGGATTGAGATGCATAGCAGACATTAAAAGGAAACATCAGAAGGGAATTAAGATATAGATGTCAGGAATTCATAGGTAAGCATCACAGGACTTCTAGCTTAAAGATGCAGTCTTAGTGTGGTCTTTAAAGGCATGTTTGGGAGTTCATGTACACCTGTGGCGGATTCATGTCAATGTATGCCAAATCCAATACAGTACTGTAAAGTAAAATAAAGTAAAAAAATAAATAAATAAACAAATAAAGGCATGATACCAGAGGAGATCACCTTAATGACGATAGATTGAATTTAAGTTTAAAGTGTGGATTTTGGGTCACATAGGTAAATGGGGATGGAAAAACAAAGGAGACCAAGAAGGAAAATTGAGTTTGGAGGAGGAAAACAACTACTGTGCAATGTCATGGAAACAAAGTGAAAAAAAAAAAAAAAAAAGAATTGCTACTGGTAGATTAAGAAAGATGAAGATTATATTTAGTAATATGCAGCTATTGGGGCCCTTGATGAAAGCTATTTTCAGTACAGTGGTTGGAAGCAATTGTCTGATTGGAAAATATAGAAAATGGGTGAAGAGAATTTAGGAGATGGAAGGTACAGACAACTCATGAAAAGTTTTACTTTAAAAGGGAGTAGAAAGATGATGAGGGGCTTCCCTGGTGGCTCAGATGGTAAAGAATCTGCCTGCAATTCAGGAGACATGGGTTTAGTCATGGGTCTGGAAAATCCCCTGGAGAAGGGCATGGTAACCCACTCTAGTATTCTTGCCTGGAAAATTCCATGGATAGAGGAGCCTGGTGGACTACAGTCCATGGGGTCGCAAAGAGTCAGACACAACGGAAGAGACTGGGCACGCATGCAAGCACAGAAAGATGCTGAAGAGTTAAGACATGCTTTTTTAAAGCAGAGAGTAAATGCAGCACACTTATATGCTGATGGACATGATCCAATAGAGAGGGAGCAATTAATAATGTGAGAGAGAATTGAGAATTAGTGAAATGATGCTAAATGTGTGAAAAGGAATGAAAATTCTAAGTAGAGGAGCTGCGCTTAAATAAGATCATGATTAGTTAATCTATAGTAATACCATTTCTAGGTAGAATATATGTGCACAAATACATACAGACAGGTGTTGGAGCGACATGAGAAACTGCTTTTCTTATTGTTCTGATTTTCTCGGCGATCAAGAAATAAGGTCATTACATTGGATTGAGGAGCATGAAAAAAGTTATGGGAGTGTGAAAACAAGAAACAGTGATGGCCATCTTCAGTTCAGTTCAGTCGTTCAGTCGTATCCGACTCTTTGCGACCCCGTGAATCGCAGCACGCCAGGCCTCCCTGTCCATCACCATCTCCCGGAGTTCACTCAGACTCACGTCCATTGAGTCCGTGATGCCATCCAGCCATCTCATCCTTGGTCGTCCCCTTCTCCTCCTGCCCCCAATCCCTCTTAGCATCAGAGTCTTTTCCAATGAGTCAATCATTCGCATGAAGTGGCCAAAGTACTGGAGTTTCAGCTTTAGCATCATTCTTTCCAAAGAAATCCCAGGGTTGATCTCCTTTAGAATGGACTGGTTGGATCTCCTTGCAGTCCAAAAGACTCTCAAGAGTCTTCTCCAACACCACAGTTCAAAAGCATTGATTCTTCGGAGCTCAGCTTTCTTCACAGTCCAACTTTCACATCCATACATGACCACAGGAAAAACCATAGCCTTGACTAGGCGGACCTTAATCGGCAAAGTAATGTCTCTGCTTTTGAATCTACTATCCAGGTTGGTCATAACTTTTCTTCCAAGGAGTAAGCATCTTCTAATTTCATGGCTGCAGTCACCATCTGCAGTGATTTTGGAGCCCCAAAAAATAAAGTCTGACACTGTTTCCACTGTTTCCCCATCTATTTCCCATGAAGTGATGAGATGNAATAAAGTCTGACACTGTTTCCACTGTTTCCCCATCTATTTCCCATGAAGTGATGGGACCGGATGCCATGATCTTCGTTTTCTGAATGTTGAGCTTTAAGCCAACTTTTTCGCTCTCCTCCTTCACTTTCATCAAGAGGCTTTTTAGCTCCTCCTCACTTTCTGCCATAAGGGTGGTGTCATCAGCATATCTGAGGTTATTGATATTTCTCCCGGCAATCTTGATTCCAGCTTGTGTTTCTTCCAGTCCAGCGTTTCTCATGATGTACTCTGCATAAAAGTTAAATAAGCAGGGTGACAATATACAGCCTTGACGTACTCCTTTTCCTATTTGGAACCAGTCTGTTGTTCCATGTCCAGTTCTAACTGTTGCTTCCTGGCCATCTAGTAGAATGGAATAGGGAGTGCAATAAAGGAAGATACTAGAGAGAGATTAAAGGACAACATTTGAGGTTAGTGTTCATGAATTTAAAATGAAACTAATCAACATAGATGTGTGGTTTTATTTTTCACTATGTTCACCGGTGGGTGTGGCCTTAGAGTGTTGGAAGGAAATGTCTGAGGGTTGGTGGACCAAGATCATTAGAGGAGAGGAAGCTCAAAAACACAGAACTCAAAACCTTAAAGAAATCACTAAGAATTATAATATGAGTAATATTTAAAAATACTATATTGACTCAGGAGTTAAAATTGGTGAAGGAGGGAAGGAAATAAATCATAGAGCATGGCAACTACCATATTTCCTGATCCAGTGACAGAAGATAACACATAACATGTCTAGCATAGATTTGGAATACGGTAAGTATAATCAGATCAATTATATTCTTTGCAGCTGAAGATGGGGAAGCTCTATATAGTCAACAAAAACATGACAAGCAGCTGGCTGTGGCTCATACCATGAACTCAGTGTAAAATTCAGACTTAAAATAAAGAAAGTAGGGAAAAACACTTAGGCCATTCATGTATGATCTAAATCAAATCCCTTACGATTAAACCGAGGAAGTGACAAATAGATTCAAGGGATTAGATCTTATAGACAGACTGCCTGAAGAACTATGGGCAGAGGTTCGTGACATTGTACAAGAAGCAGTGACCAAAACCATCCCCAAGAAAAAGAAATGCAAAATAGTTGTCTGACGAGGCCTTATAAATAGGTGAAAAAAGGAGAGAAGCTAAAGGCAAAGGAGAAAAGGGAAGCTATACCAATCTGAATGCTGAGTTTCAAAGAATAGCAAGAAGAGAGAAGAAAGCCTAAGTGAACAATGCAAAGAAATAGAGAAAAATAATACACTCAAAAAGACTACAGATCTCTTCAAGAAATTAGATATACAGAGGTAACACTTCATGCCCAGATGGGCACAATAAAGGATAAAAATTGTATAAACCTAACAGAAGCAGACAATATTAAGAAGAGGTGGCAAGAATACATAGAAGAACTATAAAGAAAGATCTTATGACCCAGAAAACCATGATGGTGTGATCACTCACCTAGAGCCAGACATCTTGGTGTGAGAAGTCAAGTGGGCCATAGGAAGCATCACTACAAACAAAGCTAGCGGAGGTGATGGAATTCCAGCTGAACTATTTCAAATCCTAAAAAATGATGCTTTTAAGGTGCTGTACTCAATAGCCAGAAAATTTGGAAAACTCAGCAGTGGCCACAAGATTGGAAAAAATCAGTTTTCATTCCAATCCCAAACAAGGGTAGTGCCAAAAAAGTTCAAACTACCACATAGTTGCACATTTCATATACTAGCAAAGTCATGCTCAAAATTCTCCAAGCCAGGCTTCAATACTAAGTGAACTGTGAGCTTCCAGGTGTTTAAGCTGGATTTAGAAAAGGCAGAGGAACCACATATTGAATTGCCAACAACCACTGGATCATAGAAAAAGCAAGAAAATTGCAGAAAAAACATCTCTCATGCTTCATTGAATATGTGACTGTGTGAATCAAAAAAAAAAAAAAAACTGGAAAATTCTTCAAGAGATGAGAATACCAGACCACCTTACCCATCTCCTGAGAAACCTGTATGCAGGTCAGGAAGTAACAGAACTGGACATGGAACAATGAACTAGAAAGGAATATGTCAAGGCTGTATATTGTCACCCTGCTTATTTAACTTCTATGCAGAATACATCATGCCAAATGCCCAGCTGGATGAAGCACAAATTGGAATCAAGATTGCCAGGAGAAATATTAATAAACTCAGATATGCATATGGCACCACCGTTTTCTGGCTATTGAGTACAGCACCATATGGCAGAAAGTGAAGAGGAACTGAAGAGCCTCTTGATGAAAGTCAAAGAGAGTGAAAAAGCTGGCTTAAAACTCAGTATTTAAAAACCTGAGATCATGACATCCAGTCCCATCACTTCATGGCAAATAGATGGGGAAACAATGGAAATAGTGACGGACTTATTTTCTTGGGCTCCAAAATTACTGCAGATGGTGATTGCAGCCATGAAATTAAAAGACACTTGCTCCTTGGAAGAAAAGCTATGACCAATCTAAACAGCATATTAAAAAGCAAAGAGATTACTTTGCCAAAAAAATGTTCATCTAGTCAAAGCTATGGTTTTTCCAGTATTCATGTATGTATGTATGTGTGTATATATGTCTGGTCATGTTCTTTGACCATAAAGAAGGCTGATCACCGAATAACTGATGCTTTTGAATTGTGGTGTGGAGAAGATTCTTGAGAATCCCTTGGACTGCAAGGAAATCCAACCATTCAGTGCTAAAGGAAATCAATCCTGAATATTCATTGGAAGGACTGATGCTGAAGCTGAAGCTTCAATACTTTGGACACCCGATGCGAAGAGCTGACTCATTAGAAAAGACACTGATACTGTATTGAATGACTTTCAGATTTATGATGAATTGCAACTTCTAATGGCAACCCACTCCAGTGTTCTTGCCTGGAGAATCCCAGGGACGGGGAAGCCTGGTGGGCTGCCGTCTATGGGGTCACACAGAGTCGGACACGACTGAAGTGACTTAGCAGCAGCAGCAACTTCTAAAAGTTGTTATATAAGAGGCGATAACATAAACCAACTCTAAAGCTGGCTCTGAAGAGAATAGTTCTTCAGTGCAGGACAGCAACACAACCAACCACAGCCTTGCTTTCACACTTTGGCAGCTGTGTCCAGGCTACAAAGCTAGGTAGGCTGAGGGAATTTTAAATTAAATAATGCCATATTGGTCAGCAGAGGGAGAAACAAAAGGAAGGCTTTATCAGCACACAGGGATGCTCTGGCTGTGTCTGAGAGGGTTATACTATTTCTCTATTTGTCCTACTAATGCCTCACCCTGACATCAGTCATTAAAGTCTCTGGTCTGATATAAAAGGCACAGAGTTATAAAGTCCTAAGATACTTCCTCTCCTCAGCTTTCTATTCAGAAATGTTTTACAAAACTCTGATGTTTTACAATGTTTAGTGTGCAGCTTTTTTTTTTTCCTTTGTAATTGCCCTTAGCACAACAACAACCATCTCTTGAAATTGTAAATCACTTAGTTTAGTTCAGTTCAGTCAGTCAGTCGTGTCTGACTCTTTGCGACCCCATGAATCACAGCACACCAGGCCTCCCTGTCCATCACCAACTCCCGGAATTCACTCAAACTCATGTCCATCTAGTCGGTGATGCCATCCAGCCATCTCATCCTCTGTTGTCCCCTTCTCCTTTTGCCCCCAATCGCTCCCAGCATCAGAGTCTTTGCTTTTCACTATATTATCTAGGTTGGTCATAAATGTCCTTCCAAGGAGTAAGCGTCTTTTAATTTCATGGCTGCAATCACCATCTGCAGTGATTTTGGAGCCCCCCAAAATGAAGTCTGACACTGCTTCCATTGTTTCCCCATCTATTTCCCATGCCATGGTCTTCGTTTTCTGAATGTTGAGCTTTAAGCCAACTTTTTTGCTCTCCTCTTTCACTTTCATCAAGAGACTTTTTAGCTCCTCTTCACTTTCTGCCATAAGGGTGGTGTCATCAGCATATCTGAGGTTATTGATATTTCTCCCGGCAATCTTGATTCCAGCTTGTGTTTCTTCCAGTCCAGCGTTTCTCATGATGTACTCTGCATAGAAGTTAAACAAGCGTTTTCACATTTTTCTTCTTTCAGATAAATACACAGCCTTGATGTATTCTTTTTCTTATCTGGAACCAGTCTGTTGTTCCATGTCCAGTTCTAACTGTTGCTTCCTGACCTGCATATAGATTTCTCAAGAGGCAGGTCAGGTGGTCTGATATTCCAATCTCTTTCAGAACCCTCCACAGTTTATTGTGATCCACACAAAGGCTTTGGCATAGTCATAGTCATAGAGGATTATTTTCAAGAAACTTGTGATGGTTAATTTTATGTATCAATTTGGCTAGGTAAAAGGTACCCAGATATTTGGCTAAAAGTTATTTCTGAGTGTGTCTGTGAGAGTGTTTCCAACTAAGATTAGCATTTGAATCAGTGGACTTATTAAATCTGATTGCCCTCCACAATGTGTGTGGTCATCCCTGAGAGCGTGAATAGAACAAAATGTGGATGAAGGAGGACTTTGCCTTTTTTCTGCATGACCTTTGATCTGGAACAGCAGTCTTCCCCTGCTCTGTGAGATTTATACCATTGGTTCATGGTTCTCAGGCCTTTAGACATGGACGGAAGTATACCACTGACTTTCCTGGACCTCCAGCTTGCAAATACAGCTCTTGAAAATTCTCAGCTTCCATAATTTCATGAGACAATTCCTTTAAATAAATTAATATCCTACTGGATCTATTTAATCCTATTGATTATGTGTCTCTTGGAAACTCTGACTCATATAAAACTTTGACGTTCTTCAGAGGGTTTCAATTATTGTAATGAATACACTAGATCTAACATTTTATAAAGCAATAATTTTTTAGCTTGATTACATTTCCCGTATATATCTGAGTCAGAATTTATCTCTATAATGTGCCATTCTGGCTGTTCCTCCTTACCAGTGAGACAGATTAACAGAAGTTCTGCCTTCTCATAGCACATTCCACATCTGAGCACAAGTGATTTCAATATGATTTGTGTCCAAGGTTTTTTTCCATCAGCACAGATATTTAAATTTTTTTTGAATCTATTGACAACTGATAACCTTGAGGTGGTACAGGAAAGATTAGCTCTAACCTGTCGAGTTAAAATCTAAGTTGATTCCTGAAAAAACATTAGCCTTTCAATGAGCTTATTTTCTTCACTGAGAGCCTATTCTGGTAAAAAAAAAAAAAAAAAAAAATCCTTGCAGAAATTAATTAGCCTACAAGGAAATCCTTCAGTATAAATAGATGCATGCTGATTCCTATAAAGACCCCTTGAAATTGAAGTTAAACCTTTAAGGAAATAAAAATTTACAGTCCATAGTTTTGTTAAATGTTCTGTTCTTTTGTATAAACCCCATAAAATAAGATGGAAACATTAATAAAATATTAGACTTTATTTTCCTAATAATATACATTTCCTGAACATGAAAAAGGGACTTACTAACATTCATTTAAATGTCCATTATGGCAGCATAATATAATAGAAAGAATATTAGACTAGGATTCAAACGACCTAGTTATAGTCTTATCTCTGCTAGTGCTAGGCAACCTTGGAAAAAATTGTTTAATTTTCTTATGCCAGTTTTCACCTTAGTAAAAGAAGATAGACAAATTGAATTTATAATTTTCTTCTGGCTTTAATATTCTCTGATTATCCTTAATAACTTATGGAGAAACACATTTGTATGATGCTTAGATTTACTTCTAGATTTGTTTATATTTTTGTTTTTGTGCTTTTGCAAACAGGATATTGATTCTTGTAATTATTTTATCTAGTTGTTTTATTTGGTTAATGTATGGCCTTCCCATTATCTTTTTGTTTCTATAAGGGTAGAGGCATTGTCTTAATTGGTTGGTTCATTGCATATCACTAGTATATGGCACATAGTACATATATATTTAATAAATATATTTAGAATGGATGAAGGGAAGTTAAATGTATTATTTGCCAAATGAGATATACTCTCTTCATTTCATCTCTAAAAATTCTTTCTTCAGTATTTTCATATATTAGATTAAGAAAGTTGTCCTTTCCAGTAAGTATATCTATTATACTATAACCTCTTATTTTGCACAAATATTTCAGTTCTTTTCTGTTTAGAATTTAAGTTGGATACACACCTTTGCGAATTTCAATAGTTTCATGATGAGGCAATTTCAAGAAAAGGGTCTTTTGAAGAAATGGAATATATGTTGAATGTTGTAAAATAAAACATAAAGCTAAATTCACAAGAAAACAGTAGCAAATACTACTAGTCTCTGAAATCATTAATGAAATGTTTTAGGTTGCTACGCATCTAATGACTGTATCTGATTAATCCTCCCTATTTCTCATCTATAATTTATTGTTAGTAAGAAATATAAGAACTAGGGTTGTAATAACATTTGTAGTAAAAGATTTGTGTTTTCCATTCAAAGAGCATTTAGTAAAAATTATAACAATGTTATTTTTAATTGCATATTATTGCAATTCAAACCCCTCAAAGAGTACCTCTTTGTGGGATGTGGGAGCATGGTGTATGTCATACATCATTCATAGTGCATTGTCTCAGAAAAATTGGATAGGACTAAAACATCTAATCAAACTGACAACAATGCCTATTCAAGAGCAGAGAACTCCATTTATGTGCCTCATTGATGTCCCATTCAAAATGTGAAGGACAATTAATTTTTGTACTGATTCTGAAATTCTACTCTTTGGAATAACTACAATTCCTTACATGTATCTAGCACTAAATTTGTAAAGGTATCCCATGACCATATTTTCTAATAATATATTATTATTTATTTTTTAGAAGTAAATCTTAGATTCAACTGGAATTTAGTTTAGCCCAAGGAACAAAGTGGGAAATGTTGTTATGATACAACTTATTAAATATTGATAATATATGTGCATCAGTCAGAAAGCTTTTAGTGGCAAATAACAGAAATTCTGATTTGCTAAATAATAAAAAATTTAACCAAGTTAATTTAAAGATCTAATTGACTTTATAAGTGATTCATGAATCAGGCACCAATCCATCAAGCAAATAGGAAGATACTCTGAGGATCTGTACAAATGTCAAATGGAAGGTTTATACAGAAAGGAGGGTAGGGCAAGATTTATTTTTTCAGAATTGTCTTAATATTTTCACATTTTTCTTCTTTCAGATAAACTTTAGTTTAATTTTCTCAGGATATTTAAAATCATAATTAGGATTTTGCTTGGGATTGCATTGGAATAGTTGATTAAAGAGAATTGATACACTTAATGTCCATTTTATCTAAGGAAGGATATACATCTCTGCATTTAAGGTTTTTTTTTTCTTTTTTTAGCAGGCATAAGTAAGTTTTAAAGTTTTATTCAAATTGGTCCTAAACATTTTCTCTTGAGTACATCCCTAAATATTTTGTTTTGTTTTTCATATTATCATCTTTTATTTTATGTTTAAACGACTACTGCTAGTTTATAAAATAGCTATCACTTTGTGTATATTAAATTTATGAATGACTTTCTAAAGCTTTCTATTGCTTCAAATTGCTTTTGAAATATATTTTCTAAGGTTTCTTTAATACAACCATAGCATCTGCATAAGATGGTAATTTTACTTCTACCTTTTCCCAATGCTTCCATTATTGCTGTTATTGTTCAGTTGCTCAGTCATGTCTGATTCTTTCAAATCCCCACGGACTTCAACACGCCAGGCTTTCCTGTCCTTCGCCATCTCCTGGAGTTTGGTCAAACTCATGTCCATTGAGTCAGTGATGCCATCCAACCATCTCATCCTGTGTTGTCCCCTTCTCCCCCTGCCTTCAATCTTTAGCAACAGGGTCTTTTCTAATGAGTGGGGTCGTCACATCAGTTGGCCAAAGTATTGGAGTTTCAGCTTCAGCATCTGTCCTTCCAATGGATATTCCAGACTGATTTCCTTTAGGATAGACTGGTTTTATCTCCCTGCAGCCCAAGGAACTCTCAACAGTCTCCTCCAGCAGCACAGTTCAAAAGCATGAATTCTTTGGTGCTCAGCCTTCTTTATGGTCCAATTCTCACATCCATACATGACTACTGGAAAAAAACGTAGCTTTGACTAGATGGACCTTTGTTGGCAAAGTAATGTCTCTGCTTTTTAATATGCTATCTAGATTGGTCATAGCTTTTCTTCCAAGGAGCAAGTGTCTTTTAATTTCATGCCTGCCAGTGGGCATCTGTAGTGATTTTATAACCCAAGAAAATAAAGTCTGTCACTATTTCTATTCTTTCCCTATATCTATGCCATGAAGTGATGGGACTGAATGCCATGATCTTCGTTTTCTGAATGTTGACTTTTAAGCCAGCTTTTTCACTCTCCTCTTTCACATTCATCGAGAGGATTTTTAGTTCCTCTTCGCTTTCTGTCACAAGAGTGGTGTCATTTGCATATCTGAGGTTATTGATATATCTCCCAGAAATCTTGATTCCATTTTGTGCTTCATCCAGCCAGGCATTTTGCATGATGTACTTTGCATAGAAGTTAAATAAGCGGGGTGACAAGATACAGCCTTGATGTACTCCAATTTGGAGCCAGTCGTTGTTCCATGTCCGGTTCTAACTGTGGCTTTTTGACTTGCATACAGGTTTCTCAGGTGACAGGTAAGGTGGTTTGCTATCCCCAACTTTTGAAGAATTTTCCAGTTTGTTGTGATCCATACAGTCAAAGACTTTAGTGCAGTAAATGAAGCAGTAGTAAATGTTTTCCTGGAATTCTCTTGTTTTTTTTTTTTTTTCTTTTTCTATAATCCAGCAGATGCTGGCAATTTGATCTCTCATTCCCGTTGCCTTTTCTAAATCCAGGTGGAACATCTGGAAGTTCTCATTTCACATACTGTTGAAGCCTGGCTTGGATAATTTTGAGCCTTACTTTCCTAGTGTGTGAAATGAAGGCATTGCCTTTCTTTGGGATTGCAATGAAAACTGATTTTTTCCAGTCCTGTGTCCACTGTTAAGTTTTCCAAATTTGCTGGCATATTGAGTGTAACACTTTCACAGCATCATCTTTTAGGATTTGAAATAGTTCAACTGGAATTCAATCATCTCCACTATCTTTGTTCGTAGTGATGCTTCCTAAGGCCCAATTGACTTCACATTGCAAGATGTCTGGCTCTAGGTGAGTGATCATACCATCATGATTATCTGGCTCATTAAGATCTTTCTTACATACTTCTGTGTATTCTTTACACCTTGTCTTAATATCTTCTGTTTCTGTTAAGTCCATACTGTTTCTATCAAGTATTATGCCCATCTTTGCATGAAATGTTCCCTTGGTATCTCTGATTTTCTAGTCTTTCTCATTCTATTGTTTTCCTCTATTTCTTTGCGCTGATGTCTTTTTTTTTTTTTTAATCTTTTGAGTGCTCTTATTTATTTATTTTTTATTTTTTTTATTTTCTTTTTTTTGTATTTATTTATTTTTTTACACGAACTCCCAAACATGAACCCCCCTCCCACCTCCCACCCCACATCATCCCTCCAGATCATCCCCATACACCAGCCCCAAGCATCCTGCATCCTGCATTGAACATAGACTGGCAATTCATTTCTTACATGATAGTATACAAATTTCAATGCTATGAGGCCTTCCATATCATATTTTATTGTTTTATTTTATAATAAATACTTTATTTTATAGTACTTTATTTCCAGAACAAAATTCTAAGGAAATATTTTTTGGAACTAAAATGATTATGTACATAAAAGACAATATAAGCTTTACATTTATTTTTTAAAACTTCTTTTAAAGAGTCCTGATGTATATTTTAGTTTTCATGATTCTGTATATATGTTATTGAAGTGTATTGTAAGTTTAAGGCACACTGTAATATAATAGACTTCAAACTTCACAAGGCATCAAAATTATTTCATTATTAGAAATTCATATTATTGATACTATTTCTAGAGATCCCATTCAGTAGGCACAGACTATTTTAAATAATTAGGAATATATCAAGCAACTTTTAATTTTGTCTTACTCTAATTCAGATGTTTTTGTTATTTTACTCGTAAACATAATGCAGTTCTTGTGATTTTGTAATAATAGATAAGATTGTATAAAATGTATCTGTGTTCTTTCTGTCAAATTTTGGCAGTTGTATTATACTGGTTTCATTTAAGAAAGAAATAGAAAGATTTATCTCTTGTTTGTTATAGAAGGATTTATAAACTTCAGAAATACATTTTCCTTAAAGTTTTAAAGAACTTATTATTAAGCCAGCTAGTCTATGTATTTTCACAAGATAAACTTTTCACTGATTTCTTAATCATTCCCATTGTTGCAAGTTTATCTAGTGATCCTACATCTTCCTAAGGTACTTTTGTAGTTCATATTTACCTGGTAAAAATTGTTTCACTTAGGTTTCAAATTATAATAGCATAAGGCTTTATGATGTATTCTCATATGTTTTTCCAAATTATCAGATTTTATATTATTTCAGCTATACTGTATTTTTGTTTTCTGACATGATTTTTGGCCTTTCTTGATTTTTTTTTTTTTTTGCTTTCCTTAGGCTTATCTCATTTTTTCCTTATTATAGCTTCTTGAATGAATGTTTATTTTTGCCTTCTTACTAATTCAAATATTTAAGAGTATAAAATTTCCTCTGACTTTGTACAATGATGTTAGTTTTGAAGTAAAGTTTTGCATAGTTTTCTATATAAATCTGTAATAATGATTTTGATCCCATCATACCCTTGAGTTGTTTAGTACAGTGCATTTGAATTTCTGTTACTGTTGAATTTCTGTTCATTTTTAACTACTTAATTATTCATTTTTATTTATTTTAATCCAAGAAAGAAATCAATATGTTGGGCAAGGCATTGTGTACATTTAGTAGAACTGAAGTCAGGAGTTAAGTGTTACCTAGTGATCTCATCTTTATAATTAAGGTTTAAGCAGAACATAAATAGACAAAAAGGAAAAGGGCAAAAGAACTGCCTACACATAAGTACATTCATGGATTATTGTTGTTGTTGTTTCTACTTTATTTATTCTAGATTTATGAAAGTAATTAGCATGTTATTTTAATGTAATGTTTATTTTAAACAGTTACTCATACACACAGTCTAATAGTTACCCAAGATTTGTTTAAAGTGAGTATTTTAACAACAGTCTCATGTCCCCTCTGCTCAATTACTCTTCTTTAAACTTTTTTTTAACTTTACTTTTTAGCTGATTGTTTTGGTATTTAGCTTTATATTTCTAAATAAAACACTTTTAATTTTGCTTCTTATATGTTCAGTTTTAAGTATTTTCTATTGATGCTCCACTATGAAAGATAAGGATTATCTTTCCTCATTGCACACTCATCACTCACATGTACCTTCCTGATCATTCTAAATATAGTTATATCATAATTTGGGCTTGACTCATATTCAGTTCATACTTTACCAAGACTATGGTGATGCTAGAACTAAGTCA
Source organism: Oreotragus oreotragus (assembly GCA_006410675.1). NCBI lineage: Eukaryota > Metazoa > Chordata > Mammalia > Artiodactyla > Bovidae > Oreotragus > Oreotragus oreotragus. The sequence goes on along the minus strand of SJYX01000257.1, from coordinate 365,473 downwards.
TTTAGTACAGTATCATTGTTTTTTTTTATTCCTTCAAAACTTAAATTCTGGACGAATTTTAAAATAACTGTCTTTTCAGTATATTCAGACACCTGGTGTTCTATTTATTTCTTCTTTGCAGAGAATTGTCTCCTAGAGCTTTCTCACATGCCTCAATATAGACCAAGTTGATCTCTTCATTTTTTCTGAGCAATCATTCTGGGACTTTCACCATTTTTCTTGAGATTTCTTTCATCATTCTCTTTCATTTTAGATTTCCAATATCTTGTGTTCCATATTATTTTTAATGTTTCCCCCCTCATTTTGATTGAGTATATTGTCCAGTAGACTCCTGAGAAATTCTTTATGAGAGGTAGTTGTTTGTGACCATGAATGTTGGAAAATTACTTTTTTTCTAACCTCATCTTAACTAATGGTTTCTCTGCGTGGTAAGTAACCACACTGTCTTCTAGTTTCTCATGTTACTGTTAAGAAATTAAATGCCATTCTGACTCTTAATAATTTGTACTTGACTTCTCCCTCTCTTTTTGAAAGTTAGTAAAATTTTTGCTTTGATTTTAGTGTATTTTATTTATATTTTATTTCAAATGTTTGGCATACCTGGCAGCCCCTTTTGATGATGTCTTTCATTTATGGAAAATAATTTTGATTTTTTGGTGTGATTATTTCCCCATTTTATCTATGCTATCATTCCAGAATTTCTATCTTTAGATATTAGATTTCCTGTATTTGTTTTCTAATATTCTTTTCCCTCCAGATTTCCATCTCATTCTCTCTTGCTCTGTTTTCTGGGTGATTTTGTCTTCAAGCTTTTAAACATTTTTGCTATCTACATTTTAAAAAATTATCTGAATTTTAAAAAATTATCTGAATTTCCCTTTTTTATAGCTTTTTTCTTTTTAATTTTCTTCAGATTTTTAGTTTCTAAACAGTCACCACTTCCTCCAAGTTGTACTGTTTCCCTATTTGGTCTTCTTGGAGACTTTCCTCAAATATCTTGTAACAATTGCTCATTAATTGAGAATGGAGACTAAAACATTTGATTTGAAGTTCTAGGCACTACTGTTAGCTGGGCTTATTTCCTGGAACTACTGATATCATTATTTCTCTTTGCTTTTAGGGAAGTTTTGACTTCTCTAGAGAAAACATTCAAATTTCCTGCTTACACATGAATGTGGTTGCCAGCATCTGAGATCCAAAGAGGGTTTAAAGCAGCTGGGAGGGGCATGGTTCAGCACCCAAGAGGCAAATATTCATTTAAACTTCTTAATTTTCAGTATGCTAATCCCACACAAGTGTTCCCAGTGTTCCCCAATCCAGAAGGTGTCTAGTTTAGCTCTTCAAAACAAAACAAACAAACAAACAAAAAAATAAAACTTTTTTTTGTTACTAGGACGGAAACATGATTTGGGATTCTATTTCTAAAACAAATTGTCAGATTATCCTATTTTACAGTCCTCTCCCTCTCCACTTTTGAAAGCATTTGCTGCTGCCAATCCCTGAGTATTTTAGGATTCTGCTTGTTGACTGAGTTAGCTCAAGGCTTTCCTCACCTGTAGGTCTGGATTCAGTTTTCTCTGGTTTACTAAGTCACTTATCACTTATACATCTCCCTTCTAGTTTTTTGGGTTTAGAGCTTAGAAAATTATGCTTTACATTTTGGCAGTAAGGAAAAATGGGGACTGGGAAGAAATAAAAGTAGCTGCATGCAACCAATTCAACATCTTTATCTGCAAGTCTGAAATGTGAATTTTTCTTTTTCTGTATTTTTTTTTGGTTTGAAAATTATTAAATTTTCTTTGTTGCCTATTACATGGCTACTTATATATATGTATTCTATGGCCACTTGAAAAGAAGGTATATTCTCCGTTTTCTGCTTGTAGAGTAACATGTATTTTTTTCTGTGTTCAGTGGTACTCAAGATGTTTTATAAAAAACAAAAATATTCTCAAATATTTCTGGGAAGCACTGCTTAGTCAGTCTACTTCTGGGTATTTCATAATACATATGAGCACATTAATGGTCTGTGAATTTCTGCAATTACAAAATCATTTAACTTTGTAATGTTTCCCAAATATATTTGGCCATGAAACTCTTTTTTTTATGTTATACCAGCCACTCACATTTCATACCACCTAGATAAAAGCTGTATTAGATCATCCTTATATCATTATTCAGTTCTGCTATTAACTTATTTAGTTTCTGTAATCTTTATCTATCAAATATAAAGAATATTATTAAACTCTCCTGATACTTATTACTAGTGTGCTTCTTGCTTTGCATTCACACAAAAATCACAATAACTGGTGGTAAACTTAATTTGTTATTGTTCTAAGTATATACTTTTTAAAGAGAAATTGACTGCAGCTAGTTGATAAAACTATGAATATATTAGATGACAATTTTCAAGTGTTCAGTTTTGTTAGGTATTATTACCAATATTACTGTTGTTGAAGTTTATGTCTGTATTAGTCTTTTGTAGCTCTACTCACATAGTAAGTGGAAGGTAAGCTGCTAAAATGTGAATACTGCAGGAAGCCTCAGTTGATAGTCATCAGCCATAACATAACTATAAAAGCAGAATTAAAGCTTTTCAACATAGTTTCAACATAACTATAAAAGCAGAATTAAAGCTTTTAGGCATGTTATAACTGAAATCTTTTTGACACTACAGACACTTTCAAAAATCTACAGTGCCTGAAGGCAGAACACACAAGGTTTGGATTTAGACTACACATTTTAGGCCTTGCTCCACTACTTACTTAATAATTATCAAAGCTCTCTAACTTTAAATCCCTCATCTGTAAACTAAGATTAATAATAGCATATCCTCCTAGTTTTTTCTTTTTTTAATTTTTTGAGGATTAAATGAGAATACACATAAACTGACATATAGCAATTATTGCTCAATGCTAAGACTTATTGCTAGCAGTAAATATTTCGATAATTTTTTTAAAATAATAAGGATGTTAGATGAATTAATGAGGTAAATTACCCAAGGGAGTGCATTTTTATAGTGACTAACTTCTGTATTGACATTGGTTCACCTTGCATAAATAATTTTTCTCTTTTATACTCTTCCTGTTTTTACTTTTAGACCATAAGATTCCACTGAATGTTGGAGAGACAGTTTTCACAGAGTGGGGAAGAAACTCTCAGATTGTCTGTCTGACAAGATATCCTGCTTAATAGAAGTGAAGGACAATCAAAGTTTCAAAGGTAATTAAGGCTTTTTATAGAACAAAAAGATTACAGTAGCTTTTATGATCATTTTCATAAGAAGGGACTCTGATCTTCAAATGCTGAGGAATAATAATAAAAACAAAATACAAAAAGAACTTTTAGTATCAGTAGTCTAATAGCTACATAAATCTATCCTCAAGTTTTACTGTGAAAAAAAAAAAAACTAGCATAGCAATTGAACAAGAACCATCAATGAACGGTATGTAAGAGGGGCACTGCACATATGCTTGATGCTGGGCCCAACTGCTGTAGCTATTTAGTTGAAGTTATCCTTGCTAATAGTTTAACACTCCAGAAGACAGCATGTGTTTATCTCAATAGGGCTCTTTATTTTATGATGCTTTCCTCAAATGTCAACATAACTATAAAAGCAGAATTAAAGCTTTTAGGCATGTTATAACTGAAATCTTTTTGACACTACAGACTCTATGGCTGATGACTATCAACTGAGGCTTCCTGCAGTATTCTCAATAAAATATAATAAATCAACTAAAAAAATACAACTACAATCATTTTGAAAAATATGAAGGTCACAGCAGAATAACTAACCGTTCCATCCATGTCAATTACACTGCAGCCATTTGATGGGGGTAGTCTTCAGGCTCAGTTGAGTAGACATTGACATTTATTTATTACCAGAATCAGAAAAAAGATTCTTTTCATGGTCTTAAAGTACTTCGTTACCACAAAGTTGTATCTGACTGCTTTCTTCACCATAGAGATACATATTTCTCCTTTAGCTAATAAGAAATCTATAGAAAGATTTTGAGAGCATACACAGTTCCCCCCAGCATACTCTCATGAATAAAACAATTAGAATCTATTTAAGTTTTCCTGAATCAGTTATTACTATAATAGTTGTAAAAATGATGATTTTTTATCAATCCTTCACCGTTTCTTATTTGGAATTCTGCTGGTTTTATTCTCAATATGTCATTATTGCTCTTAATGATTAGAAATAATCATAATGGATCCCACTTTTGTGATGTTATCCACACACAACTTACTTATGAGCAATACTCAGATTCTAATTCTTTGTTGGCTTTAAATATATATGTGTATATATATATATATATATTATTTTAAAACATGACATTCTAACTGGGCAGCCATGTACTTGTCAGCTGATCAATTATTTTGACCTGGCTAGGAAGAAAATAGATAATCAATGTAAGTCTGGGGTGAAAGTTGTTTATTACATTAATGTAGTAAATTAGCATTAAGAAGCTTGAAGGACTCTTGAGAGTCCCTTGAATAGCAAGGATATACAACCAATCAATCCTAAAGGAAATCAACCCTGAATATTCATAGGAAGGACTAATACTGAAGCTGAAGCTCCAATATTTGGCCACCTGCTGTGAAGAGCCAGCTGTTTGGAAAAGACTCTGATGCTGGGAAAGATTGAGGGCAAGAGGAGAAGGGGGCAACAGAAGATGAGATGGTTGAATGGCATCACTCAATGGACAGGTGTTTGAACAAACTCATGGAGATAGTGAAGAACAGAGAAGCCTGATCTTCTGTAGTTATTAGGGTCACAAAGAGTCAGACACAACTTAGCACCTGAATAACAACAACAACAAGCATGGAATTTCAACTCATTTTGTGTGTCTTTTCTATAATGTTTTACAGTGAACCTGTTACCATTATTAAAGTTATTGCCTTCCTTTTGCCAACCATAGGATGTTATTTATGAAGTAGTTTAAGTACCTTGAAATGAAGCTGGTTTCCCACCACATGTCCATATTCTTAGTCTTAATAAGGATACCATTGTTAGGATTAACCCCAAGTTGATTAAAAATAAATGAATAAATGCATATTAAATATTATCTTTATAGACTTTTGTCAGAATTAGAGCAGAGAATATTGTGTCTAAGTTTTAGAACAATTCTATTCTTAAAGGGTGTGATAAGTTACCTCCTTAAAAATAAGAACCTCCTATTTAAAATTTGCTATTTTAAAATATGCACAAAATTTTTGTTATGCTTACAATAAACGATGCAATATTTATGTTATATTAGAGTATATTTACCAGCAGTTCATAATGGCAATGATAAATACTAAAATTAAATAACTAACACTTAGCTTCCTTAGTGGCTCACATGGTAAAATTGTCTGCTTGCAATGCGGAAACACAGGTCCAATGGGGAGGGGGTCTGGAAGATCCCTTAGAGAAGGAAATGGCAATGCACTCCAGTTCTCTTGCTTGGAAAATTCCATGGATGGAGGAGCCTAGCAGGTTACAGTCCATGAGGTCGAAAAGAGTTGGACATGACTGAGTGACTTCACTTTCACTTTCACTTTTTAGCACTTTATTAAAGAAGAACTTAAGTTAAATGATCATACTCACTCTGGTTCATTGAAGTTTAAATGTAATTAGTCTCCAATTAAAATAAATAAATTTATATTAAAAAAGGAAAAAAGAGAAATATCCCTTAACCATGAGATAAAATTATTTCTTTCTTTTTCTCTCTCCATTATTAACCACTAGTTTGTTCTCTGAGTCAGTTTCTATTTTTGTTATATTTATTCTCTCTCTCTCTTTTTTTTTAGTTTCTACATATAAGCAACAATGTAAAAATATTTGTCTTTCTCTAACTAACTTCATTAAATGTAATACTCTCCAGGTCCTTCTAAGTTGTTGCAATGTCAAAATTTTATTATTTTTATATGGCTGTTTCATTGTGCCTATATAAATATGTAAGTAATATATATATATAACATATTTTCTTTATCCATTCATATTTTGATAGACACTTAGGTTGCTTCCATATTTGGCTATTGTAAATAATGCTGCCATGATTACTAAAGTGCACTTATCTTTTCAAATTAGTGTTTTCATTTCTTTGAATATGTACCTTGAAGTGGAATTGTTGGATCAAATTATAGTGCTATTTTTAGTTTTTTGAGAAGCCTCCATACTGCTTTCAAAATGGTTGCAATCCTTGTCAGTATTTATTATTTGTACAACTTTTGATGACCCCAATGTGACTCAGATATGCAGAATACACCACCCTTATGGCAGAAAGTGAAGAAGAACTAAAGAGCTTCTTGATGAAAAAGTTGGCTTAAAGCTCAACATTCAGAAAATGAAGATCATGGCATCTGGTCCCATCACTTCATGGCAAATAGATGGGGAAACAGTGGAAAAAGTGGCTGACTTTATTTTGGGGGGTGCTCCAAAATCACTGCAGATGGTGATTGCAGCCATGAAATTAAGTCACTTACTCCTTGGAAGGCAACTTATGACCAACCTAGATAGTATATTAAAAAGCAGAGATATTACTTTGCCAACAAAGATCTGTCTAGTCAAGACTATGGTTTTTCCAGTGGTCATGCATGGATGTAAGAGTTGGGCTGTAAAGAAAGCTGAATGCTGAAGAATTGATGCTTTTGAATTGCGGTGTTGGAGAAGACTCTTGAGAGTCCCATGGACCACATGGAGATCCAACCAGTTCATCCTAAAGATCAGTCCTGGGTATTCATTGGAAGGACTGATGTTGAAGCTGAAACTTCAATACTTTGGCCACCTCATGCGAAGAGCTGACTCATTGGAAAAGACCCTGATGCTGAGAGGGATTGTGGGCAGGAGGAGAAGGGGACAATCGAGGATGAGATGGCTGGATGGCATCACCGACTCAATGGACATGAGTTTGAGTAAACTCTGGGAGTTGGTGATAGACAGGGAGGCCTGGCATGCTGTAGTTCATGGGATCGCAAACAGTCAGACACGACTGAGTGACTTAACTCAACTGAACTGAATGTGACTGGTGTGAGGCCTCATAGTTGTTTTGATGTGCATTTCTCGGATGATAGCAATGCTGAGCATCTTTTCATACTCCTGGTGGTCATCTGTATATTGTTTTTGGAAAAATGTCTATTCAGGTATTCTACTTGTTTTTAAATTGGGTGTTTGGTTTTTTGATATTGAGTTATATGACCTTCTGCATTTTGAATATTAAGCCCTTATTGTTCATATTATTTGCGAATATTTTCTCCCATTCAGTAGGTTACTTTTTCATTTTTCCATGGTTTCATTTGCTGTGCAAAAAATTTTGTTTAATTAGGCTCTTTGGTTTATTTTTGTTTCCTTTGTCTTAGGATATACATCCAATAAAGTATTTCTAATATTTATGTCAAAGTGTGTTTTATCCACATTTTCTTCTAGGAATTTTATGTTTTCAAGTCTTACATTTAGGTCTTTAATCCATTTGAACTTTATTTTTGTACATAGTATGAGGAACCATTTTATTCTCATTTTTTTTTTCTGTCCAGTTTTCCCAGCACCACTTATTCAAGAGACTGTCTTTTTTTTTTTTCTTCCATTGTACATTCTTGCCATCTTTGTCACAGAGTAGTTAACACAAGTGAATGGGCTGTCTGTTGAGAGAGCCATTCTGGTCCATTGATCTATGCTACTGCTTTCATGCCAGTATCATGTTGTTTTGATTACTTTGTAGTATATTCTGAAGTCTGGACTGGTTATACCTACAGCTTTGTTCTTTTTGTTCAGGATTGCTTTGCAGCTCTGAGTCTTTAGTGGTTCCATATAAATTTTAAAATTATTTATTCTAGTTCTGTGAAAAATGTTATGGGTATTTCAAGATGGATTCCATTAAATGTGCAGCTTGCTTTTGATAGTGTGACCACTTTAACAAGTTCAAAAATCCCTTATGATTATACAGTGGAAGTGAGAAATAGATTTACGGGATTAGTGATAGTATGAGTGCTTGATGAACTATGGATGGAGGTTCGAGACATTGTACAGGAGACAGGGATCAAGACCATCCCCAATAAAAAAGAAATGCAAAAAAAGCAAATGGTTCTTTGAGGAGGCCTTACAAATAGCTATGAAAGAAAGAGAAGGGATAAACAAAGGAGAAAAGTAAAGATATATCCATTTTAATGCAGAGTTCCAAAGAATAGCAAAGAGAGATAAGAAAGCCTTCCTCAGTGATCAGTGTAAAGAAATAGAGGAAAACAGTAGAATGCAAAAGACTAGAGATGTCTTTAATTGGAGATACTAAGGGAACATTTCATGAAAAGCTGGGCACAATAAAGGATAGAAATGGTGAGGACCTAACAGAAGCAGAAGAGATTAAGAAGAGGTGGCAAGAATACACAGAAAAACTATACAGAAAAAATCTTAATGACCAGATAACCACAATGGTTTGGTCACTCACCTAGAGCCAGACATCCTGGAGTATGAGGTCAAGTGGGCCACAGGAAGCTTTACTGTGAAAAAAACTAGTGGTGATGCGATTCCAGCTGAGCTGTTAAAAATCCTAAAAGATGATGCTTTTAAAGTGCTGCACTCAGGGAGGGGCAGTCCTAATATGGCAGAGGAATAGGATAGGGAGACCACTTTCTCCCCCACAAATTCATCAAAAGAACATATTTTGATATTGAGTTATATGACCTTCTGCATTTTGAATATTAAGCCCTTATTGTTCATATTATTTGCGAATATTTTCTCCCATTCAGTAGGTTACTTTTTCATTTTTCCATGGTTTCATTTGCTGTGCAAAAAATTTTGTTTAATTAGGCTCTTTGGTTTATTTTTGTTTCCTTTGTCTTAGGATATACATCCAATAAAGTATTTCTAATATTTATGTCAAAGTGTGTTTTATCCACATTTTCTTCTAGGAATTTTATGTTTTCAAGTCTTACATTTAGGTCTTTAATCCATTTGAACTTTATTTTTGTACATAGTATGAGGAACCATTTTATTCTCATTTTTTTTTTCTGTCCAGTTTTCCCAGCACCACTTATTCAAGAGACTGTCTTTTTTTTTTTTCTTCCATTGTACATTCTTGCCATCTTTGTCACAGAGTAGTTAACACAAGTGAATGGGCTGTCTGTTGAGAGAGCCATTCTGGTCCATTGATCTATGCTACTGCTTTCATGCCAGTATCATGTTGTTTTGATTACTTTGTAGTATATTCTGAAGTCTGGACTGGTTATACCTACAGCTTTGTTCTTTTTGTTCAGGATTGCTTTGCAGCTCTGAGTCTTTAGTGGTTCCATATAAATTTTAAAATTATTTATTCTAGTTCTGTGAAAAATGTTATGGGTATTTCAAGATGGATTCCATTAAATGTGCAGCTTGCTTTTGATAGTGTGACCACTTTAACAAGTTCAAAAATCCCTTATGATTATACAGTGGAAGTGAGAAATAGATTTAAGGGATTAGTGATAGCATGAGTGCTTGATGAACTATGGATGGAGGTTCGAGACATTGTACAGGAGACAGGGATCAAGACCATCCCCAATAAAAAAGAAATGCAAAAAAAGCAAATGGCTATTTGAGGAGGCCTTACAAATAGCTATGAAAGAAAGAGAAGGGATAAACAAAGGAGAAAAGTAAAGATATATCCATTTTAATGCAGAGTTCCAAAGAATAGCAAAGAGAGATAAGAAAGCCTTCCTCAGTGATCAGTGTAAAGAAATAGAGGAAAACAGTAGAATGCAAAAGACTAGCGATCTCTTCAAGAAAAGTAGAGATACCAAGGGAACATTTTATGCAATGATGGGCTCAATAAAGGACAGAAATGGTATGGACCTAACAGAAGCAGAAGATATTAAAAAGAGGTGGCAAGAATACAAAGAAGAAGTGAACAAAAAAGATCTTCACCACCCAGATAATCATGATGCTGTGATCACTCACCTAGAACCAGACATCCAGGAATGTGAAGTTAAGTCGGCCTTAGGAAGGATCACTAAGAACAAAGCTAATGGAGGTGATGGAATTCCAACTGAGCTATTTCAAATCCTAGAAGATGGTGCTGTGAAAGTGCTGCACTCAACATGCCATCAAATTTGGAAAACTCAGCAGTGGCCCAATCCCAATGAAAGACAATGCCAAAGAATGTTCCATCTATCACACAACTTCACCCATCTCACACATTAGTAAACTAATGCTCAAACTTCTCCAAGTCAGGCTTCAACAATATGTGAACTGTGAAATACCAAATGTTCAAGCTGGTTTTAGAAAAGGCAGAGGAACCAGAGATCAAATTGCCAACATCTGCTGGATCATAAAAAAAGCAAGAGAGTTTCAGAAAAACATCTATTTCTGCTTTTCTGAATATCTCAAAGCTTTTGACTCTGTTTATCACAATAAACTGTGGAAAATTCTTCAAGAGACGGGAATACCAGACTACCTGACCTGCCTCTTGAGAAACCTATATGTAGGTCATGAAGCAACAGTTAGAACTGGACATAGAAAAGCAGACTGGTTCCAATTAGGGAAAGGAGTACGTCAAGGCTATATATTATCACCCTGCTTATTTAACATATATGTGGAGTACATCATGAGAAACATTGGGATGGATGAAGCACAAGCTGGAATCAAGATTGCCNGTGGCCCAATCCCAATGAAAGACAATGCCAAAGAATGTTCCATCTATCACACAACTTCACCCATCTCACACATTAGTAAACTAATGCTCAAACTTCTCCAAGTCAGGCTTCAACAATATGTGAACTGTGAAATACCAAATGTTCAAGCTGGTTTTAGAAAAGGCAGAGGAACCAGAGATCAAATTGCCAACATCTGCTGGATCATAAAAAAAGCAAGAGAGTTTCAGAAAAACATCTATTTCTGCTTTTCTGAATATCTCAAAGCTTTTGACTCTGTTTATCACAATAAACTGTGGAAAATTCTTCAAGAGACGGGAATACCAGACTACCTGACCTGCCTCTTGAGAAACCTATATGTAGGTCATGAAGCAACAGTTAGAACTGGACATAGAAAAGCAGACTGGTTCCAATTAGGGAAAGGAGTACGTCAAGGCTATATATTATCACCCTGCTTATTTAACATATATGTGGAGTACATCATGAGAAACATTGGGATGGATGAAGCACAAGCTGGAATCAAGATTGCCGGGATAAATATCAATAACCTCAGATATGCAGATGACACTACCGTTATGGAAGAAAACAAAGAAGAACTAAAGAGCCTTCTGATGAAAGTGAAAGAGGAGAGTGAAAAAGTTGGCTTAAAGCTCAACATTCAGAAAATGAAGATCACAGCATCTGGTCCCATCACTTCATGTTAAACAGATGGGTAAACAGTGGAAACAGTGGCACACTTCATTGTTTGGGGCTCCAAAATTACTGCAGATAGTGACTGCAGTCATGAAATTAAAAGACACTTACTCCTAGGAAAGAAAGTTATGATTAACCTAGATAGCATGTTAAAAAGCATCGATATAACTTTGCCAACGAAGATCCATCTAGTCAAGGCTATGTTTTTTTCCAGTAGTCATGTATGGATGTGAGAGTTGGACTATAAGGAAAGCTGAGCACCAAAGAACTTATGCTTTTGAACTGTGGTGTTGGAGAAGACTCCTGAGAGTCCCTTGGACTGCAAGGAGTTCCAACCAGTCCATCCTAAAGGGAACAGTCCTGAATATTCATTGTAAGAACTGATGCTGAGACTGAAACTCCAATACTTTGGTCACCTGATGCGAAAAGCTGACTCATTTGTAAATTCCCTGATGCTGGGAAAAATTGAAGGCAGTAGGAGAAGGGGCCAACAGGGTATGAGATGGTTGGATGACATCACAGATTAAACGGACACGAGTTTGAGCAAACTCCAGGAATTGGTGATGGACAGGGCAGGCCTGGCATGCTGAGATCCATGGTGTCGCAGAGTCAGATATGATTCTGTGACTGAAGTGAACTGAAGAAGAGATGGTGTCAGAGTGGATAGTATTCCAGTTAAGGATTCTTTTTTTTTTTTTTTTCAGATTTCATTTTATTTGACTTTACAATACTGTATTGGTTTTGCCATACATCAACATGAATTCACCACGGGTATACACATGTTTGTCAGAATAATTATTTCATCTTTAAATTTGATGAGACATGAAACAGAAATTCCCAACTTCTAATATCTTATTTCTTCATAGCAATAATAACTGTAGACTTACAGCAAAATGAAAACAATAACAACAGTGGCTTGAAAATATTGAAAAATAACCAAGAACAGACAGAGATTGAAGAAAATTCGACTCTTACACCAGTGAAGCCAGTTAAGTGAGATCCACATCTACTAAAAGTTTTTCCCTTTAGATGAATCCTCAGTTCTCACATACTTGGGAGATAGGGTTCTAATGAAGTGAGAGAACAGACTTGGTGTGGAAACAGAGAAGATATTCTGGAAAGAAAGGAGACAGAAGTGGAACCTTCAAAATTCCCAACTAAATTGCCTTCAAATCTTTTGCTGAAACTTAAACTTGCATACAAAAAATAAGACTTTAAATAAAGTAGTGGAAAAGAACAGATGATATCTGCAAGAACTGAAGAGATTTTGGCATCTGTTTTAACTTGAAAATCAAAGTTTGGAATTCAAAATACAATGAGTTAAAGAGGCTTGGTGAAAATCTTTGGTTTTCCATTGAAAATCCAGAAGGATATATTTAAGAAATATAAACAATGTTCAGAAAGTATAACATATCCTAGAGAGTATAAAGCCAAAATAAGTCCAGCCTACTGCTGCTACTAAGTCACCTTAGTCGTGTCCAACTCTGTGTGACCCCATAGATGGCAGCCCACCAGGCTCCCCCGTCCCTGGGATTCTCCTAACAAAATCTAAATCCATGCCTCCATAAGGCCAAGTTGATTCATTGAATTACAACTCAACACACTTCAGAGAAACATTACAGAATTTAGAGTCTCTGTAATATATCATCTGCAATGTACTGTACANTGTCCAACTCTGTGTGACCCCATAGATGGCAGCCCACCAGGCTCCCCCGTCCCTGGGATTCTCCTAACAAAATCTAAATCCATGCCTCCATAAGGCCAAGTTGATTCATTGAATTACAACTCAACACACTTCAGAGAAACATTACAGAATTTAGAGTCTCTGTAATATATCATCTGCAATGTACTGTACACAATAAAACATTGGTAGTCAGGCAAAGAAGCTGGAAAATGTGAGCCATGGTCAAGAGAAAAACAGTTAATAGAAACAGAACCTCAGGCATCTTAGGTTTAACAGACAAGGACTTTAATATAATGATGATAAATATGTTAAAAGTTGGCTTAGTGGGTAAAATGGTACAAAATTTCAGGAGAGATATATAAACTGTAAAAAGAAATAGAGATCATTTAATTAAAAAAAATACTGTCTGAAACAAAATTTAATGGATGAGGTTAAAATTTGATTAGTCAAAAAATAGAGTGAGTGAACTTAAAGATAAGACAATAGTAACTATTGACACAGATAAAAGGAAGAAAAAAGATTAAAATATAAAGTTGACAGAGCTTCAGTTATGTATAGTATCAGTCAGCCTAACATATATGTAATTGAAATCCCAAAAGGAGAGGAAAGTTTAAATGAGGTCAGAAATATTTCAGGAATTATTGAATGAAAAATTTCAAAATTTTATCAAAACAGGGCAACACACGTGTGCTACAAGCTCAACAAACACAAAACAGGATTAATATATAAAAACACCACATCTTTAGAGAAACATTGGAACTTGGAGCAATGATTTACAGTATACCTCATTTGAGGGTTCTTTGTGTATCTCCAGCTTTCCACAGTGATTGTTATGGTGATTTCCTACTCTTGCACACATGTATGCATAGTCTTACCAATAAATCTCCATTAATTTTGGTTTGTGTATTTTCAAAGGGTAAATCTCATCATTGGGGTCAGTTTGCCATGAATAAAGAGTTCTTTTCTTTCTTTCTAACCACAATGACCGTAAGTCTATCGTGTCCATCAGAGCTGCTGCTAGCCCTCTTGGGCTTCTGTGCAAAAATAGAAAAAGCCACATCTTGCTTAGAGCAGATGCAGTCTTTAACCAAGGCACAGTGTTAGGTGAACAGAGCAGTTTGATTTTCAGATGCTCTTGCTGCTTGATTACAGGATTCTTGTTCAGTGAACAAACTTTTTTTTTTTTTTTTT
>SJYX01000257.1:310332-347209 GCA_006410675.1 Oreotragus oreotragus | reverse complement strand
AAGATTTCTTTCCTTCTACTAACTCTGGGGTTCTCCATTTCTTCCTTTTCTAGTTGCTTTAGGTGTAGAGTTAGGTTATTTATTTGACTTTTTTCTTGTTTCCTGAGGTATGCCTGTATTGCTATGAACTTTCCTCTTAGCACTGCTTTTATAGTGTCCCACAGGTTTTGGGTTGTTGTGTTTTCATTTTCACTCATTTCTATGCATATTTTGATTTCTTTTTTGATTTCTTCTGTGATTTGTTGGTTATTGAGAAGCGTGTTGTTCAGCCTCCATATGTTGGAATTTTTAGTAGTTTTTCTCCTGCAATTGAGATCTAATCTTAATGCATTATGGTCAGAAAAGATGCTTGGAATGATTTCGATTTTTTTGAATTTATCAAGGTTAGATTTATGGCCCAGGATGTGATCTGAATCCCCTGAACAATCTTTAAAATAGTTTTTAGCATCCTTGTGTAAGAGTATCTTCTTCAGTAAGTATGTATGCAAGTGTGCATGTTGCAAGTATGTACGTCTTCATGTGTGGGTCTATAGGTAGTAATTGAGAGAATTGTGAAGGAAGAACTCACTATATAACAGGGGGAAAAGGAAGAAGTCTTCAGATTGGATGCTGCCTGACCTTTTCCTACTGCAATAATAAGATCACAGCAAAGATGCATTTTGTCCTGTGCCCAGCTTTTATTATTAGGTTTGTTCATTATTTATTCACATTTTCTAATCAAATAATACTCCAGCAATCATAATTAGAAATAGTTGCACTGAGAAAGAAAAAGTCCTTCAATGGGTTGATCATAAAATCTGGGAGTAAATTTATTGCTCCAATCTTAAACTTCACATTTCACTAGTTAAAACAGTATATAACTGATTTCAATGAAGTAGAAATACTTCAAATGTCAATTTTAAAGGAAAATATCATTTATGAATCCAATTGTGTGAACTGATTGCTTATTTTTTGCTTCAGTGGAAAATTGAGTAATTTTTATAAATAATTGATAACATTACCATATAATTTATAATGCATAGGNCAGTATATAACTGATTTCAATGAAGTAGAAATACTTCAAATGTCAATTTTAAAGGAAAATATCATTTATGAATCCAATTGTGTGAACTGATTGCTTATTTTTTGCTTCAGTGGAAAATTGAGTAATTTTTATAAATAATTGATAACATTACCATATAATTTATAATGCATAGGAACTGCCTTCAGGGCTTCAGAGATTGCACCCAGTTCCCTGAAAATACATTTAATAGTACACCATTAATCTCTATTATTGCCTATCATGAGTAAAGCCAATGGAATTCAACATACCATGAAATTTTTAAAGAAGACATTATAAGTTTAATGTTTAATTAATAGCAGTTCTTTGCATCAACCTTTCATAAACTGTAGCTTTAGCAGCAGCAGCAGCAGCAGCAGCATTGTACCACTTTCAACAGGAAAAAAATCTAACACCACCACCCTATACTCAGCAAATAGTCTCTGCTTAATTAGCTCCATATAGTTTGAGTTTCTCTGTAATGACAATAATAAGAAATGTTGATCGACATTTCTATATTTTGGAAACTCAGGCAATATTAACATATCATGTGTATGTATGCATATATGCACATATATAATTGAAAATCTAAATAAAATATTAAATATGTGCAGGTTATTGTGTGTTAATTATACCTGATGTATTAAATATGTTTAATATATAACTCTATTGACTTTTGTTACTCCAGAGTTTCATATAAATGATATCATTGTCTATACTGAGTTAGGTTATTTATTTGACTTTTTTCTTGTTTCCTGAGGTATGCCTGTATTGCTATGAACTTTCCTCTTAGCACTGCTTTTATAGTGTCCCACAGGTTTTGGGTTGTTGTGTTTTCATTTTCACTCATTTCTATGCATATTTTGATTTCTTTTTTGATTTCTTCTGTGATTTGTTGGTTATTGAGAAGCGTGTTGTTCAGCCTCCATATGTTGGAATTTTTAGTAGTTTTTCTCCTGCAATTGAGATCTAATCTTAATGCATTATGGTCAGAAAAGATGCTTGGAATGATTTCGATTTTTTTGAATTTATCAAGGTTAGATTTATGGCCCAGGATGTGATCTGAATCCCCTGAACAATCTTTAAAATAGTTTTTAGCATCCTTGTGTAAGAGTATCTTCTTCAGTAAGTATGTATGCAAGTGTGCATGTTGCATGTATGTACGTCTTCATGTGTGGGTCTATAGGTAGTAATTGAGAGAATTGTGAAGGAAGAACTCACTATATAACAGGGGGAAAAAGGAAGAAGTCTTCAGATTGGATGCTGCCTGACCTTTTCCTACTGCAATAATAGGATCACAGCAAAGATGCATTTTGTCCTGTGCCCAGCTTTTATTATTAGGTTTGTTCATTATTTATTCATATTTTCTAATCAAATAATACTCCAGCAATCATAATTAGAAATAGTTGCATTGAGAAAGAAAAAGTCCGTCAATGGGTTGATCATAAAATCTGGGAGTAAATTTATTGCTCCAATCTTAAACTTCACATTTCACTAGTTAAAACAGTATATAACTGATTTCAATGAAGTAGAAATACTTCAAATGTCAATTTTAAAGGAAAATATCATTTATGAATCCAATTGTGTGAACTGATTGCTTATTTTTTGCTTCAGTGGAAAATTGAGTAATTTTTATAAATAATTGATAACATTACCATATAATTTATAATGCATAGGGACTGCCTTCAGGGCTTCAGAGATTGCACCCAATTCCCTGAAAATACATTTAATAGTACACCATTAATCTCTATTATTGCCTATCATGAGTAAAGCCAATGGAATTCAACATACCATGAAATTTTTAAAGAAGACATTATAAGTTTAATGTTTAATTAATAGC
Organism: Oreotragus oreotragus; assembly: GCA_006410675.1. NCBI lineage: Eukaryota > Metazoa > Chordata > Mammalia > Artiodactyla > Bovidae > Oreotragus > Oreotragus oreotragus. Next base: position 344,330 of record SJYX01000257.1, on the reverse strand, counting down.
AGTTCTTTGCATCAACTTTTCATAAACTGTAGCTTTAGCAGCAGCAGCAGCAGCAGCAGCATTGTACCACTTTCAACAGGAAAAAAATCTAACACCACCACCCTATACTCAGCAAATAGTCTCTGCTTAATTAGCTCCATATAGTTTGAGTTTCTCTGTAATGACAATAATAAGAAATGTTGATCGACATTTCTATATTTTGGAAACTCAGGCAATATTAACATATCATGTGTATGTATGCATATATGCACATATATAATTGAAAATCTAAATAAAATATTAAATATGTGCAGGTTATTGTGTGTTAATTATACCTGATGTATTAAATATGTTTAATATATAATAACTCTATTGACTTTTGTTACTCCAGAGTTTCATATAAATGATATCATTGACTATACCACTTTTCCTGTTTTCTTTCACACATCATAATTATTTTAAGATTTATTCATGCAGTTGCCTGTACAAACATTCTCTTCCTTTTTATTACTAATTAACATTTTATTGTATGGATATGCTAGTTTGTTCATCTTTCACTTGTTGATGAATATTTGGGTTATTTCCACTTTTTGGTTCTTAAAAGTAAAGCTTCTATATGCATTCATGTCAATGAATACTTATTTCCTTTGATTTTAGGTAAATACCTACCAGTGGTATGACTTGATCATATAGTGAGTTTAACATTTTAGCAAGCCACTAAATTTTTTGACAGTAGTTGTACCATTTAACATAGTACATGCGGGTGGTATGAGATATTTAGTTATTTCACATACATACCAGTATTTGATATTGCCTATTTTATTGCAGCCATGTTATTGGATATGTTATACTATTTCAATTGAAAAGAATCTGTATTCTGCTGCTTTGGGATGGAGCCATATTCAGGTTTCAGTTCAGTCAATCAGTCCATGTGACCTCATGGACTGCAGCATGCCAGTCTTCCCTGTTGATCACCAAAACCCAGAGCTTGCTCAAACTTTTGTCTGTCGAGTCAGTGATGCCATCCAACAGTCTCATCCTCTGTCATTCCCTAACCCTCCTGTCTTCAACCTTTCTCAGCATCAGGATCTTTTCTTATGTCTGTTCTTCACATTAGGTGGCCAAAGTACTGGAGTTTCAGCTTTAGCATCATTCCTTCCAATGAATATTCAGGACTGATTTCCTGTAGGATGAACTGATTTGAACCCCTTGCAGTCCAAGGGACTCTCAAGAGTCTTCTCCAACACCACAGTTCAAAAGCATCAATTCTCTGGTGCTCAGCTTTCTTTATGGTCCAAATCTCACATCCATACATGACTACTGGAACAACCATAGCTTTGAAGAGATGAATCTTTCTTGGCAAAGTAATGTGTCTGCTTTTTAATATGCTGTCTAGGTTGGTCATAACCTTTCTTCCAAGGAGCAAACATCTTTTGATTTCATGACCGCACTCACCATCTGCAGCGATTTTGGAGCCTAAGAAAATAAAGTCTGACACTGTTTCAACTGTTTCCACTGTTTCCCCATCTATTTGCCATGAAGTGATGGGACCAGATACCATGATCTTAGTTTTCTGAATGTTGACCTTTAAGCCAGTTTTTTCACTCTCCTCTTTTACTTTTGTCAAGAGGCTCTTTAATTCTTCTTCACCTTCTGCCATGAGGTTGGTATCATCTGCGTATCTGAGGTTATTGATATGTCTCCTGGCAATCTTGATTCCAGCTTGTGCTTCATCCAGCCCAGCATTTCTCATGATGTACTCTGTATAGAAGTTAAATAAGCAGAGTGACAATGTACAGCCTTGACATACTCCTTTCCCCTTATGGAAACAGTGTGTTGTTCCATCAGTTCAGTTCAGTTAGCTCAGTTGCTCAGTTGTGTCTGACTCTTTGTGACCCCATGGACTGCAGCACACCAGGCCTCCCTGTTCATCACCAACTCCCGGAGTTCACTCAAACTCACGTCCATTGAGTTGGCGATGCCATCCAATCATCTCATCCTTTTTTGTCCCCTTTTTCTCCTGCCTCCAATCCTTCCCAGCATCAGAGTCTTTTCTAATGAGTCAACTCTTCACATGAGGTGGCCAAAGTCCTGGAGTTTCAGCTTTAGCATCATTCCTTCCAAAGTACACTCAGGACTGATCTCCTTTAGAATGGACTGATTGGATATCCTTGAAGTCCAAAGGGCTCTCAAGAGCCCTCTCCAACACCATAGTTCAAAAGCATCAATTCTTCAGCACTAAGCTTTCTCCATAGTCCAACTCTCACATCCATACATGACTACTGGAAAAACCATAGCCTTGACTAGACAGACCTTTGTTGGCAAAGTAATGTCTCTGCTTTTGAATATCATGTCCTTTTCTAATTGTTGCTTCTTGATCTGCATACAGATTTCCCAGGAGGCAGGAAAGATGGTCTGGTATTCCCATCTCTTTAAGAATTTTCCACAGTTGGAAATATATATATATATGTATTACATCTGATCTAACATAAATGTCATTTAAAGTCAATTTTTCCTTATTAATTTTATGTCTAGATGATATGTCCATTGATGTAAGTGGGATGTTTAAGTCCTCTATTTTTATTGTGTTACTATCAATTTCTCCCTTTATCTGTTAATATTTGCTTTCTCTGGGAGCATGTTGTAAACATATATGATTCCATGTTAGGAGCATATATTAATACATTTACAATTTCTATATCTTCTTCTTGAAATTATCCTTAATCAGTTCTATATTTCTTGTTATACTCTTTGTTTTGAAGTGTATTTTGTGTGATATAAGTGATACTACCCTTTCTGTTTGTTTCCATTTGAATAGAACACTTGTTTTTAACCTTCACTTTTAGTCTGTATGTGTCTTTAAATTTGAAGCGAGTCTTTAATATGCAGCATATGTATGAGTCTTGTTCTTGTATCCACTTAACCTTTCTGTGTCTTTTCATGGAAGAAGTATTCAGTACATTTACTTTTAAGGTGATTATTAATAGATATGTACTTATTACCATTTTTTCATTGTTTTCTTTCTTTCTTTTTTGTTTCTTCTCTTTCTTTTCTTTGGTCTCTTTGTTGTTTGATTACTTTCTTTAATGCTATATTAGGTTCTTTACTCTGTATTTTTGTGTATTTATTATGTGCTCTTGGTTTGTGATTACAAGGAGGTTCATAAATATTGGCCTACATATACATAGCAGTATATTTTAAGCTGATAGTCATTTAAGTTTGAATGCATTCTAAAAATTATACCTTTTTATTACCTCTCATTTTATTTTTGCCATCATATTTCCCATCTCATTTTGTATTTCCTTTAATTACTTAATAAAGCTATAGTTGGTTTTACTACTTTGGTCTCTTAACCTTTATACTAGATTTTTAAATGGCTCATCCATTGCTTATTCTATTTTATTTTTTTGTTCAATCACTAGTAGGGTCCAACTCTTTGCAACCCCATGGACTGGGGCATGCCAGGCTTCCCTGCCCACCATCTCCCAGAGCTTGCTCAAACTTATGTCCATCGAATCTGTGGTGCCATATTTGCCTTAATCAGTGATTTTTTTTATTTTTTCTAGTTTTAGTCTTTTCTGCTTAATGAAGACTCTAACATTTTTGTAAGGCCATTATAGTGATGATGTACTCCTTCATATTTTGCTTATCTGGAAAGATTATATCTCCTTCAATTCTTAGTGATATTAATAACAGTTCTGAGTAACTATTACTGGTTGTAACATCTTTTCCTTTCAGCACTTAAAGCATATCACGCCAGTCCCTCCTGGCCCACAATATTTCTTTTGAAAAAACAGCTGACACTCTTATAAAGATGCATTGTTTTTCTCTTGCTGCCTTTAAAATTCTATTTTTATCTTTAATATTTGCCATTTTGATTATGATATGTCTTTTTGTGGACCTCTTTGGGTTCATCTTGTTTGGGATTATCTGTGCTTCATGGACATGGATATCTGCTTTCTTCTCTAAGTTAGGCAAATTTTCAGTCATATTTTTTTCAAGTAAGTTTTCTAACATTTTCTCTCTCTTCCTTCTGGGACCTCTATAATGTGGAGTGAGTATGTTTGATGTCAGAGGTCTCAAACCATTCTTATTATTTTAAAGATTTCTTCTTTTTGCTGATTTGACTAGGTGATTTCCACTATTCTATCACTGATCCACTTTCCTGTATCATGTAATTTGCTGTTTTTTTCCTCTAGTGTATTTTTCATTTGCTTATTGTAATCTTCATGTCTGATAAGTTCTTTCTTCTATTTTCTTACACTTTTCTGAAGCTCTTACTCTGTCCTTGCATTCCTCTTCCTAATTCACTGAGCATCTTTATAATCATGACTTTTAACACTTTATTGGGTAAATTGGTTCTCTCTCTTTCTTTGGAGTTTTTCTGGGGTTTAATCTTGTCTTTTTGCTTGGAACATGTTTTTCTGTCTCCTCATTTTGTTTGATATTCTGGTTCTGATCTTATGAATTAGCTAAAACAGCTATCTCTCTTTGTCTTAAATGTGTGGTCTTGTATAGGAACTTCACCTAAATAGACTGCCTGTCCCAAGAATCTTAAACAGGCTAGCTGGAGCTGGAGCAGAGTCTATATGTAAGTGTTAATTTAATAAATCCATAGGAGGAGGTACATTCAGAGTCTTCCAAAACCTCCATCTTGGACCAGAATCAGAAATAGTTTCTTAATTTCATATTTATATTCACTGCTCCTGTATAGAAATACAATCAATTATTTTTTGACCATGTCCAGTGGCTTTCAGAATCTTAGTTCCATGACCAGGGGTTGAATCAATGTCAACAGCAGTGAAAGTGAAAAGTCCTAACCACTGGATCACCAAGAAATTCCTGCAATTGATCTTTATGCACTGATTGGTATCCTGTAACTTTTCTAAATTAACTTGTTTGTTCTGGTAGTGTTCTTATAAATTTCATCTGATTTACTACTTGGATGACAATGTCATCTGCAAGTAAAGACAGTTTTTACTTATTTCCTATCTGGATACCTTTTATTTCTGCCAGGCCGGCGCACTCAACGGGGGCCACTTGCGAGAGCAGGGCCGGCGCACTCAGCGAGGGCGAGAGAAGCTACCCCACGTCCAAGGTCAGGGGCAGCAACCTAGAGTGCCAGGCTGCGACGGCGCAGGAATGGCCAAGAGGAGCTACCCTGTGTCTGAGGTCAGTGGCGGCCGGGAGGAGCTACCCCGTGTCCGAGGTCAGGGGTGGCCAGGAAGAGACACCCCACATCCGAGGCCAGGGGCGGCCGGGAGAAACCAACTTGTGCCTGAGGCCAGGGGTGGTGATCCAGAGGAGCCACCCTGAGCCCGAGGCCAGGGGCGGCAGCTGGGAGAAGCCACTCACGCCCGAGGCCACGGCCGGCGGCCAGGAGGAGCAACCCGAGGAGCAGGGGCTGTGCAGGCACTGGAGGGCCTAGAGGAGCTGTCCCACGCTGAAGGTCAGGAACTGCGCTGGTAAGGAGATACCCCTCGTCCAAGGTACGGAGCAGCCGTGAAGAGACAACCCACGCCCAAGGTAAGAGAAACCCAAGTAAGATGGTAGGTGTTGCAAGAGAGCATCAGAGGGCAGACACGCTGAAACCATACTCACAGAAAACTAGTCAATCTAATCACACTAGGACCAGGGCCTTGTCTAACTCAATGAAACCAAGCCATGCCTGCAGGGCAACCCAAGGCAGGAGGGTCATGGTGGAGAGGTCTGACAGAACGTGGTCCACTAGAGAAGGGAATGGCAAGCCACTTCAGTATTCTTGCCTTGAGAACCCCATGAACAGTAAGAAAAGGCAAAATGATAGGATATCAAAAGAGAATCTCCCCAGGTCGTTAGGTGCCCAATATGCTACTGGAGATCAGTGGAGAAATAACTCCAGAAAGAATGAAGGGATGGAGCCAAAGCAAAAACAATACCCAGTTGTGCATGTGACTGGTGATAGAAGCAAGATCCGATGCTGTAAAGAACAATATTGCATAGGAACCTGGAATGTCAGGTCCATGAATCAAGGCAAATTGGAAGTGGTCAAACAAGAGATGGCAAGGGTGAACGTCGACATTCTAGGAATCAGCGAACTAAAATGGACTGGAATGGGTGAATTTAACTCAGATGACCATTATATCTACTACTGCGGGCAGGAATCCCTCAGAAGAAATGGAGTAGCCATCATGGTCAACAAAAGAGTCCGAAATGCAGTACTTGGATGCAATCTCAAAAACGACAGAATGATCTCTGTTCGTTTCCAAGGCAAACCATTCAATATCACAGTTATCCAAGTCTATGCCCCAACCAGTAATGCTGAAGAAGCTGAAGTTGAACGGTTTTATGAAGACCTACAAGACCTTGTAGAACTAACACCCAAAAAAGATGTCCTTTTCATTATAGGGGACTGGAATGCTAAAGTAGGAAGTCAAGAAACACCTGGAGTAACAGGCAAATTTGGCCTTGGAATGCGGAATGAAGCAGGGCAAAGACTAATAGAGTTTTGCCAAGAAAATGCACTGGTCATAGCAAACACCCTCTTCCAGCAACACAAGAGAAGACTCTACACATGGACATCACCAGATGGTCAACACCGAAATCAGATTGATTATATTCTTTGCAGCCAAAGATGGAGAAGCTCTATACAGTCAACAAAAACAAGACCAGGAGCTGACTGTGGCTCAGATCATGAACTCCTTATTTCCAAATTCAGACTTAAATTGAAGAAAGTAGGGAAAACCGCTAGACCATTCAGGTATGACCTAAATCAAATCCCTTATGATTATACAGTGGAAGTGAGAAATAGATTTAAGGGCCTAGATCTGATAGACAGAGTTCCTGATGAACTATGGAATGAGGTTCGTGACATTGTACAGGAGACAGGGATCAAGACCATCCCCATGGAAAAGAAATGCAAAAAAGCAAAATGGCTGTCTGGAGAAGCCTTACAAATAGCACTGAAAAGAAGAGAGGCGAAAAGCAAAGGAGAAAAGAAAAGATATAAGCATCTGAATGCAGAGTTCCAAAGAATAGCAAGAAGAGATAAGAAAGCCTTCTTCAGCAATCAATGCAAAGAGATAGAGGAAAACAACAGAATGGGAAAGACTAGAGATCTCTTCAAGAGAATTGGAGATACCAAGGGAACATTTCATGCAAAGATGGGCTCGATAAAGGATAGAAATGGTATGGACCTAACAGAAGCAGAAGATATTAAGAAGAGGTGGCAAGAATACACAGAAGAACTGTACAGAAAAGATCTTCACGACCCAGATAATCATGAGGATGTGATCACTAATCTAGAGCCAGACATCTTGGAATGTGAAGTCAAGTGGGCCTTAGAAAGCATCACTAAGAACAAAGCTAGTGGAGGTGATGGAATTCCCGTTGAGCTGTTTCAAATCCTGGAAGATGATGCTGTGAAAGTGCTGCACTCAATATGCCAGCAAATTTGGAAAACTCAGCAGTGGCCACAGGACTGGAAAAGGTCAGTTTTCATTCCAATTCCAAAGAAAGGCAATGCCAAAGAATGCTCAAACTACCGCACAATTGCACTCATCTCACACGCTAGTAAAGTAATGCTCAAAATTCTCCAAGCCAGGCTTCAGCAATATGTGAACCGTGAACTCCCTGATGTTCAAGCTGGTTTTAGAACAGGCAGAGGAACCAGAGATCAAATTGCCAACATCCGCTGGATCATGGAAAAAGCAAGAGAGTTCCAGAAAAACATCTATTTCTGCTTTATTGACTATGCCAAAGCCTTTGACTGTGTGGATCACAATAAACTGTGGAAAATTCTGAAAGAGATGGGAATACCAGACCACCTAACCTGCCTCTTGAGAAATCTGTATGCAGGTCAGGAAGCAACAGTTAGAACTGGACATGGAACAACAGACTGGTTCCAAATAGGAAAAGGAGTACGTCAAGGCTGTATATTGTCTCCCTGCTTATTTAACTTATATGCAGAGTACATCATGAGAAACGCTGGACTGGAAGAAACACAAGCTGGAATCAAGATTGCCGGGAGAAATATCAATAACCTCAGATATGCTGATGACACCACCCTTATGGCAGAAAGTGAGGAGGAGCTAAAAAGCCTCTTGATGAAAGTGAAGGAGGAGAGCGAAAAAGTTGGCTTAAAGCTCAACATTCAGAAAACGAAGATCATGGCATCCGGTCCCATCACTTCATGGGAAATAGATGGGGAAACAGTGGAAACAGTGTCAGACTTTATTTTTTTGGGCTCCAAAATCACTGCAGATGGTGACTGCAGCCATGAAATTAAAAGACGCTTACTCCTTGGAAGAAAAGTTATGACCAACCTGGATAGTATATTCAAAAGCAGAGACATTACTTTGCCGACTAAGGTCCGCCTAGTCAAGGCTATGGTTTTTCCTGTGGTCATGTATGGATGTGAAAGTTGGACTGTGAAGAAAGCTGAGCGCCGAAGAATCGATGCTTTTGAACTGTGGTGTTGGAGAAGACTCTTGAGAGTCCCTTGGACTGCAAGGAGATCCAACCAGTCCATTCTGAAGGAGATCAACCCTGGGATTTCTTTGGAAGGAATGATGCTAAAGCTGAAACTCCAGTACTTTGGCCACCTCATGCGAAGAGTTGACTCATTGGAAAAGACTCTGATGCTGGGAGGGATTGGGGGCAGGAGGAGAAGGGGACGACCGAGGATGAGATGGCTGGATGGCATCACGGACTCAATGGACGTGAGTCTGAGTAAACTCCGGGAGATGGTGATGGACAGGGAGGCCTGGCGTGCTGCGATTCATGGGGTCGCAAAGAGTCGGACACGACTGAGCGACTGAACTGAACTGATCTGATTGCACTGACTAGATTTCTGGTCCAGTATTGAAGTTGTGAGAGTGGACATACCTGTCTTCTTCCTGATCTTAGAGGAAATGCTTCTAGTCTACTGTAAATATATATGGTGCCCTAAAACACAGTGGCATTCACAGGAACATAGTATCTCTCTCCTCATTGAGGGATGTCTGGCAATATCTGGAAAGTCAATGAATATCAGAACTGAGGAAGAGCTACTGATACTTAGTGGGTAAACATCAGGAATACGGATTGACAACTTATAATGCACTAAATAGCCACCCATCTCAACACGAAGACTTACCTGGCTCAAAATATCAATAATGCATATGTAGAGAAACCTAATGGAAGTTTTTGTCTTTTATGTTGAGATAAGAAAGTTATTACTTATGATTATAGCATGGCTAGAAATATTTAAAATGGTCTTGGACAACAGTCATAATTTATATAATTTCTGTATTTGTTTTAAACATTCACTACCTGTATGTATGTAAGTAGGACATTTGGTCATATTCATATCCAAATGTAACAATGTTTCAGTCAATTTAGTTTCTTCTCCATAATTAAGTTATTACTTATGATTATAGCATGGCTAGAAATATTTAAAATGGTCTTGGACAACAGTCATAATTTATATAATTTCTGTATTTGTTTTAAACATTCACTACCTGTATGTATGTAAGTAGGACATTTGGTCATATTCATATCCAAATGTAACAATGTTTCAGTCAATTCAGTTTCTTCTCCATAATTCTTATGGTTTAGCTGCCTATTTCTAGCTTTTCCTTTTTTTTTTTTTTAAGTGGAAAAAGGAAAGGGCAGTATTATTCAATTCAATAAAGGGTATTTTTTATAAAGCACTTTTGAATACTCAAGAAAAATCATCAAAAATTAAAAGGTATATAGTCTCATTGAATATACAATGTAACATTTTTATGTGTAAGTAATTTATAAAGACATGCATGATCTCCACCAGTTGCCATGTAGCATGACTTAGATTCTACTGCCAGTGCAGCTAATAACAAATCTCTTCAGCAATCTTCCATCTCCAAGCTCTAAAGCCATCACCAGCTGGTGGTAATGATGCAGTTTGTGTTGGATAAGAATCTCTTTCTCCCATTAGACATAGTTTCCTTGAGGAAATGAACCAGTTTTTGATCATTGTATGCTTAATACCCAGAAAAGAAGCTGGTACATCTGTGCATGCACACTAAGCCACTTCAGTTCGGTCTGACTCTTTGTGACCCTATGGACTGTAGCCCACCAGGCTTTTCTGTCCATGGGATTCTCCAGGTAAGAATGCTGAAGTGGGTTGCCATGCCCTCCTCCAGAGGATCTTCCTGACCCAGGGATCAAATCCCCCTCTCTGATGGCTCCTGCATTTCAGGTGAATTATTTACCACTGAGTTACCTGTGAAGTCTACCTGGTATATAGTAGTTGCATAATAGATATTTGTTGAATTCAATTGAATTTAGCAGTATACTAGTGACTTGATATCTGTGTTATGATAACTTCTAGGTATTCAGAGGTAGGACTTCAATGACTTTTGCCTTTGGCATGCTGGAGTGATCCTTGTTTAGGTAACAGTTCCAAAATCAATCAACTGTCACCATTTATCTTTCTTTAAGGCAATCATAATATATATATATCAGAAAAATTTCTTAAAACTTTGGTAGTTAACAAATATTAACTAATATAAAATAAGAAAATCTACTGCAAACAGTTGATATTTTTGCCTAATTTGAAGCCTAATTCTGTCTTTTTGATACCATAGGATATACCTATGTTTCATCACAAGCCTTATACTGGTAAAAAATGTACATAAGAAGAGGTAATATATTTTTCACTGTTGTATCAATCTTTGAGAATTTATAAATAGATTTAAGACTTATAAACAGCCCATCATCTTGCCTGCTAATCTAACAACTAATTTAATCAAACTAATAAATAAAATTAACTTAAACTTGGGTGATTACATTAGTAGGTCAGTGATGATCTACCTGATAAAAGATGAGTTTATATGGAAGATTGAATCATTTTTATTAATAAAACATTTTTTTCAGTTAAATGGCAATTACATATACTTTTCCCTAGCTGATTCATTTTATAATTAATGTGCATATCAATAAGACATATTTTACCATTTATAGAACTATACAATAAACTATATGTTTTAAAAATATAAGTCAATGATTTATATGTTCTAGATGAATAAAATTTCACACAGAGAAGTTACATTTTCACTATGATTTAGACAATGCTAATAATAACTACCCATACTTATCATTAAGGTAGTGGAAACCAAGTAGAAAATATTTTATCTTTGCCTAGACCATAGTAATATGAAATGTATTTCTCTTTTCTTTTTAATTATGATATCTGTAATACTTGAAACAGAGTAATAATTTCAGTATTTGAGTAAGGAACATAATGCTAACAGAAGCCATCTTAAATGAGCCAAAGAAACAAATATTTAATCAAACAAAGGACACAGTAGAAATCATTTTATCAAAAGAAAGTTTATTTTGGTCAATAAATCTATTTTGAGTCAGGACAAATGAACTATTTATTCATAGTGCAAATAATATTTTAAGTTATTTTAAAAAGTCACAAAATAAATCTCATCCTAGTTACTGAGTTACTGTTCTGGTTGTTTAAAATTTATTGGAAAACTTTCAAGGCTATAATTTAGATTTGACAGCAATCAGTGTTTGCAGTCTTCTTTAGTAAGGATAAAGTTGTATTTAGACTCTAACTTTTCTGATTAAAGCAGCTTCCCTGGTGGCTCAGATGGTAAAGAATCTGTCTGTGATACAGGAGATCTTGGTTCAATCCCTGGTTCAGGAAGATCTCCTGGAGAAGGGAAGGACACCAGTATTCTTGCCTGGAGAATTCCACGGACAGAGGAGACTGGCAGAGTCTATGGGGTCACAAAGACCACAAAGAGTTGGACAAAACTAAATGACTAACAGATGCACTTTCTTTCCTTTGACTTTGTCACTCAAATTCATGTCTACAGACATTTGGTGATTAAGCCACATTATATCTATATGGATAAAGTGGTCTTATTAAAAGTACAAAGTATGTAAATCAGGTGAAGAAAAATACTGGATTTTTTCACTTATATGCAGAATCTATAAAATAAAATAAAACAAAATGAATATAACAAAACAGAAGCAGACTCACAGATATGGAGAACAAGCTAGTGGTTACCAGTGGGAAGAGCAAAGAGGGAAGCAGAATAATAGGAAGTCGGGCACAGCAGCTGCAATTGCGCAGAAATGCAGCCAAGAGGAGCTACACTATGTCCAAGGTTGGGGTGGCCACTGAGAGGAGTTACCCCACATTCAAGGTCAGGGGTGGTGGCTGCGAGGAGCTGCACCACGTCCAAGGTAAGGAGCAGCAGCTGTGCTTTGCTGGAGCAGTTGTGAAGAAATACCACACGTCCAAGCTAAGAGAAACCCAAGTAAGATGGTAGGCACTGAGAGAGGGCATCAGAGGGCAGTCAAACTGAAACCACAATCACAGACAACCAACCAATCTGATCACACAGACAACAGTCTTGTCTAACTCAATGAAACTAAGCCATGCAGTCTGGGGCCACCCAAGATAGACAGGTCATGGTGAAGAGGTCTGACAAAATGTGATCCACTGGGAGAAAGGAATGGCAAACCATGTCAGTATTCTTGCCTGGAGAACCCTATGAACAGTATGAAAAGGCAAAAAGATAAGACACTGAAAGATAAACTCCCCAGGTCAGTAGGTGCCCAATATGCTACTGGAGATCAATGGATAAATAACTCCAGAAAGAATGAAGGGATGGAACCAAAGCAAAAACAATACCCAGTTGTGGATGAGACTGGTGATAAAAGCAAGGTTCAATGCTGTAAAGAGCAATATTGCATAGGAAACTGAAATGTTAGGTCTATGAATCAAGGCAAATTGGAAGTGGTCACACGGAGACGGCAAGAGTGAACATCGACATTCTGTGAATCACCGAACTAAGATGGACTGGAATGGGTGAATTTAACTCAGGTGACCATTATATATACTACTGTGGGCAGGAATCTCTTAGAAGAAATGGAGTAGCCATCATGGTCAACAAGAGTCTGAAATGCAGTACTTGGATGCAATCTCAAAAATGACAGAATAGTCTGTTTGTTTTGAGGGCAAACCATTCAATATGGTAATCCAAGTCTATGTCCTGACCAGTAATTCTGAAGAAGTTGAAGTTAAACTGTTCTAAGAATAAATACAAGACCTTCTAGAACTAACCAAAAAAGATGTCCTTTTCATTATAGGGGATTTCAATGAAAAAGTAAGAAGTCAAGAAACATCTGGAGTAACATGTAAATTTAGCCTTGGAGTACAGAATGAAGCAGGGCAAAGATTAATAGAGTTCTGTCAAGAGAATGCACTGGTCATAGCAAACAACTTCTTTCAACAACACAAGAGAATGGTCAACATCAAAATCAGATTGATTATATTCTTTGCAGCCAAAGATGGAGAAGCTCTATACAGTCAGATAAAACAAGACCAGGAGCTGACTGTGGCTCAGATCATGAGCTCCTTATTGCCAAATTCAGACTGAAATTGAAGAAAGTGGAGAAAACCACTAGACCATTCATGTATGACCTAAATCAAATCCCTTATGACTATGCAGTAGAAGTGAGAAATAGATCTAAGGGACTAGATCTGATAAAGATGTCCTTTTCATTATAGGGGATTTCAATGAAAAAGTAAGAAGTCAAGAAACATCTGGAGTAACATGTAAATTTAGCCTTGGAGTACAGAATGAAGCAGGGCAAAGATTAATAGAGTTCTGTCAAGAGAATGCACTGGTCATAGCAAACAACTTCTTTCAACAACACAAGAGAATGGTCAACATCAAAATCAGATTGATTATATTCTTTGCAGCCAAAGATGGAGAAGCTCTATACAGTCAGATAAAACAAGACCAGGAGCTGACTGTGGCTCAGATCATGAGCTCCTTATTGCCAAATTCAGACTGAAATTGAAGAAAGTGGAGAAAACCACTAGACCATTCATGTATGACCTAAATCAAATCCCTTATGACTATGCAGTAGAAGTGAGAAATAGATCTAAGGGACTAGATCTGATAGAGTGCCTGATGAACTATGGACACAAGTTCATGACATTGTACAGGAGACAGGGATCAAGACCATCCCCAAGGCGGCGGGGGGGAAGCAAACTAGCTATCTGAGGAGGTCTTACAAATAGATGTGAAAAAAAGGGAAGGGAAAAGCAAAGGAGAAAAGGAAAGATATACCCATTTGAATGCAGAGTTCCAAGGAATAGCAAGGAGAGATAAGAAAGCCTTCCTAAGAAATCAATGCAAAGGAACAGAGGAAAATTATAGAAAGAGAAAGACTAGAGATCTCTTCAAGAAAATTAGAGATACCAAGGGAACACTTCATCCAAAGATGCGCTCAGTAAAGGACAGAAATGATAGGGACCTAACAGAAGCAGAACATATTAAGAAGAGTTGGCAAGAATATACAGAATAACTGTACAAAAAAGATGTTCATGACCCAGATAATCATGATGGTGAGATCACTCACCTAGAGCCAGACATCCTGAATGTGAAGTCAAGTGGTCTTTAAGAAGCATCACTACTAACAAAGCAAGTGGAGGTGATGGAATTCCAGTTGAACTATTTCAAATCCTGAAAGAGGATGCTGTGAAAGTGCTTGCCGGAGTTCAGCTCCAGGAGCCAAGGAGTCAACCTGAAGGGGTGAGCGGTGTCGGTGGATGATGATGTAGCCTCTGACTCATAGTATGGAACTACATGTTTATTTCAAGCTTCAGATTTTCTTTTATACTTTGACAAAAACATTAGGTCAGAGGTTTGAAACTTTTAGTTTTCCCTACCCATATTTATTATCTCCAGAAATCATTGTTATCCTTCAAACAGAGTTCCTGCTTCAGCAATTCTCTCAGAATCAGCTTTACTATCTATTACCTATTTTCTTTAAGTGTCTTATACTTAACTTGTGATTACATTGTAACTCATGCAGCATTTCTCAGTTTGTTTCTTATCTTTCTAAATCCTGTTTGCCCCTAGCATCTCAAGATCACTATCTCCTAAAAAGGCTTATAAAGTGAAAGTGAAGTCACTCAGTCGTGTCCAAGTTTTTGTGACCCCACAGACTGTAGCCTATCCGGCTCCTCTGTCCATGGGATTTTCCAGGCAATAGTAGTGGAATGGATTGCCATTTCCTTCTCCAGGGAATCTTCCCAACCCAGGGCTCAAACCCGGGTCTCCCGCATTATAGACAGATGCTCTACTGTTTGAGCTACCAGGGGAGTCCAAAAAGGCTTCTAGCTATTCTTAATTATTCCTAAACCCTAAACTCAGCAAACCTTTTTGCCATAAATATTTACCTCACAAACAGGTCTCAGAAAACAATCCTCCCCATGTCCTCAAGCTGCGGCCTACATGCTCATCCTGAAACATTCTTTGTAAAGATCCTTGTACAAATGTCAATGGTTACTTTATAGATTATTTTCTGGGCATAACTGCAGAAGGCTTTGTGCTTTCTCATGCTTCTCTCAAACACCTTAACATTCTTTCCAGCCAACTCAACTGAAGAAAGGAAAGAACAAGTTAGAATCATAAGGCCTAACTCCTTCATCCCAGGGCCCTGCCTGCGAGATGAGGAGAGGAGTTTGGGGCCGTGCCTCCATTTTTTCAGTAATGCCTAACATGGCTCCCGACAGCTGCACTTTCAATATGCCATCATTTTGGAAAATTCAGCAGTTTTCCAGGCGACAGGACTGGAAAAGGTCAGTTTTCATTCCAATCCCAAAGAAAGGCAATGCCAAAGAATGCTCAAACTACTGCACAATTGCACTCATCTCACATGCTAGTAAAGTAATGCTCAAAATTCTTCAAGCCAGGCTCCAGCAATACATAAACCATGAACTTCCAGAAGTTCAAGCTGGTTTTAGAAAAAGCAGAGGAACCAGAGATCAAATTGCCAACATCTGCTGGATCATCAAAAAAGCAAGAGAGTTCCAGAAAAACACCTATTTCTGATTTATTGACTATGCCAAAGCCTTTGACTGTGTGGATAACAATAAACTGTGGGAAATTCTGGAAGAGATGGGAATACCAGACAACCTGACTTGCCTCTTGAGAAACTTGTATGCAGATCAGGAAGCAAAAGTTAGAACTGGACATGGAACAACAGACTGTTTCCAAATAGGAAAAGGAGTACATCAAGGCTATAGATTCCCACCCTGCTTATTTAACTTATATGCAGAGTACATCATGAGAAACATTGGGCGGGAGGAAGCAAAAGCTGGATTCAAGATTTCTGGGAGAAATATCAATAATCTGAGATATGCAGATGACACCACCATTATGGCAGAAAGTGCAGAACTAAAAAGCCACTTGATGAAAGTGAAGGAGGAGAGTGAAAAAGTTGGCTTAAAACTCAACATTCAGAAAACTAAGATCATGGCATTTGGTCCCATCACTTCATGGCAAATAGATGCTGAAACAGTGGCTGACTTTATTTTTCTGGGCTCCAAAATCACTGCAGATGATGATTACAGCAATGAAATTAAAAGATGCTTACTCCTTGGAAGGAAAGTTATGACCAACTTAGACAGGATACTAGTCAAGGGTATGGTTTTTCCAGTAGTCATGTATGGATGTGATAGTTGGACTATAAAGAAAACTGAGTGCCAAAGAATTGATGTTTCTGAACTGTGGTGTTGGGGAAGTCTTTTGAAAGTCCCTTCAACTGCAAGGAGATCCAAACTGTCCATTTTGAAGGAGATCAACCCTGGGATTTCTTTGGAAGGAATGATGCTGAAACTGAAACTCCAGTACTTTGGCCACCTCATGTGAAGAGCTGACTCATTGGAAAAGACTTTGATGCTGGGATGGATTGGGGGCAGGAGGAGAAGGGGACGATAGACGATGAGATGGCTGGATGGCATCACTGACTCAATGGACATGAATCTGAGTGAACTCCGGGAGATGGTGATGAACAGGGAGGCCTGGCATGCTGCCATTCATGGAGTCACAATGGGTTGGACATGACTGAGAGACTGAACTGAACTACTCCCTTAAAATTGTTCACTACTGAAGCTTATTCTCCAAGGGCTATTCCTGTGGCAAGGCTAAGATCACAAAAAGGTTTAGGCCTAAAAGGGCTTGTCAAGTCAAGAAAGCCCTTGACTTTCAGGGACCCCTATCTGCTTACAGTAAGGATCATTTGTTCTGCATACCAAAATAGATTGCTCAGAACAACAACAAAAAACAACAAGAAAATAAATAAGAATGAGGAATTAAAGAGCATATTGAGTGTTTTGAAAAATGATAAAACTTTTTAGAAGAAGGTTTATAATCAAAGCATTACAAATAAACAATAAAATTAACTAAAATGCATTAACTCTTTATAAGGTTAAAATGAAAAAAAAAAGAGGTAATGCTGAATCTGCTAAATGCTTTCTGAGTGATCATTTTGCCATCTATTTGCACTGAGTGAGTAGCATAAAATATGTAACTAAGGAAAAGAGTAGAAAATTGTTTTAGCAAATGGAAATAGAAAAAACAATGAGGAAAAATTCTATCCACATGTTATTTGTATCACTTCACAGAAATTTTCTTAATATTTTACTTCTCCATATCTTTAAACAGAATGTTATATACCTGAAATCAGTTTCCTTTCCTCAGTCAGTCATCAATCAAGCAAATATTATATATTCTTGAGTAGCTAAGCTTGTGTGGATGTTGTTAAAACTCTTCACAGAAAAACAAATGAGGGAAGTGAATTACTTTGTAAACCTTCCAAACCTAAAAAATGGCTAAACTCCCTGCATTTTTTTGCCAACTCTTCAAAGCCTACCCTGTAATCTAAATCAATGAGGAATTTATCAGCATATAATAGTATGTTCTGTAAAGAGATTTTGTTCATTAAAGTGGTCTTTCAGGGAAGTTTATAAAAATATGAAGATTTACACTGATTGGACCTGAAAGTTCATTGGGAAAAATATTTTAAAAAAAAATGTTCTTAAATAAATGCTTCTTTTTTGAGTACACACTCCATCTGTTACAAATTACTTTGCATTTGGCTATTCCTTAATAAGAGATGTGTTAAATATGATAATTGCTGATAAGTATTTCCAAATGTAAGGCATGCTTTATTCATCCAAATAATTTTGCATGTTAATCCAATATAACAGATACTTAGGATTTCATAATTGCAGGTAGTCTGTGTTAATTACAAAAATTTTTCCATAATTATATAATACTGGGCTACAATATTCACCTTATGGCTAAAACACAGAGGTTTATTTTTTAATTTTAATAAAGCTATGCTTATTACATTCCTTATAAATTTTACTTGTAAAAGTAGCCAGGTATACTTTTTATCGTTAAGTAGTTTGCTTTATACCCTTTCCCCCAAAGTTCTATATGACTATTTAAAATCCATTATGTGTTAATGATAAGACCAAAGGTCAAGAATAAGATTGGTGGGAGCTTATCTTGGGAACATTTCTAAATTTAAGTCACCAAGTGCTCCAATTTAAGTAGGACATTGAAACAGAATAATTCAAACAGCAGGTCCAAAATCTGAGTGACTAAATTCAAGGTTACTAACTAAAAACTATTTGAGCAAAATATAATCTTGATACAGATGTAGTGATTGGTTGACAGTAAAGAGGACTGTTAAGAAATGTTTGGGATCAGGAAAAAAGGGTTGAGAGACCAGAGCAGACCTGTAGCAATTCCTGAGCTGAAAAATCAGGTCTTCCAGGGTAACTATTACTTTATTGGGAATTCCTGGTGACTTAGCAGTAAGCAATGCAGAAGACTGCTTGTGAAGCAGGAGACATGAATTCGATTCCTGGAGGAGGGTCAGGAAGATTCCCTGAAGGAGGGCATGGCAACCCACTCCAGTATTCTTGCCTGGGAAATTCCGTGAACAGAGGAGCCTGGTAGCCTATAGTCCATGATGTCACAAGAGTTGGTCACAACTTAGTGACTAAACCACCACCACCATTATTTTATTAATGCCATGGGTTTCTGAAGCATTTCTTAAGAAATGTAGGGGAACATAATTTACCAAGATAAAATACTTCTGGTGAGCAGATTATTTTGAGCTGAAAACAACTGAGGCCCAGAGATAAGACTCTAGAAGAAATTTTGGCCTTCCCCATAAATTCCTGAAGAATTTAGACAGATGGCTTATTACAGGAATAGAGCTATCACTAGGGATACCTGCAAATAATATGGGTAGGTATAGAGTGTGGAGAAACTCTTAAAGATCAGAGTCCACTCTGTGTCCCGTACCTCTGAATGACCCAGCAAGCATTTTTTAAGCCATACATTTGCTTTGTCATCTCTGCCTTATTTGTCTTTCTCTCCTTTGAAGTCCCAAACCACTCCCTTCAACATCCTCTTTTGTTTTTAGCTTAAGGTAGCATTCAAGGCGAATGTTTCAACCATTTTGATGAGTTGCTCAGTTCTCCTGGGTCTCTCTTATGCATGGGTGTATGTATTCTGTCACTTATCATATCCAACTTATTGTGACCCTATGATCTATAGCCTGCCAGGCTCCTATGTCCATGGGTTTCTCCAGGCAAGAATACTGAAGTGGGTTGTCATGCCCTCTTCTTGTGGATCTTCCCTACCCAGGGATCAAACCTATGTCTATTATGTCTCCTGCATTGGCATGGGGTGGGGTGGGGTTCTTAACACTAGCACCACCTGGGAAGCCCTCTCTGATGTATACATGTTATTAAACTTTTATTTTATTTTATCCTACTAATCTGTCTCATGTCAATTTAATTTCTAGGAACTAGAAAGGTAGAAGAAAATTTCTTCCTCGCCAATAGAAAAAAATAGAATGGTCAAGTGATTTTGGGCTCAATGAGAGTCAACATTTCAAGTGTTATTAATTATCTATAAACAAAAAGTTTACAAATGATTCTAATATGGGTAGGCCCTTGAAACAATTTGCAAGGTTAAAAAAAAATAATAATGTCCAAAAGGACCTGTTTAGTTTAGTATAGCACCACTGGGGCACGTGCAAATACCAAAGCCAATCTACAGAAATATTTACTGGAGAGGCCACAGCTCTACACATGTTGGTAGAAGAAGTGAAAGAGTCAGTGCATTTTGGTGTGATTAAAGCTAGAGAGATATTATAGTGAATTAAGAAATTATAATCACTGGAAGGATTGATTCTGAAACTGAAGCTCCAATACTTTGGCCGCCTGATGTGAGTAGCCAACACATTGGAAAAGACCCTGATGCACTTGAGGGTACATTGAAGGAAGGAGGAGAAGGGGGCAACAGAGGATAAGACAGTTGGATGTCATCGCTGACTCAATGGACAAGAATTTGAGCAAAACTCAGGGAGATAGTGAAAGACAGAGAAGCCTGGTATGCTATAGTCCATGGAATCTCAAAGAATCAGACATCAATGAGCGACTAAACAACAACTTCCTGGGGGCAAACATGTACCATATCAAAGGATTGAGAAGTGTTCATTTTGTCTCAAAAATAATTTTGAAGATCCTTAATAATTCATTAATTTTAAACATTTTTGCTGGTGGGATTGCATAGAAAATATACTTTGATCCCTTGCCAGTGTCCTAGCAAAATGAAAAAGAGTAATGTGACATATTTTAAAAGCTTATGTAATGTACATTTATTTCTACTATTAAGGTATAATATATTGTATTACTACAATACTACCCTTGCTATCATTTATTCAGCTCTTACATCAGGCCAAGAAAGATACACAAACTTTTTCATTCTAACAACAAACTTATAATGCAGATATTATTTGCATTAATAAGGCTCAAAGAATTTAAGCAATCAACCCAAAGCTCCATTGTTAATGGGATATTTAAACTCAGGCCCCTCTTACCTTGACTTCTATCATATTGACCAATGCTATAGTAGTGGGTCAATAATGTAATCTTTGTGTGTGAGGTAGAGGTGTCAATTATTATTAGAAAAAATATAATCAGTTTCCTTTTAGAGAGAAAAAATACAACAATAGAGGTAGGTACTTATAAATTAAATAAAGGTAAAGAACAGTGAAAAGAAGAAAAAGAAAGGAAGAAAACTGGAGAGTCCAAAGGAGAGGTCCAAATATATAGGATGTACCAAAATGTGGCCAAGTATTAATAAGAAAGTTTAAATAAACTGAAAATAATTGCTTTCTACTCATGCAGTTGATAAAAGTGCCAGTGAATAATGTGAGAGCCAGTACAACTCGAAAAAACTTGCTAAATCAAGGCAAACTGTAGTCATTCCTTGGCATTTGCTGGGGATTGGTTCTAGGACTTGCCACAGATAACAAAACCCTCTGATGCTAAGACTCATAGTGTGCCTTCCATTCCTATGGATTTTGCATCAATGGATTCAACCAAGCTTAGATCATAAAAACAGTATGTATTAATTGGAAAAAAAATCTGCTTATAAGTGGATGCCTCACAGTTCAAATCCCTGCTGTTCAAGGGCGAACTGCAAATGGACCAGTAAATATGATTCGCTGGTCGTCAGATGCAAAGCTCTACGTAGGCTTTAAAGGATAACAAAAGCAGGTTCAGATGAGCATTTTATTTTATTTATTTATTTATTTTTCCTTTCCTTATTTTCTTATTTATTTATTTATTTTTTGGTATTTATTTATTTATTTACACGAACTCCCAAACATGGACCCCCCTCCCACCTCCCACCCCACATCTTCCCTCCAGATCATCCCCATACACCAGCCCCAAGCATCCTGCATCCTGCATTGAACATAGATTGGCAATTCATTTCTTACATGATAGTATACATATTTCAATGCTATTCTCCCAAATCATCCCTCCCTCTCCCTCTCCCTCTCCTTCTCCCTCAGAGTCCATAAGTCCGCTCTACACATCTGTATCTCTTTTGCTGTCTTGCATACAGGGTCCTCATTACCATCTTTCTAAATTCCATATATATGTGTTAGTATACTGTATTGGTGTTTTTCTTTCTGGCTTACTTCACTCTGTATAATTGGTTCCAGTTTCATCCATCTTATTAGAACTGATTCAAATGTATTCTTTTTAATGGCTGAGTAATACTCCATTGTGTATATATACCACAGCTTTCTTATCCATTCATCCGCTGATGGACATCTAGGTTGTTTCCATGTCCTGGCTATTATAAACAGTGCTGCAATGAACATTGGNTTGGCAATTCATTTCTTACATGATAGTATACATATTTCAATGCTATTCTCCCAAATCATCCCTCCCTCTCCCTCTCCCTCTCCTTCTCCCTCAGAGTCCATAAGTCCGCTCTACACATCTGTATCTCTTTTGCTGTCTTGCATACAGGGTCCTCATTACTATCTTTCTAAATTCCATATATATGTGTTAGTATACTGTATTGGTGTTTTTCTTTCTGGCTTACTTCACTCTGTATAGAAGGGAATGCTAAAAGGTCACTTAAAGACCTTCAAAGACAGAAAGTCTCAACTTAAAAAAAAATTACTGTGAACCGGTCAAATTTATCTTAATACTGTTCATGGGGTTCTCAAGACAAGAATACTGAAATGGATTGCCATTCCCTTCTCCAGTGGACCACATTTTATCCATGCGGTCCCATGACCACTACCCTCCACCATGACCCATCCCTCTTCGGTGGCCCTACACAGCATGGCTCATAGTTTCATTGAGTTAGACAAGGCTGTGGTCCATGTAATCACATTGGTTAGTTTCCTGTGATTGTGGTTTTCAGTATATCTTCCCTCTGATGGAGAAGGGTAAGAGGCCTATGGAAGCTTCCTGATGGGAGAGACTGAGGGGGAAACTGGATTTGTACTGATGGGCGGGGTCATGCTCAGTAAATCTTTAATCCAATTTTCTGTTGATGGTTGGAGCTGTGTTCCCTTCCTGTGTTCACTTCCTGGGACCAAATTATGATGGGCTTCCCTTGGGCTCAGCTGGTAAAGTATCTACCTGCAATGCAGGAGACCTGTGTTTGATCCTTTAGTTGGGAAGATACCCTCGAGAAGGGAAAAGCTACCCACTCCAGCATTCTGGCCTGGAGAATTCCATGGACTATATAGTCTATGGGGTCGCAGAGAGTCAGACATGACTGAGCGACTTTCACTTTACTTCAAACTATGGTAGAGTTAATGAAGATAATGGCAACCTCCTTCCAAAGGTCCCTTGCATGCACTGCTACACTCAGTGCCCCCAGGCTTGCAGCAGGCCACCACCAACCCATGCCTTCACCAGAGATTCCTGGACACTTACAGGTAAGTCTGGGTCAGTCTATTGTGGGGTCACTGCTCCTTCCTCCTGGGTCCTGGTGTGTACAAGGTTCTGTTTGTGCCCACCGAGAGTTTGTTTCCCAGTCCTGTGTAAGTTCTGGCAGGTCTATGGTGGGAAAGCCCCTGCCCTTGTGGCAGTCCACTGCTGACCCATACCTCCACAGGAGACACTCAAACACAGGAGACAGTCAAACAGTCCCTTGGACTGCAAGGTGATCCAACCAGTCCATCCTAAAGGAATTCAGTCCTGAATATTCATTGGAACTGATGCTGAAGCTGAAACTCCAATACTTTGGCCACCTGATGCGAAGAGCTGACTCATTTGAAAAGACCTTGATGCTGGGAAAGATTGAAGGCAGGAAGAGAAGGGGATGACAGAAGATGAGATGGTTGGATGGCATCACTGACTCAATGGACATGAGTTTGAGTAAACTCTGGGAGTTGGCGATGGGCAGGGAGACCTGGTGAGCTGCAGCCCATGGGGTCATAAAGGGTCAGACATGACTGAGCAACTGAAGTAAACTGAACTGAGTTAAATTTCATCTCCAAATAACAAAATGAAATTTACATAGGTTGTAACAGAAGCTAGGTTAAATGGAAAGAACACAGTACCAGAGATGATTAACAGCTTAATAAGCTGCCAAATGACCATTATCTGCTGGATGACATCATTCTAGGAGTACCTTGATTAAATGATCCCTTTGGTCTAGTGATATGCTGGAGCTAGAAAACAGGCAGTTGATTTCCAATTGCACCCATCTTTTCCCAGCTGTATTCATTGATGATTGTTTACTGATAGCTTAAAATTAGAGTGAGTATTTACACTACAGAAATCAAAGAACTCTACAAATAAAGACTTTATATTTTGAGAAAATCATTCTTGATAAACATTTACCAACATACCACTGCTTAGAATTGAACCAAATTTTGAACTCTCTCTCAGTTCCATGATTCTCTGAGTGTGTCTATAGTTTCTAACAGAAAATCTATGAAGCCAATTCTGTTTTGTGAAACATGTTTTTAAGAGGTGAAGGGGATATTACAGAGTTGTAGGGGTAGAATAGGTGCTATATAAAATAGAGGTCAGTTACCACAGAATAATAAGGTGAACAACTGGTAGATTTAAGTCTCATTAAGAAGACTGAAGTAATTAAGAAGACTGAAAATGATGAGCTTGATCTCGCTCTTTCAACTAGTAATTTAATTATCTGAAAATTGTTATTTAACTTTCACCCCAACCCTCATTCTCTTTTCCCCAAATCAAAATATGAGTTAAAATAATCACATATAAATTTGATTCATACAAATATATTTAATATATAATGTTTTATATCATAAATATATACTTTGTTATTATTATTTAATTCAGTGTGCTCACTTCCAAAATTTGAAATGTTTCAGATTATTTTTCATTGTTGTTCAATCACTCAGTCATGTCTGACTCTTTGTGACTCCATGGATTACAGCATATTTCAGGTTACATGCCTCTTCTTAACATGTTATATGAAGCATAACACTAGAATAAGAACTTTTTTCTGGAACTGACATTAAAAATGTATTTATTGCATGAGTACATCATGAGAGCATTGAATAACATAATGGACAGTGGAATTCATGAAGCTTACCCAAAACTATTAGAAAGGCATGTGAAATAGACACATCTTATACTGACTGTAAATAAAAAACTGTGGTAATAATACTAAATTGCAAATCAATATAATAATTTCTATGGGGATTAAAGCATTAGAGTTCAGGTATGTAAATCTTTGGTGATTTACTTGATAATAGGGTTTTATAGAGAAGACAGGCTAGAGGAAAAATTATTCTGAAAGTACCTTACATGATCTAATCTTCTAGAGTGTCAGTTGTCTTAAGCACACTTTTACTGGAACAATATACTGATTCTCTGGCAATTTTAGTTGTACTGAGATGATTTTATTATATGAGGGTACATTATGCCTAAAATATATTCTGAAGGTTAATACAAAATGACCTTTTATTAATAAACCATACAAGTTACTTAAACAAATTGAAAACTACTGTGTGCTAAGCTTGATGCTCTACTTATTTTGGATAGTACAGAAAAAGGTAAATACACTCTAGTAAAGGTTAAGCTGGTGCTGTCATTTAAATGTGTTTATTATAACGAGTCTATGTCCTTTAAATATTCTTCTGTTATGTTCCCACTTTCCTGTTGCATGCTTCTTTTAAAACACAACATATTATTAGTCAATCTGTTAATCTAAGAGGAACACTGGGGCTAATTACATGAAAAATGTTAACTCACTGGAAAATAAGATACTAAAGTCAGCAGTTGCTCTTTTTCACACTTCCAGCACATCCCAAGGTTGGCATCTTTTGAGGAGCAATTAACTTTGGCAAGGCAACTGAATTCAAACACACTGAGGTTCCATTTTCTCTACATTAAGGATCATGATTAATAAAGAAATTATAACATGTTGCCACAGACTATCCAATTACAGTGATAACATTCCTTTTCTTTGAGAGCTCAGGGGAAAACTTTTTAAAACACTGAAGTGGCAGTGGAAAATGCTTTGCTATATATTACAGAGTTATGAGTCAGAATAACTATTGCTGCATAAAGGAATACAATTCTAAAATTTATTTATATTTCTTAAAATATCCTCTTAGTCCACATGAATATTTTTATCTAGACTGTCAGGGTCCAGCCCCGGTGGATCCAGGGTGATTTGAAGCAGGGACGGAGTCGGCGTCCTAGGAATTAATTGCTTAATTAAAGATATGGAGGAAGATTAGGAAAGAATAGTGTAGTAGGAAAATAGTGGAGAAAAAGAGGCTGAATAACTTGGTTTATGTGGAATACCAATAAAACCTCGAGACAAGAGGTTTGCACCACTTACATAGGCCACAGGCATCCTCCCATTCTCCCGAAGGAGAGGAGACACTAAAGCCTCCCTGGTCAGATCTTAGAAGCCCAGGTATAATTAGTAGGCTTGGTGGGCATCCACGCTCCAGATGGGAATTCAGCCAGAAAAACAGAGAACAAGAAAGAACAACATGGAGGAATCATTATTTTCAGGAACTGATCCATTTTCTTTATTTTCCAGGTTTGCTTATATGCTTTTTTGTTATACACAGAGATAGAATACAAAGTCACGTGGGGTCCACAGACCTGACCTTTATCAAAATAAGGTGCTTTATATAAATGTATACAAAAGTCGTAGGGGGTTTACATCATCTTCTGGCCATGAAACCTGATGACATTTTATGGCCCTTTCTTTCTGATAACGGTCAGTCAACTAGAAAACTTATTCTTCCAGGGGTCATTATCTTAAACCAGGCACCACCCTGCGAAGGCACCAGATAAAGTTGCATTCCTATACAGTGAAGGTGCAGTGGGTCACAATGAAGAAAGGAATTTAGCCTAAGGTTTAACATGATTAATCTTAAAGGTTAATACTTATTTCTCCCATATGCTAGTTGTATTCATTAATGTGTATAAGGGCAGGGGATATGGAGACTTAGCAGCAAATATTAGCCCAACAAATAAAAAACCCTTCACCAATATAATTCCTAGTCAACCCACTATACTATACTAATAATTGTCTAACTTCTCATAAGGATCTGTATTTAGAAAGTTTAAAGCATCTCATGCCTCTCATGGTTGGGAGGCTGTGAACAATCACATGTGGCCGGACAAACCTGTCAGGCAAGCTACAGAACTTTCAGAGGAGTTTGTAAGTTGAAACACTCTTGTCACACCCAGGAATTTTTATTNCTCTCATGGTTGGGAGGCTGTGAACAATCACATGTGGCCGGACAAACCTGTCAGGCAAGCTACAGAACTTTCAGAGGAGTTTGTAAGTTGAAACACTCTTGTCACACCCAGGAATTTTTATTTTGGAGCTGTAAGTTAACTCCTTCTCCAAGAGAGGTGGTGGGTGACAGCCCTCCATAAAGTCAGAGGTGTAGGTGAGAGAATAAAGCAATAAAGTAGGCAGACTCTGGTTTTGGGGGTAGATGCTCGGGAACAGGGGGTCTCCTGAGGCTCGATCCCACCTTTGCATATGCCAAGCCTCCTTCCTCATGACCTTTGCCACGGGCGGAGTTCCTCATGCTGGCTCCTGGCATTAGACAAAATGCCAAATTCCAAATAATTCTATAAGAATGCTTTTAATGATAAGTATTTTAGTCCTATATAACAAAGCAATTACAAACATTGTGCCATTATTTTAATGTAGCAAAGTGACATTAGAGCCACAGGCAGGTTTCTATTAGGATATAATTTCCACAGGATTTTCAATCACTTTTAAAGTTACTTAGAAAATGCATGTGGAAGGCAATGGACTTTTTGAATCTTGGTGCTGTTAATATTTGCTTGTGATAGCAATAACATACTCATTTAGGGCAAAATTAAGTCATTGGAAAAATTGAAAACATTCTTCTAGGGAGATGATGAGAAGATTTAAAAACAAGCAGAAGAGGAGAGGGGAGAGAGAAATGAACATAAGAAAGTGGACTGCAGTTGGGGAAGAATGAAGAGAGGAGGAGAAACCTGAAATGTGTATGACAGCCTTGGGAAGAGACCAGGAGAGGAAGGTTGAAGTGAGGGATAACTTGATATTCCTCAAGTTTAGCCACGTTGGAAGCATCCATCTCCCTACTGATTTCAGTAATGTATGTTCCATAATTTCAGAGCTGTCTTAGTAAATTTAATGAGTACTTGTTCCAGAAATGTAAAGCCACTATTACATAGCTGTACTGTTTTCAAACAGAGTTCAGCCAGTCATCTCTGGGTTTGGAGGAATGAACCTGGATCATTATCTTACACCATATACAAAAGGTAACTCAAGATTAAAGAAAGACTTGAATGTATAACCTGATATTTAATATCATATATTAAGATTTAAGTTTCAGTGTATGAATTGGGGGGGGATGTTGCTAAAGACATTCAATCTACTGCATGTATAAAATATAGGGTTCCATTTCTGTAAACTTCAATAATTGGAAAATGCATTTAAATTAATAGAAATAAAAAATGTCATTGTGTATGAGTGAGAGAGGATGACTGGAAGGGGAATTTACAAGGGTGATAGAAATCTTCAATTTCTTGAATTGGTGGTGATTTTGTTGCCTTGTCAAAATTGTACACTTGAGATTTACCTCGNCGGGGGGGGGGGGATGTTGCTAAAGACATTCAATCTACTGCATGTATAAAATATAGGGTTCCATTTCTGTAAACTTCAATAATTGGAAAATGCATTTAAATTAATAGAAATAAAAAATGTCATTGTGTATGAGTGAGAGAGGATGACTGGAAGGGGAATTTACAAGGGTGACAGAAATCTTCAATTTCTTGAATTAGTGGTGATTTTGTTGCCTTGTCAAAATTGTACACTTGAGATTTACCTCGATAGAGAGAGAACATGATGAGATATTAATTAATAGTCTCCACATGCAATCCTTTCAAAAATGTTGCTGTGAAGGAAACTGAGAAGTACAGCCCCCAGAGAAGCATTTATTTGGCTCCCATCACTCCAGTTGAAAAGATCCCCTGAAGGAAATGGCTACCCACTCCAGTATGTCCATGGGGTCACAAAAAGTCAGACATGACTGAGCAAATTTCACTTCACTTCACTTCACTCCAGTAGAGTTTTAACATTTTCTTCATATAGATTCAATATGATAAGTTTATTCTTGACCTGCTGCTATTAGAAATGGTACATTTTCTTGCATTGCCTATTCCAATTGGCTATTGTTATATACGAAAATTAGCAATATTTATATATTACTTAGATAACCTGAATCTTAATGAGCCTTTTTTTTTCAAGATATTTAGTCTTTAGGCTTATTTATCTTGTTTAATTGTATAAGCGATTGCTTAGAGAACAATGTGAAATACAATTGTGCATTTGCTTCTTCTTTTGACTTTAATGGTAATGATTCTCATGTTTCACCAGTAAACATAATGACTACATTATGATAACAATGAATCTTTCTATTGCTATTTTAATCTCCTTTCATTTATTAATATGGCTAATTATTTTGACAGTTTTCTTAATATTCAGCTCAGTTGCTCAGTTGTGTTCGACTCTTTGTGACCCCATGAATTACAGCACGCCAGGCCTCCCTGTCCATCACTATCTCCCAGAGTTCACTCAAACTCACGTCCATTGAGTTGGTGATGCCATCCAGCTATCTCATCCTCTGTCGTCCCCTTCTCCTCCTGCCCCCAAATCCCTCCCAGCATCAGGGTCTTTTCCAATGAGTCAGCTCTTTGCATGAGGAGGTCAAAGTATTGGAGTTTCAGGACTGATCTCTTTTAAGATGCACTGGTTGGATCTCCTTGCAAGCCATGGGACTCTCAAGAGTCTTAATTCTTCAGAGCTCAGCTTTGTTGATGGTCCAACTCTCACATCCACACATGACTACTGGAAAAACCATAACTTTGACTAGATGGACTTTTGTCAGCAAAGTAACATCTCTGCTTTTTAATATGCTGTCTAGGTTTGTCGCAGCTTTTCTTCCAATGAGCAAGCATCTTTTAATTTCATGGCTGCAGTCACCATCTGCAGTGATTTTGCAGCCCAAGAAAATAAAGTCTGTCACTGTTTCCATTGTTTCCCCACTTATTTGCCATGAAGTGACAGGACTGGATATTATATTAGCTTCATCTTTATTTTAAGGAACACTTTATTACATCTTTTTTTTAAATTTATTTTAATTGGAGGATAAATATTTTACAATATTGTGGTAAGTTTTGCCATATATCAACATGAATCATCATATATACACATATGTCTCCCCATCCTGAAACTCCTACCCACTTCCCTCCCCTCCCCATCCTTTTGGATTGTCCCAGAGCACTGGCTTTGGGTGCCATACTTCATGCATTGAACTTGCACTGGTCATCTATTTTATTTAATTTATTTATTTTTTTAACTTAAACAAAATTTCTTTAACTTTAAAGAATTTATTTTGACTTGACCCACTTATATTTCTCAGAATGGGAATATATACCTTATTCATCAGCAAATGCTTAATGCTTTAAATTTACAATTACCTTACTTGCAGAAATTTGGAAATCATTCCAATCAAAGTACAAAAGATTTTTTGTTCTTATATTTAAAATAAAATTTCTATAGCAGCCAAAACCTTTAACCAAAAATTCAGAAGTGCAATCTCTTAAAAAAATGGCCACATTTTAATTTAATTATCTTCATCATTAACACAAGAAAAAAATATGGTGGCTCCTCAAACAAGGCAAACTAGTAACTGGTAGTTTTCTTTTCTNTTTAAAATAAAATTTCTATAGCAGCCAAAACCTTTAACCAAAAATTCAGAAGTGCAATCTCTTAAATAAATGGCCACATTTTAATTTAATTATCTTCATCATTAACACAAGAAAAAAATATGGTGGCTCCTCAAACAAGGCAAACTAGTAACTGGTAGTTTTCTTTTCTGGGCACTCAAAACTGTCTTTATTTCATCTGTTCAAACAGTTGCTTCAACTTTAAAGAAAGTTTTTAAATGGATTTTTGATATTTAATATTGGTGATGTTTGCTAAGACTTAAGTACTCCAACAATGAGAATCAGAAAATGACCACAATTAAAATTATCCTGAAGGACTTAGTACTACACAGAGAAATCTGGTATTCAATAGTGCTTTTGTATTACATATTTTTTCCACAAACATAGCACCTCATTAAATACCTGGTAAACCACTCTGCAGTCACAGTAAGGGTTGGGAGATTAAGTTCCAAAGAGAATTATGGAATTCATTTAACACAACATTGCAAGACAAAGCTCAGGCAAAATCAGCAAAAGGAATACAGTCTGTTATAGTGCTTTTGTATTACATATTTTTTCCACAAACATAGCACCTCATTAAATACCTGGTAAACCACTCTGCAGTCACAGTAAGGGTTGGGAGATTAAGTTCCAAAGAGAATTATGGAATTCATTAAACACAACATTGCAAGACAAAGCTCAGGCAAAATCAGCAAAAGGAATACAGTCTGTTGATTCTCACACTCTAAGGGGATGGTCATCTATAATGGGCACCATCTTATTGAGACATGATATTAATACTATGCTTCCAAAATCCAGAGTAGATAAACATGGAAATGGACTCCTTCTTTACAAATGATCTATCAAATATGCCTGTAAAACTAAAAGCAAATTTCCAAAAGATCAGATGAGATATGGTTTTTTTATCTCCTTAACCCATGTAATTCTGTCAAAGAGATACTAAATGAAGTCCAATCTTAATTTGTAAAGTTTTAGTGTAAAAGCTAATTGAAATACAGTAGAATTTAACTCTCTTCTGAATAATGAAACTACTACTCACTTTGCTGAGTTGTCACAAGCTGTACTCTTGACCTGAAGAATCACATTTTTTGTGTGCCGAGGAGAGGGAGCAGTCTTTGTAGGAGATGGGGATGCAGTACCAGGTGAGTCAGTTCCTCCATCAGACGTATTTGGTGAAAGTACCAAGTGAGGGACTTTCTTTCTTCTGAGGAATCCTCCTCCTCCAAATCCTCCTTTTTTCTGTGACTCCACTTTATTTTCATTTTCATCTTCTGACGACCTTTTCTTGGATTCCAGAAAACCTTCGGCTAGTCTGTGAACTTCCACTATACGGTCTGATTCTCTCAAGCTTTTAACTTCTGTTCCAGGAGACTTCCTCTCAGACACATTACATTCCCTTGCTGCCCTCTTAACTTCAGCTTGTATTGGACCCAAGTTACCATTTTCAGGAACAGCTCTTTCTATGTTTTTGTTCAAGTTCACAGTCTGGAAGTCCCTATAACTGTGAAAGCTCTTATTCCTCCTTGCTCTTGCTAACAAAGGACTTTTTCTGTAATGCCTAATGGAACCATAAGTAGCTGCTTTGTGAATGGTTTCATGGTGCTGGAGCTGAAGACTAGAATTTGATTCACAAAGATGGCTATGCTGAACCACAGAAGTTGCTGGACTGATATTAGGAGTAGCACAGGAAATGTGCTCAGGTCAGAGTGATCCAGTAATTAGAGTAGTTCTTCTTCAGTTGGACCACCTACATCCTTATCCTCACTTTTGTTGACCATATCCATGACAGTGGTCAGATCCCACATCTGAATGCTGCCATTTGTGTGGCTTGTGAACAAGTACCACTTTGGCCTTGATCCCATCCTGCTGGAACCCTCACATTCTCTTACTGTAAATGAGGATATTGTAGTACAGTTAACAGCTTGGATTTTGCAGATTCTTTTCCCAGTATATGACAGTCTTACAAACAGTTTATTAGTGATGGGAACAACTTTCTGGATAAACACCTGTTGATCATCTCACTCTCCAAAAGGTCCTATGTCATTCCCAGAGGAGTAGCTTTCATGACTTTCTGTCTCCTCCAGAGACAGGATCTTGAACGATGCTAAAGGAGTAGAGCCTGGCTGAGTAGAGATCATTCCTCTGAATTGTGTTACTGTCCATGTCCGGACATGATTATCATCTGCACAAACTGATACCAGATGCTTCTCTGACAGCATGATTTTTGTGACGGGACTTCAGTGAACAGTAAATGTCTGAAAAAGCTGAGGGCCTGACCCAACTGTCTCTGGGTGCTGCACAATGATGGATACTGCACCAGAACTCGTACCATAGGCAATCTTGATCCAGTTACCACTGACACTTGTTTTGGGTGTGAGATAAACACTCAGAGCAGTAATAGCATCATTTGAGGAATCATGATAAAGTTCAGTTATAAGATCATTATCCTTCATTTGCAATGGGAACTTCTGCATATCTATATAATATATTGATCCATTGTTAAATCCCAGCAGAAGGAATGAGCCAGCAGTGTCATAACTAGTTATAGGAACAACATCTTAAACCTGCCAGTGCTGGGTGACAGCATTCCACACTCCCCCTTTCCCTGTATGACTCATGGCTACCAACTGGTTACCAATAAAGAAGAGAGCATCGACAGGAACACCAAGGCTGAATACTGCAATTTCGCTTCCACTTCCTCCATCTTGGACACTCCATAAGATGATGCTACTCTCTGAGGCAACAGCCACCATTTTGTCCTTGTCTCCATGTGGACCCCTGACCACTTTTGCATTTAAAGCTACTCGTTCAATAGTCCAATCCAAATATGGGCTTGTAAATACTTGTTGCCATCCTGATGATTCTTTGATTGTGTAAAACACAGCAAAATGGGCATATGCAGCTACTATCCAGTTGAGATGGCCAGCTACTATTAGCACCTTTCGTGCATCCACAGGAAACCCTAGCCTAACAGTTTCTTCTCCAGTTCCAGAAAGAACAGGCTGAGTACCATTTTCTCGAGCTTCGCCTTCTATAAAATTTATTCCATTTCTAGAATCAGCTGAGAATCTAGTAGTGTTTATTTTATGACTAGGAATACCTGGTGGAGTCAAGTAACCATGGAAAAGGACACTGCCGCAAGATGAACGCTCCAGCTCTTGACATAAGAGAAGCCTTCTTACTAGTGGAGTGATTCCATAGAATTCAGCTTCATGTCGGGAAACATTAATACTCATTCCCCTTAAGTCTAGTTCTTTTGTCTGAAGAAAATTAAAAATGGGTGCAAATGCTGCTGGATCTCTATCAATAAATATAGCACCAATTTCATCTCGAAGTGTTGAAATTATTCTACTCAGCAAACTGGAAAAAAAAAAAAAAAAGAATCTGGAATTCACATAAGTGTTTGTCTTGAGGTACTAAATCTGGTCCCCCTCAACGTTCAGCTGCACGATCTCACCCCTACCAGCTGCCGCCACAGGAAAGCTGCCTCAGTGCCCTCTAGCCAAATTCCGCAGCTCCAGCGGCGCTCGCCGCCCTCCCTCCCCTGCCAGGGCCGCCGACCCTGCGTAGGGAACCTGCGGCGGCGGCGGGGGCTGCAGGGCAAGCATGG
>SJYX01000257.1:254993-299801 GCA_006410675.1 Oreotragus oreotragus | reverse complement strand
TAAAAAGATCATACACCATGACCAAGTGGGCTTTATCCCAGGGATGCAAGGATTCTTCAATATCCACAAATCAATCAATGTGATTCACCACATTAGCAAACTGAAAAATAAAACCATATGATTATCTCAATAGATGCAGAGAAAGCCTTTGACAAAATTCAATATCCATTCATGATAAAAAAAAAAAAAACTCTCCAGAGAGCAGGAATAAAAGGAATATACCTCAACATAATAAAAGCTATATATGAAAAACCCACATCAAGGATTATCCTCAATGGTGAAAAAGTGAAAGCATTTCCCCTAAAGTCAGGAACAAGACAAGGGTGCCCACTCTAACCACTACTATTCAACATAGTTTTCGAAGTTTTGGCCACAGCAATCAGAGCAGAAGAAATAAAAGGAATCCAAATTGGAAAAGAAGAAGTAAAACTCTCACTGTTTGCAGATGACATGATCCTCTACATAGAAAACTGTAAAGAGTCCACCAGAAAATTACTAGAGCTAATCAATGAATATAGTAAATTTTCAGGATATAAAATTAACACACAGAAATTCCTTATATTACTATATACTAATAATGAGAAAATAGAAAGAGAAATTAAGGAAACAATTGCATTCACCATTGCAATGAAAAGAATAAAATACTTAGGAATATATCTACCTAAAGAAACAAAAAACCTCTATATATAAAACTATAAAACACTGGTGAAAGAAATCAAAGATGACACTAATGGAGAAATATACCATGTTCATGGATCAGAAGAATCAATATAGTGAAAATGACTATACTAACCAAAGAATCAATATAGTGAAATGGAGTATGCTACCCAAAGCAATCTATCGATTCAATGCAATACTTATCAAACTAAAAACAGTATTTTTCACAGAGCTAGATCAAATAATTTCACAATTTGTATGGAAATACAAAAAAAAAAAAACTTGAATAGACTAAGAAATCTTGAGAAAAAAGAATGGAACTGGAGGACTCAACCTGCCTGACTTCAGGCTCTACTACAAAGCCACAGTCACCAAGAAAGTTTGGCAATGGCACAAAGACAGAAATATAGATCAATGGAACAAAATAGAAAGCCCAGAGATAAATCTACACACCTATGGACACCTTATCATTGACAAAGGAGGCAAGAATATACAGTGGAGAAAAGATAATCTCTTTAACAATTGATGATGGGAAAACTGGTCAACCACTTGTAAAAGAATGAAACTAGAGCACTTTCTAACACTATACACAAAAATAAACTCAAAATGAATTAAATATCTAAAAGTAAGGCCAGAAAGTATAAAACTCCTAGAGGAGAACATAGACAAAACACTCTCTGACATATATCACAGCAAGACCCTCTATAACCCACCTCCCAGAATGTTGGAAATAAAAGAAAAAAATAAATAAATGAGACCTAATTGAAGTTAAAAGCTTCTGCACAACGAATAAAACTATAAGCAAGGTGAAAAGACAGCCTTCGGAATGGGAGAAAATAATAGCAAATGAAGCAACTGACAAACAACTAATCTCAAAAACATACAAGCAGCTCCTGCAGCTCAATTCCAGAAAAATAAACACCCAATCAAAAAAATGAACCAAAGACCTAAACAGACATTTCTCCAAAGAAGACATACAGATGGTTAACAAACACATGAAAAGATGCTCAACATCACTCATTATCAGAGAAATGCAAATCAAGACTACAATGAGGTACCATTTCATGCCAGTCAGAATGGCTGTGATCCAAAAGTCTACAAGCAGTAAATGCTGGAGAGGGTATGGAGAAAAAGGAACCCTGTTACACTATTGGTGGGAATGCAAACTAGTACAGCCATTATGGAGAACAGTGTGGAGATTCCTTAAAAAACTGGAAATAGAACTGCCATATGACCCAGCAATCCCATTGCTGGGCATACACACCAAGGAAACTAGAATTGAAAGAGACACATGTACCCCAGTGTTCATCTAAGCACTGTTTATAATAGCCAGGACACGGAAGCAACCTAGATGTCCATCAGCAGATGAATGGATAAGAAAGCAGTGGTACATATACAAAATGGAGTATTACTCAGACTTTAAAAAGAGTACATTTGAATGAGTTTTAATGAGGTGGATGAAACTGAAACCCATTATACAGAGTGAAGTAAGCCAGAAAGAAAAACACCAATACAGTATACTAATGCATATATATGGAATTTAGAAAGATGGTAATGATAACCCTGTATGTGAAACAGCAAAAGAGACACAGATGTATAGAACAGTCTTTTGGACTCTGTGGGAGAGGGCGAAGATGGAATGATTTGGGAGAATAGCATTGACACATGTATAATATCATATGTGAAACGAAATTGCCAGTGCAGTTTCAATGCATGATACTGGATGCTCGGGGCTGGTGCACTGGGGTGACCCAGAGGGATAGTATGGGGAGAGAGGTGGGATGGGGGTTCAGGATGGGGGTTCAGGATGGGGAACATGTGTACACCTGTGGTGGACTCATGTTGATGTATGGCAAAACCAATACAATACTATAAAGTAATTAGCTTTCAATTAGAATAAATTTATATTAAAAAAAAAGAAAATAAATGGCGTCAATTTGTCAGTAAAGCTATAGTACATTCATTGTAACTATGAGCAACAAATTTTGCTGATGCTGACCGTCCAAACACCATCATTATATATTTTGTCTGTGTTTTGGGGAAAAAAAAAAGAAAGAACCTTGGAAAGTAGTAAAACAAAGATTTCAAAGAAATATAATATATCTATTAGACTTTCTAACAGTGTTTCAGTAATCACCATAATTGTTTTCAAGAAGTGACAGATATTTTTATGTCAAATGCCATTTCAAAGGTAGTATTTGTTTCCTTATTTAAAAACAGACCAGGGCTAGTAATTACAAACTACATTTTAAGTGCAAATTCCAAATTCCCTTTCAGAAAATTGGGGGATTAAGAAGAACAAATTACAAACTTCAGGACAGGCTACATAAAACGCCTGTTTTTTTATCCATGTTTTTCATCACCCAACTGCAAGGAAAGCAAAGTGGCACTGTCTTTCAGGTTCACAGAGATCACTTTCTTTTTATACCTTCTATAGTTTCCCAATGGAAGTTCACATTATGGGAGAGGTAAAGATACCAAATGATGCTATAGGAAAAGTCCACAAGTACTGTTACTTTAGTTTCTATTCCTGGAAGCTGTTTATTAATATGTTTTCATGATGGGATTCAGAGGTATGAGGAAGAGTCTATAATTTGCCTGCCTCACTAGGGATAGGAACTGAACCATTTGGATCTAGAGTATGAGAACAGTATCTTGGTTTATATTTAGGAGATTCTTCAGGATGACTCCTCAACAGAATAAATTCATAGACAAAGAACTTTTCAGATTCTTTTAGGTTCACCTCTTTTCAAAACAATATTTGGTTGTCAACAAATAGTATTGTACTTATTTAACTATCTAAGCTTTGGAGCATGACTAAAATAAATTCTTCTGATATAATTTTGAAGCTGTAACTTTTAGAGTAATTAAATTACTTATTAACAGCAAATAAGCAGTTCCAGCTATCCAATTTGTTGTCCTACTCAAAAACCATTTATGGGTTATCTTTTTAGATACTTACTGGTTTGTAGCAAACCTCCATTACACAGAGATCATGGTAGGTGTCATGCAGATCAAATCTCTAAGAATTTACACTGATCAGGAAGTAACTGTCTCCTGTGTCTGTTGCTCAGGGTTCAGTGACTGTCAGATAGGGTTTCCAAAGTGCTGCTGCTCTTAAGCAGGATTATCAGTGTATATTTATGCAATTCATTCTTTAGCTAAAAATCAACAGAATGCCTTAAGGGAAATATTAAATTAGTCACTCACATACATCTTCTCTTTGAAAATAACCACATAAAGAAAACAGCACAAAAATTCACATGAAAACTTTTTTTTTTTAGTTTCCCCAAACTTTATTTTATTATTATTATTTTTTACTTTACAATATTGTATTGGTTTTGCCACACAACACTTTTAATTGAAAAGATGAATTTTGAGGCTGATAATGCTATAACTGAGAATACAGTTAATGACTCAGTTCAATAAACCTTCCCTATGACAGCACACACAACATTTTGCCCAAGGCCTAAAATATGTGCTGAGAGTGCAATACTATAATTAGACTATAAGCCAATCAGCTTTGTGATTGCATTTGGTAACATGGAATAAGGTTACTTGATTGTGAAAATAGAATGTGCAATAATGTGGCTACTGTTCTTCTGCATGAGAAAAAGTATCCCTGGAAATGATTTTTGTATCATTTCAAAATTGCTGAAGTGATTAGATGGTAGTCAAAGGAAAGAAACTAGTTGTGCATATTTTAGACAGATAAGCTTTTAGCAATGTAGACTCTGAATTAAAACAAATAATGAGCAGCTCAAATACCCTGACACATTCCTGCAAGGCATTCCAAACACTGTCTGTTGGTTGCCTTGAATTAGAATCATTTTATGGCTTCCTGTGTTAGGTCTTTTGCTGGTAGCTCACTTGGCTGTCACTCAGTTCCATTACATAGTGTTCGTGGGAAGTATACTGCAGGTCAAACATCCATATCTTTACATGACAATAATTAAGTGATAAAGATGCATATGAGGTAAGCAATAAGCTGTTAACATCCTGTTAAAGTAATGCAAACAAATGTTTTAGCAACCAAGAGTAGTTGTTAAAGCAGAGTAGTATGTGGCTGCATTTACTATGTAAAATATAAGTGCACTGAAGGTTTAAATTTGTAGAATTTTTTAAAAAGGAAAACA
The DNA here is from genome assembly GCA_006410675.1 of Oreotragus oreotragus. Taxonomy (NCBI): domain Eukaryota; kingdom Metazoa; phylum Chordata; class Mammalia; order Artiodactyla; family Bovidae; genus Oreotragus; species Oreotragus oreotragus. The sequence continues at coordinate 295,008 of SJYX01000257.1, read as the reverse complement.
GAGTTACTGTTACTTCATTTCAGTTCAATCACTTAGTCGTGTCTGACACTTTAAGACCCCATGGACTGCAGCACGCCAGGACTCCCTGTCCATCAACAACTCCTGGAGTTTATTCAAACTCACGTCCATTGAGTCAGTGATGTGAGTTACTGTTACTTCATTTCAGTTCAATCACTTAGTCGTGTCTGACACTTTAAGACCCCATGGACTGCAGCACGCCAGGACTCCCTGTCCATCAACAACTCCTGGAGTTTATTCAAACTCACGTCCATTGAGTCAGTGATGTCCATCACCTCCACTAGCTTTGTTCATAGTGATGCTTTCTGAGACCAACTTGACTTCACATTCCAGGATGTCTGGCTCTAGATGAGTGATCACATCCTCATGATTATCTGGGTCATGAAGATCTTTTCTGTACAGTTCTTCTGTGTATTCTTGCCACCTCTTTTTAATATCTTCTGCTTCTGTTAGGTCTATACCATTTCTATCTTTTATCGAGCCCATCTTTGCATGAAATGTTCCCTTGGTATCTCTAATTTTCTTGAAGAGATCTCTAGTCTTTTCCATTCTGTTGTTTTCCTCTATCTCTTTGCATTGATTGCTGAAGAAGGCTTTCTTATCTCTTCTTGCTATTCTTTGAACTCTGCATTCAGATGCTTATATCTTTTCTTTTCTGCTTTGCTTTTCACCTCTCTTCTTTTCAGTGCTATTTGTAAGGCTTCTCCAGAAACCCATTTTGCTTTATTACATTTCTTTTCCATGGCGATGGCCTTGATCCCTGTCTCCTGTACAATGTCACAAACCTCATTCCATAGTTCATCAGGCACTCTGTCTATCAGATCTAGGCCCTTAAATCTATTTCTCACTTCCACTGTGTAATCATAAGGGATTTGATTTAGGTCATACCTGAATGGTCTAGCAGTTTTCCCTACTTTCTTCAATTTGAGTCTGAATTTGGTAATAAGGAGTTCATGATCTGAGCCACAGTCAGCTCCTGGTCTTGTTTTTGTTGAATAGTGATTATACAAGCCCCACAGGTCCTGTTGAGCAGATCCAAAAAAGGGCTGGAGCAGTAGAGGTTCAGGACAGTGATCAACTGTGAGAGACAAAGGGCTCTTGCCCACAAGTAAGGGCAGAAAGTGGTCTTCCCTAGGGACTGCCAGGTTTCCCATGAGTGCCCAAACTAAGAGCATATTCTGGCCCTGTACATTACATGCTACAGTACGTGCTAAATGCTACTGGATTTAGGGTGGCCATGTATGAGTGAAAGAATATGTAAATGTTCACAGCAGCATTATTCACAAGACCCTAAAGACAGAAACAACCAATATGCCCATCAATAGATGAATGGATAAACAAAATGTAATACACAAATGCAATATAATATTATACCACCTTTAAAAAAATAGAAAATTACAACATGGATGACCCTTGAAGACATTATGTTGACTGAAATGTCAGACACAAAAGATAAAGATTGTATCATTACACTATATATATACACACTATATTAGGTACCTAGAATAGTCAAATTCTAAGACAGAAAGCAAACGATGTTTACTAGAGAATGGTAGAAGGGAAAATGGGGAGCGGTTGAGTTAGTACAGAACTGCAGTATGGGATGATGAAAAAGTTCTGCAGAAGGATAATACTTGTTGTTCAGTTGCAAAGTTTTCCAAATTTGCTGGCATATTGAGCACAGCACTTTAACAGCATCATCTTTAAGGATTTGAAATAGCTCAGCTGGAATTCCATCACCTCCACTAGTTTTGTTCATATTAATGGTTCCTAAGGTTCACTGCAGATGGTGACTGCAGCCATGAAATTAGAAGACACTTACTCCTTGGAAGAAAAGTTATGACCAACGTAGATAGTATATTCAAAAGCAGAGACATTACTTTGCCGACTAAGGTCCGTCTAGTTAAGGCTATGGTTTTTCTTGTGGTCATGTAGAGATATGAGAGTTGGATTGTGAAGAAGGCTGAGCACTGAAGAACTGATGATTCTGAACTGTGGTGTTGGAGAAGACTCTTGAGAGTCCCTTGGACTGCAAGGAGATCCAACCAGTCCATTCTGAAGGAGATCACCCCTGGGATTTCTTTGGAAGGAATGATGCTAAAGCTGAAACTCCAATACTTTGGCCACCTCATGAGAAGAGTTGACTCATTGGAAAAGACTCTGATGCTGGGAGGGACGACTGAGGATGAGATGGCTGAATGGCATCATGGACTCGATGGATGTGAGTCTGAGTGAACTCCGAGAGATGGTGATGAACAGGGAGGCCTGGTGTGCTGCGATTCATGGGGTCGCAAAGAGTCAGACACGACTGAGTAACTGAACTGAACTGAACTGAAGGTTCACTTGACTTCACTCTCCAAGATGTCTGGCTCTAGATGAGTGACCACCCAATCATGGTTATCTGAGTCATTAAGACCTTTTTTTCTTTGTATATTTCTGTGTATTCTTGCCACTTCTTAATATCTTCTGCTCCCGTTAAGTCCATATTGTTTCTGTCCTTTATTGTGCCCATATTTGTGAGAAATATTCCCTTGATATTTCCAGTTTTCTTGAAGAGATCTTCAGTCTTTCCCATTCTATTGTTTTCCTCTATTTCTTTGCATTGGTCACTAAGGAAGGTTTTATCTATACTTGGTATTCTCTGGAACTCTGCATTCAGTTGGGTATATCTCTTTTTCTCCTTTGCCTTTTGCTTCTCTTCTTTGCAAGTCCTATTCAGACAACCATTCTGCCTTCTTGAATTTCTTTCTTTCTTTTTTTTTTTTTTCTAAGGTTTTGGTCACCACCTACTGTACAATATTATGAAACTCTGTCCATAGTTCTTTAGGCACTCTGTGTACAAGATCTAATCTTTTGAATCTGTTTATCACCTCCATTGTACAGTCATAAGGGATTTGATTTAGGTCAAGGCTATGGTTTTTCCTGTGGTCATGTATGGATGTGAGAGTTGGACTATGAAGAAGGCTGAGAGCTGAAGAATTGATGCTTTTGAACTGTGGTGCTGGAGAAGACTCTTGAGAGTCCCTTGGACTGCAAGGAGATCCAACCAGTCCATTCTGAAGGAGATCACCCCTGGGATTTCTTTGGAAGGAATGATGCTAAAGCTGAAACTCCAGTACTTTGGCAACCTCATGAGAAGAGGTTGACTCATTGGAAAAGACTCTGGGAGGGATTGGGGGCAGGAGGAGAAGGAGACAACAGAAGATGAGATGGCTGGATGGCATCACGGACTCGATGGACGTGAGTCTGAGTGAACTCTGGGAGTTGGTGATGGACAGGGAGGCCTGGCGTGCTGTGATTCATGGGGTCACAAAGAGTTGGACTCGACTGAGCGACTGAACTGAACTGAACTGAATATCTGAATGGGCTAGTGTTTTTCCCTACTCTCTTCAACTTAAGACTAAATTTTGCAATAAGGAGCTCAGAGTCACAGTCAGCACCAGGTCTTGTTTTTTCTGGTACTAAATATCATTATGATTTAAATTTTTCTCAGTTTGGTAGGAGAAATTTTTTATCTGTTTTTAATTTGCATTTATATTAACAATAGGGAGATTGGGAATACATGCTTATGTTATTAAAGGTTTTAGCTATTTTATTAATTTCCTGCTTCTTTTTTCACTTTTTTCCCCCTCTCTCTCTCTCTTGTATTTTTCTGAAATTATTTCCAGGAGATATTTGTACGTATATATATACAGGTTTCCCCAATGTATCAGATAATAAGAAACTGGCCTGCAATGCAGGAGACTAGCGTTCAGTCCTTAGGTTGTGGGAACCCCCTGGAGAATGGAATGGCAACTCACTCCAGTATTCTTGCCTGGAAAATTCCAGGAGCTAAAGTCAAAACAAATGAGCTACTAACACTTTCACTTCACTTTCATATATATATATGACTATATGATATGAATATATGAATAATTAGTCAGTTCAATCCATCAGTTCTGTCTGACTCTTTGCAACCCCATGTACTGCAGCACACCAGGCTTCCCTGTCCATCACCAACTCCCAGAGCTAGCTCAAACTCATGTTCATTGACTTGGTGATGCCATCCAACTATCTCATCCTCTATCATCCCCTTCTCTTCCTGACTTCAATCTTTCCCAGCATCAGAGTCTTTTCTGAGTTATTTCTTTGCATCAGGTGGCCAAAATATCGGAGCTTCATCTTGAGCATCAGTCCTTCCAATGAATATTCAGGACTGATTTTCTTTAGGATGGACTGGTTGGATCTCCTTGCAGTCCAAGGGATTCTCAAGAGACTTCTCCAACACCACAGTTCAAAAGCATCTGTTTTTTGTGCTCAACTTTCTTTATGATCCATACATGACTACTGGAAAAACAATAGCTTTAACTGTATGGACCTTTGTCAGCAAAGTAATGTCTCTACTTTTTAATATGCTGCCTAGGTTGGTCATAACTTTTCTTCCAAGGAGCAAACATCTTTTCATTTCACGGCTGCATTCACCATTGGTGGTGATTTTGGAGCCCAAGAAAAGAAATCTCTCACTTTTTGCATTGTTACCCCATCTATTTCTTATAAAGTTATGGGACCAGGTGCCATGATGTTAGGTTTTTGAATGCTGAGCTTTAAGACAGTTTTTTCACCATCCTCTTTCACTTTCATCAAGAAGCTCTTTAATTCCTCTTTGCTTTCTGCCATTAAGGGTAGTGTCATCTGCCTGTCTGAGGTTCTTGATATTTCTACCAGAAATCTTGATTCTAACTTGTGCTTCATCTAGCCAGGTATTTCACATGATGTTCTCTGCATATAAGTTAAATCAGCAAAAAGACAATATACAGCCTTGATGTACTCCTTTTCCAATTTAGAACCAGTATGTTGTTCCATGTCCTGTTCTAACTATTGCTTCTTGATCTGCATACAGGTTTCTCAGGAGGCAGCTAAGGTGGTCTGTCTATTACCATCTGTTTAAGAGTTTTCCACAGTTTGTTGTGATCCACACAGTCAAACGCTTTGGCATAGTCAATAAAGCAAAAGTAGATATTTTTCTGGAATTCTCTTTCATTTTCTGTAATCATAAAGATTTTTGGCAACTTGATCTCTGGTTTGCCTCCCTTTTCTAAATCCAGCTTGAACATTGGAATTTCTCTGTCCACATACTAATGAAGTCTAGTTTGCAAAATTTTCAGCATTTCTTTGCTAGTATATGAAAAGAGGGCAATTGTGCAGTAGTTTGACCATTCTTTGGCATTGGTTTCTTTGGGACTGGAATGAAAACTGAACTTTTCCAGTCCTGTGGCCACTGTGGAGTTTTCCAAATTTGTGTAGCATGTTAACACATCACCTTAGGATTTGAAATAACTCAGCTAAAATTACATTACCTCCACTAGCTTTGTTCATAGTGATGCTTTCTAATTCCCACTTGACTTCACATTCCAAGTTGTCTGGTTTTAGGTGAGTGGTCACACCATCGTGGTTATTGGGTGGCACTGGTAGTAAAGAACCCACTTGCCATTGCAGGAGATTCAGGAGATGTAGAATTGATCCTTGGGTCAGGAAGATCCCTTGGAGTAGGAAATGATAACCCACTCCAGTGTTCTGGCTGAGATAATCCCATGGACAGAGGAAACTGGAAAGCTACAGTCCTTAGGGTCATAAAGAGTCATACACGACTGAAGTTACTAAGCACACGTGAACAGCACACACATACACACTGACACACACACACACATATATATGTATACATATATGGATTTTAGAGCACTAAAAATTACACATTTAAAGCATCTAGGATTATGTATATATTATATATACATATATATGTATGTGTCAGTTCAGTACAGTTCAGTCGTTCAGTCATGTCTGACTCTTTGTGACCCCATGAATCCCAGCACACCACACTTCCCTGTATATCACCAACTCCCGGAGTCTACCCAAACTCAAATCCATTGAGTCAGTGATGCCATCCAGCCATCTCATCCTCTGTCGTCCCCTTCTGCTCCTGCCTCCAAACTCTCCCAGCATCAGAATCTTTCCAGTGAGTCAACTCTTCGCATGAGGTGGCCAAAGTACTGGAGTTTCAGCTTTAGCATCATTCCTNTAAGGTTTTGGTCACCACCTACTGTACAATATTATGAAACTCTGTCCATAGTTCTTTAGGCACTCTGTGTACAAGATCTAATCTTTTGAATCTGTTTATCACCTCCATTGTACAGTCATAAGGGATTTGATTTAGGTCAAGGCTATGGTTTTTCCTGTGGTCATGTATGGATGTGAGAGTTGGACTATGAAGAAGGCTGAGAGCTGAAGAATTGATGCTTTTGAACTGTGGTGCTGGAGAAGACTCTTGAGAGTCCCTTGGACTGCAAGGAGATCCAACCAGTCCATTCTGAAGGAGATCACCCCTGGGATTTCTTTGGAAGGAATGATGCTAAAGCTGAAACTCCAATACTTTGGCCACCTCATGAGAAGAGTTGACTCATTGGAAAAGACTCTGATGCTGGGAGGGACGACTGAGGATGAGATGGCTGAATGGCATCATGGACTCGATGGATGTGAGTCTGAGTGAACTCCGAGAGATGGTGATGAACAGGGAGGCCTGGCATGCTGCGATTCATGGGGTCGCAAAGAGTCAGACACGACTGAGTAACTGAACTGAACTGAACTGAAGGTTCACTTGACTTCACTCTCCAAGATGTCTGGCTCTAGATGAGTGACCACCCAATCATGGTTATCTGAGTCATTAAGACCTTTTTTTCTTTGTATATTTCTGTGTATTCTTGCCACTTCTTAATATCTTCTGCTCCCGTTAAGTCCATATTGTTTCTGTCCTTTATTGTGCCCATATTTGTGAGAAATATTCCCTTGATATTTCCAGTTTTCTTGAAGAGATCTTCAGTCTTTCCCATTCTATTGTTTTCCTCTATTTCTTTGCATTGGTCACTAAGGAAGGTTTTATCTATACTTGGTATTCTCTGGAACTCTGCATTCAGTTGGGTATATCTCTTTTTCTCCTTTGCCTTTTGCTTCTCTTCTTTGCAAGTCCTATTCAGACAACCATTCTGCCTTCTTGAATTTCTTTCTTTCTTTTTTTTTTTTTTCTAAGGTTTTGGTCACCACCTACTGTACAATATTATGAAACTCTGTCCATAGTTCTTTAGGCACTCTGTGTACAAGATCTAATCTTTTGAATCTGTTTATCACCTCCATTGTACAGTCATAAGGGATTTGATTTAGGTCAAGGCTATGGTTTTTCCTGTGGTCATGTATGGATGTGAGAGTTGGACTATGAAGAAGGCTGAGAGCTGAAGAATTGATGCTTTTGAACTGTGGTGCTGGAGAAGACTCTTGAGAGTCCCTTGGACTGCAAGGAGATCCAACCAGTCCATTCTGAAGGAGATCACCCCTGGGATTTCTTTGGAAGGAATGATGCTAAAGCTGAAACTCCAGTACTTTGGCAACCTCATGAGAAGAGGTTGACTCATTGGAAAAGACTCTGGGAGGGATTGGGGGCAGGAGGAGAAGGAGACAACAGAAGATGAGATGGCTGGATGGCATCACGGACTCGATGGACGTGAGTCTGAGTGAACTCTGGGAGTTGGTGATGGACAGGGAGGCCTGGCGTGCTGTGATTCATGGGGTCACAAAGAGTTGGACTCGACTGAGCGACTGAACTGAACTGAACTGAATATCTGAATGGGCTAGTGTTTTTCCCTACTCTCTTCAACTTAAGACTAAATTTTGCAATAAGGAGCTCAGAGTCACAGTCAGCACCAGGTCTTGTTTTTTCTGGTACTAAATATCATTATGATTTAAATTTTTCTCAGTTTGGTAGGAGAAAATTTTTATCTGTTTTTAATTTGCATTTATATTAACAATAGGGAGATTGGGAATACATGCTTATGTTATTAAAGGTTTTAGCTATTTTATTAATTTCCTGCTTCTTTTTTCACTTTTTTCCCCCTCTCTCTCTCTCTTGTATTTTTCTGAAATTATTTCCAGGAGATATTTGTACGTATATATATACAGGTTTCCCCAATGTATCAGATAATAAGAAACTGGCCTGCAATGCAGGAGACTAGCGTTCAGTCCTTAGGTTGTGGGAACCCCCTGGAGAATGGAATGGCAACTCACTCCAGTATTCTTGCCTGGAAAATTCCAGGAGCTAAAGTCAAAACAAATGAGCTACTAACACTTTCACTTCACTTTCATATATATATATGACTATATGATATGAATATATGAATAATTAGTCAGTTCAATCCATCAGTTCTGTCTGACTCTTTGCAACCCCATGTACTGCAGCACACCAGGCTTCCCTGTCCATCACCAACTCCCAGAGCTAGCTCAAACTCATGTTCATTGACTTGGTGATGCCATCCAACTATCTCATCCTCTATCATCCCCTTCTCTTCCTGACTTCAATCTTTCCCAGCATCAGAGTCTTTTCTGAGTTATTTCTTTGCATCAGGTGGCCAAAATATCGGAGCTTCATCTTGAGCATCAGTCCTTCCAATGAATATTCAGGACTGATTTTCTTTAGGATGGACTGGTTGGATCTCCTTGCAGTCCAAGGGATTCTCAAGAGACTTCTCCAACACCACAGTTCAAAAGCATCTGTTTTTTGTGCTCAACTTTCTTTATGATCCATACATGACTACTGGAAAAACAATAGCTTTAACTGTATGGACCTTTGTCAGCAAAGTAATGTCTCTACTTTTTAATATGCTGCCTAGGTTGGTCATAACTTTTCTTCCAAGGAGCAAACATCTTTTCATTTCACGGCTGCATTCACCATTGGTGGTGATTTTGGAGCCCAAGAAAAGAAATCTCTCACTTTTTGCATTGTTACCCCATCTATTTCTTATAAAGTTATGGGACCAGGTGCCATGATGTTAGGTTTTTGAATGCTGAGCTTTAAGACAGTTTTTTCACCATCCTCTTTCACTTTCATCAAGAAGCTCTTTAATTCCTCTTTGCTTTCTGCCATTAAGGGTAGTGTCATCTGCCTGTCTGAGGTTCTTGATATTTCTACCAGAAATCTTGATTCTAACTTGTGCTTCATCTAGCCAGGTATTTCACATGATGTTCTCTGCATATAAGTTAAATCAGCAAAAAGACAATATACAGCCTTGATGTACTCCTTTTCCAATTTAGAACCAGTATGTTGTTCCATGTCCTGTTCTAACTATTGCTTCTTGATCTGCATACAGGTTTCTCAGGAGGCAGCTAAGGTGGTCTGTCTATTACCATCTGTTTAAGAGTTTTCCACAGTTTGTTGTGATCCACACAGTCAAACGCTTTGGCATAGTCAATAAAGCAAAAGTAGATATTTTTCTGGAATTCTCTTTCATTTTCTGTAATCATAAAGATTTTTGGCAACTTGATCTCTGGTTTGCCTCCCTTTTCTAAATCCAGCTTGAACATTGGAATTTCTCTGTCCACATACTAATGAAGTCTAGTTTGCAAAATTTTCAGCATTTCTTTGCTAGTATATGAAAAGAGGGCAATTGTGCAGTAGTTTGACCATTCTTTGGCATTGGTTTCTTTGGGACTGGAATGAAAACTGAACTTTTCCAGTCCTGTGGCCACTGTGGAGTTTTCCAAATTTGTGTAGCATGTTAACACATCACCTTAGGATTTGAAATAACTCAGCTAAAATTACATTACCTCCACTAGCTTTGTTCATAGTGATGCTTTCTAATTCCCACTTGACTTCACATTCCAAGTTGTCTGGTTTTAGGTGAGTGGTCACACCATCGTGGTTATTGGGTGGCACTGGTAGTAAAGAACCCACTTGCCATTGCAGGAGATTCAGGAGATGTAGAATTGATCCTTGGGTCAGGAAGATCCCTTGGAGTAGGAAATGATAACCCACTCCAGTGTTCTGGCTGAGATAATCCCATGGACAGAGGAAACTGGAAAGCTACAGTCCTTAGGGTCATAAAGAGTCATACACGACTGAAGTTACTAAGCACACGTGAACAGCACACACATACACACTGACACACACACACACATATATATGTATACATATATGGATTTTAGAGCACTAAAAATTACACATTTAAAGCATCTAGGATTATGTATATATTATATATACATATATATGTATGTGTCAGTTCAGTACAGTTCAGTCGTTCAGTCATGTCTGACTCTTTGTGACCCCATGAATCCCAGCACACCACACTTCCCTGTATATCACCAACTCCCGGAGTCTACCCAAACTCAAATCCATTGAGTCAGTGATGCCATCCAGCCATCTCATCCTCTGTCGTCCCCTTCTGCTCCTGCCTCCAAACTCTCCCAGCATCAGAATCTTTCCAGTGAGTCAACTCTTCGCATGAGGTGGCCAAAGTACTGGAGTTTCAGCTTTAGCATCATTCCTTCCAAAGAAATCCCAAGGCTGATCTCTTTCACAATGGACTGGTTGGATCTCCCAAGGGACTCTTAAGAGTCTTCTCCAACAGCACAGTTCAAAACCATCAATTCTTTGGCGCTTAGCCTTCTTCACCATCCAACTCTTACATCCATACAGGACCACGGGAAAAACCATAGCCTTGACTAGATGGAGCTTAGTCAGCAAAGTAATGTCTCTGCTTTTGAATATATGCTATCTAGATTGGTCATAACTTTTCTTCCAAGGAGTAAGCGTCTTTTAATTTCATGGCTGCAGTCACCATCTGCAGTGGTTTTGGAGCCTCAAAAAATAAAGTCTGACACTGTTTCCACTGTTTCCCCATCTATTTTCCATGAAGTGATGGGACCGGATGCCATGATCTTCGTTTTCTGAATGTTAAGCTTTAAGCCAACTTTTTCACTCTCCTCATTCACTTTCATCAAGAGGCTTTTTAGCTCCTCTTCACTTTCTGCCATAAGGGTGGTGTCATCTGCATATCTGAGGTTATTAATATTTCTCCCGGCAATCTTGATTCCAGCTTGTGATTCTTCCAGTCCAGCATTTCTCATGATGTACTCTGCATATAAGTTAAATAAGCAGGGTGACAATATACAGCCTTGACGTACTCCTTTTCCTGTGTGAAACCAGTCTGTTGTTCCATGTCCAGTTCTAACTGTTGCTTCTTGACCTGCATACAGATTTCTCAAGATATGTGCATATATATCTTATATATATATATATGTGCATATATATATCTTATATATATATATATATGCACATATAATACATATACAGTTTTTCCTCTTCCAATTTGGTGTCTGTTAAAGTAGGTTTCACATCATTCTTTTACTTTACCTAAAAATATTTTGTTTACTTTTACAGGAGAAGTAATAAAGGGCTTTTAAAAAGGAGCATGCTTGGTGCTTTTGAACTGTGGTGTTGCAGAAGACTCTTGAGAGGTCCTTGGACTGCAAGGAGATCCAACCAGTCCATTCTGAAGGAGATCAACCCTGGGATTTCTTTGGAAGGAATGATGCTAAAGCTGAAACTCCAGTACTTTGGCCACCTCATGCGAAGAGTTGACTCATTGGAAAAGACTCTGATGCTGGGAGGGATTGGGAGCAGGAGGAGAAGGGGACAACAGAGGATGAGATGGCTGGATGGCATCACGGACTCAATGGACGTTAAGTCTGAGTGAACTCTGGGAGATGGTGATGAACAGGGAGACCTGGCGTGCTGCAATTCATGGGGTCGCAAAGAGTCAGACATGACTGAGCGACTGAACTGAACTGAACTGAACTAATAATTAACTTTCATAGGTTTACTGTTACTTTGTATATGTCCTCAACATATTTGCCAAACATTAAAAAGAAAAAAAAAAATAAAGCTTTTACAATGTAAGAGTGTTAAGTGTGGGGATGAAGTACTAGGGTTTATCCAAAACAAAACAAAGTTGGCATTACTGCTGTCTATATTGATAAATTTGATTTAATTAGACCTCTCCTTTGTTACTTTAGATTTTCAAACACTTCATACCAAAATTAGAAATAAGACAAATTAAAATAAAAAGAGACATTGTTTTCATGCCTTGTTAGTAATTAGCGAACTACTCACTGGCACATTAGTGTTCCAGAAATATTAACATATCTTCCAAGGAAAAAGATGGAGGGCTTGCATACCCTGTTTAATAGTCCTCCCCAAAATACTTGATAGCTTCTGAAATGCTTTATGAAGTCCTGTGCTAAAGAACTGTTAACATTGTCATGCAATGTTTCTCCATTTTGAGACAGAAAACTTTGTTTCCCAAACTTTGTTCTGCTAGCTCTCAGAACAAAGTGTGGGGAATCTTGTCATAGATTCATGTATTATATATATATGTGCAAAGAAGCATTCTTTTTATTCATCTCTCAAAGGGAAAGATTTAAATCACTGATGAGAAAAAAAATAAAACTCTATGCAAAACATGAGCTGATTATTAACATAGATGAGAAAACTCTTTTGTGGTTAATTGGGGAAATCAGTTGAATCTATGATTTGATTCTCAGGCTAAGTGGAAGGTATAATGAAAGAGGGAAGGACTATTTTTAAAGTGGATGTTAGTCCAAACCAGTAGAAAGAAAAAAACAACAGGAAAGATAGGCAATCAAATTGTTAAACAAACAAGGGCTGGTAGAGCAGGTTGTGAGAATACAGTTGAGGCCAGAATGAGGCTTTCTGTCAGAATTAATCTCCATTCTCACTATAAATCACAATTGCCTAACACATATGTAAAAAATCTCAGATCCCAAGGGCAACAGGCTACTCTAAATGATAAAGACAAATGAATTAGTGCAGATTCTTTTTCCAGTCTCACCAAAAAAATAACTTTTTCCTTGGGAAGGTCTGCATGAAGAGATTGATAGAAATGATGAAAGTGACCTTATAAAACTGTAACTTTTAAAAAACTGGTAATGGGCACTACCTCATGGAAACATAAAAAAGGGAAAATTAATGACAATAGAGATCCAGATACTGCCAATTAATATTGATGTCTGAAATCTAGACATAATGCTTTCAGCCTTTACTATTTAAAGTATGACCAACAAACCAGCACTATTGGTCATAAGGAAGGTTGTTAGAAATGCATAATATAAAAATAAATTAATTAATTAAAAAAAAGAAATGCATAACATCAGTTCTCACCCAGGACCTACTGAATCAAGATCTGAATTTTAAGAAAATTTTCAATTTGTGGAATACTGACTTAATTAGAGGCATGATTCTCAAAGTTCTCTGTGCATAATAATCACTTGGAAAGTTTAAAAAATACCAAACTGATATCTAGGTCTCATCCTTATGTATATAACCCATGGTGTATTTTAGATGAAAGTCATTATGTTATTTGAAATAATTTTAGGTCATGAATGCTGCTAAATATTTCAACAATTTTCAGCACGTGTAGGAAAAGTGTTAAAGCGGAACACAAATCATATCTAGCGGGCTGACTGCACGATTCTAGGACATGAGGATAAGCAACAGAGGCAGATGAGTTTTGGCTCGGACACATGTGTGCTTCTTCAAGAGCATTATTTAAAGCAGCAGTCCTCAACCTTTTTGGCACCAGGGACTGGTTTTGTGGAAGACAGCTTTTCCATGGACCTGGGTTGGGACAAGAGATGTTTTGGGATAATTCAAGCCCATTACATTTATTGTGCATTTTATTTCTATTATTATTACATCAGTTCACCTCAGATCATCAGGCATGAGATCTCAGAGGTTGGAGGCCCCTGATAAAGGACAGTGCAGAGAATTATATTATTGGTCCTCTGGCCACTTACTTAGAGGTTAATGTTTAATTTTTCAGAAATTTGGAAAATGAAATAGAAGCTGAAATTATGTATTTGCACGAAATATTGGAAAACGTTGTGACTGTTAGGGAATCACCTAGATATGTGTGTTGTTAAATATTTTCTCCTTCTTTTAGTAGGATTTTTCAGTACACGGTGGACTTTCCTTGCTAATGGCAGGAGACATCACCTATAGCAACGACAAAGGCAAGATAACTTTCATTTCCATTGGAGGCATTAAGAGAGCAAACTAGAGGGCCTCTATAAGAGCAGGGAATGATTAGATGCATACAACAAACATTGTGCAACTTTTAAAATTAAAATTTACCAGATTAAAAAAAAAAAGTCTTTGTAACAAACTGCAAATTAAGACAACATAATCTTTTCAAAAGAAAAATAAAGAAACTATGGGATATCAAACTATAAACAGATATATTTTACAGTGTATTAGTTTCTATTCAAACTGAATCTGTGAATTAGACTGACACAGTTTCCCTCTACCAGATCCTATTTTGTTACTATAGAATGACAACCTAGCTTTTGTCTATGCTCTTAGCTCCTTTGTGCTTCGCATCTTGGTCTAATGACAAAATAATCTTAATGATTGTTCCAATATAGACTCAGAATACCACCAAGTCTAAAGCAAGTTTCTCTTTGTTTTAAGACTGAGTTCTCATTTGTTTTGTCCTTTAAATTCTATAAATCCTCCCCTCAGCTCCTCAAGGGACTCTCCATTATTCACTCACCTGTAGAGAAAACCTGACTGATATACACTGAATTTACAGTATTGCCAACTCAATTTAAGTCATTTCCATTCTTTTTGTTGTTGTTGTTGTTAATCTCTTTGATGACATCACTGCTATCCAGAGAATGTGGTTTTCCAGGTAGGATCATTAATATTTCATCCAATTAAAAAAATCCAATATATTAAGCATGATATAAATAGGAAAAGGTAGGGAATATTTTATCTCATAAGACTCTTAAGGGATTACATGTGGTGCATTAAGCAAAATTTAGACAATATGCAGTTAAAGAAAAAATATGTAAACGTCACAGGTTGGCCGGCAGTATGAAAGGATTGTGAGCATAATGATAAATATTACCTGAAGAATGGAAGGGCTGAAATAATTGTTTATATCTAATTGGATCTTTGTTGTAATTTGAAAGTGTAATAAAAGATAACTAGTTGTAATAATGTCCTATCAGTGACATAACAAATTACTTAATAATTTAGCAGCTTAAAACAACTCTCAATAATTAACTTGCTATTCTGTGAGTGAGAACTCTGACCCAGCATGACTGGATACTCTCCTGAGGTCTCATAATATTGAAATCAAGGTGTTTTCCAAGGCTGCAGTTCACATCTAAGGATCAGAGTCAGCTAAGCTTACTGGTTTTTGGAAGAATGTATTTCCTTCTCATGCTCTTCACATGGTATCTTTGTCTTCAAGTCAGTAATGACATATTGAGCCATTCTCATTCTTCAAACATCTCTATCTTCCCCTTATACTTTAAATGGCTCATGTGATTATATTGGGATCACTTGGATAACCCAATCAGTTCAGTTCAATTCATTCGATCAGTTGTGTCCGACTCTTTGTGACCCCATGAATTGCAGCATGCCAGGCCTCCCTGTCCATCACCAACTCCCGGAGTTCACTCAGACTTACGTCCATTGAGTCAGTGATGCCATCCAGCCATCTCATCCTCTGTCATCTCCTTCTAGTACAGCTTTGACGTACTCCTTTTCCTATTTGGAGCCAGTGTGTTGTTCCATGTCCAGTTCTAACTGTTGCTTCCTGTCCTGCATACAGGTTTCTCAAGAGGCAGGTCAGGTGGTCTGGTATTCCCATCTCTTGAAGAATTTTCCACAGTTTATTGTGGATTCTGATCATTCTGCTCAAAACTCTTCAGTGGATTTCTATAACACCTAGGAAAAGGTTCCAAACTCTGTATCCTTGCCTACAAGGCACTGCATGACCTGATCTTTGCCTATTTCTGTTTCATCATTTCTTGCTACTCTCTACTTTGCACTGTATGCTCTGGCCACTGAGACCTTTTAGTTTCAGAAATACA
The DNA here is from genome assembly GCA_006410675.1 of Oreotragus oreotragus. Taxonomy (NCBI): domain Eukaryota; kingdom Metazoa; phylum Chordata; class Mammalia; order Artiodactyla; family Bovidae; genus Oreotragus; species Oreotragus oreotragus. Next base: position 279,234 of record SJYX01000257.1, on the reverse strand, counting down.
CTAAACTATTTTGCTCCATAGGGCACTTGTAGATACTGTTCCTTCTGGTTATAATAGACACACTTCCTTCTAGTTCCAAAACTTTGTGCTTTGTTAGAGTGTCATCTTTCTGGTCTCATCATAAACATTCTCTTCCAAGAGGTTCACCTGATTGTCTCTGTTATTTATTTTATTTTTTTCTCATATCAAAATATTATTTAATTTCATAACACTTTAATTTATATAAAAATAGTGTATTGTATCTGTTTTCTGTCTCTCTTTCCCTAGTACAGTTTCTGTGGCTTAAATGCCCATCATTGGTCTAAGCTTAATTACAGGGTACATGGGGAAGTCTATTCCTTCTTCAACATTACAGATCTCAAAATTATTTAATACAAATATCATGTCCTTCCTGAGTAGTTTATCCTCTAGGCCAAATATTTCCTATTCCACCAACTGTTTCCTTTTTCACATGGCTTTGTAGTCTTTCAGCACCTCTTTCAGTCTTTTCTCTACTCTTAGCCAAATCCCATTCATCCACCAGCTACTCTTAGATATTGTTCATTCCCATCCTTGTTTGCCCTCATCCTGCTACTTCCACATTTAGAGAATATTTTCTATGAGAGAAAAGGAATATTTTCCATATTTGATTTCAAAGTTGAGTCCAAAATGTAAGAGATTGAAGGTTTGTTTTTTTTTTTTTTGTGACTTAAGACTGTGATGTTAAGGCACCCAATGTAATTTAGCATTGTGATAAGAAGTAAGAGAGCCACAAAACCAGAGTGATGTAGTGAAACATAGAAACAGTCTTGAATATTATGTTATTTCTCTTCTATAACAATTCACCAGAATTGTCTACCTATTTTTGTGACCAGCTGAAAAATCCAGTTCCAAATAGAATTTAGTGGGTACTCTGCTAGCTGTGAGAAAAGAATTTCGATTGTGTACTCAGCAATGTTCATATTACCTTGCTGACCTACTAATTATAGAGTTGCCTGGGGGAATCTCACAACAAAACATGCTAGCATGTGAAATGAGAAGTAGCAATTGTGCAGTAGTTTTATCATTATTTGGCATTGTTTTTCTTTGGGATTAGAATGAAAACTGACTTTTTCCAGCTCTGTAGCCACTACTGAGTTTTTCAAATTTTCTAGTATACTGAGTACAACGCTTTAACAGTGTCATCTTTTAGAATTTTAAATATCTAAACTGGAATTCCATCACTTCCACTATCTTTTTTGTAGTGCTGTTTCTTACGGCCCACTTGACTTCATACTCTGGGATGTCTGGCTCTAGGTGAGTGACCACAACATCATGTTTATCCAGGTCATTAAGACCTTTTAAGTACAGTTCTTCTGTCTAGCTAATATCTTCAGCTTCTGTTTCTGTCCTTTATTGTGTCCATCTTTGCATGAAATGTTCCCCTGGAATCTCTAATTTTCTTGAAGATATCTCTAGTCTTTCCCATTCTATTGTTTTATTATTTTTTTTTTTGCATTGTTCACTTGAGAAGGCTTTCTTTTCTCTCCTTGCTATTCTTTAGAACTCTGCATTCAGATGGGTATGTTTCCTTTTCTTAAAAAAAAATCAGCAAAAATTAAGAGCTACTGATATTTCGTACTCCATAACATGTTTTTTAAAATAATTCAACAGTGCATGATGAACATTTTTAGGTAGGCATTTTAAAAGTGTAATGCAGTGGGAAGTGAGTTGAAAATATATTCAATAACTGGTTCTAAAGTTGACAAAACAGAAAAACTTAGTTTAGCAGTGTCTGGGTTGTGATAGAATCTTTATTCTTTTTCATTTGTGCCACTGCATAGTGAAGGATGTTAAAGCTAATGAACCTTTTCAAAAAATAGCTTGTAATTGGTGATGTCATCTGAAGCAATGTGGATGCACTATATCCACATTTTCCCTGTCTCTAACATACCTTATACCCAGAGTTCACAATCAGCTGGTATGTATCAGAATGATAGAAAATGAAAGTAAAGTTTGTTTTTTAATGAGCTTACAATAAAAATGAAACATAAAATTTTATTCATAAAAATATGCTTACTGAATGTCTCTTTCGACAATATCGTTTGTAACTTTGTTTTTATCTGTATTTTTTTCTGACAAATTTGCTGATAACAGAGCATGGTTCACCTTTTAACTCCATTTCACTTTCAGACAAAAAAAAAAAACAACAACAATCAGTAGGAATATATTCTTGCAAAAATATTTGATGTTATATCGTTCCCAAAGAACTCTATGACTACTTTGAAGCTGATTCTTTTTGCAGCCCCTACTGTTTCACAGCTGTGTAAACTCTCTCTTCTTACTTGGCCAGATTCTTGTTTTGCCCTTGTTCGTCAGTAGGTTTGCAATAAGATTCATGTGGCTCTCTGACATAACGTTCACAAAATTTTGCATCTTTTGCAAGATTTGCAACCTCACTGTGCAGCTAAGTTTTATTACATTTAAATTGGACTATCAGATGTTTCTGATGCCCTAGATTTAGCAAGAGATTGATTAGTATTTACCAATTACAGTAAAACACTGTTAACCGAGAATTTGTTACAGACAGAGTCTATATAAGGTAGAATCCCTTTAGATACTATTTCGATGGTTTTGTAATTGAAATACAAAACTTATATCATTAAAGCACTTTTAGTGTAAAATAATAGGATTTAAAATTTCAGCATATTTAGTTGTATTTAATATCTAAACAAATGCCTGATTTGTTTATCCAATATTTTATCCAATACTTACCAACAATAGAATAATGAATATAAAAGTTTCCTTTTATGCAAGAGAAAGTGAAGATCTAAACAAAGAATGGAAATCTTGCCCTTAAGAAAAAAAATATATGTGGTTAATATTCTAAGAATAAAACTGCATATGCATATAATGCTTTCAGTCCATCTGTCTTTTAATAAACTATATCACAAATTTATTCTGAGAAGTTATGTATGTCTTCACAATCATTAATTAATATCCTTATGAAAATGCACACAAATACCTCCACTTCACTAATGAAGACATAGGTAAATCAGTAAAGAACTTTATTGATGAATGACATTTTGTGTAAGCCAAGTTCAAATAGTTTAATCCTGAAGCTGAGAAAAAACAGATAGCCACAGGGAAACTACTGCAGAGAACAAGGTAAATGCTTTATAGCTAAATCAAACATTTCAAGCGAGTCATAGCAATACTAACAAAATCAGATTAGCAATTACCATTCAACATGGAAAGCTGCTAAAGAAGCAAAATGCAGAGGTCTGTATTTATTATATTGTCTTTGTGACTCATCAGACTTATTCCGCCTCTAAATTTACATAAATAAGATTGACTGTTGTTATTCAAAAAAAAAAAAAATCCCTTCTCCTTCCTTTAGCTTTATCTTTAGCTATTGAAGAAATCTGAACATTAGTTATATCAGTCTCAGGGAGTTTAGTGTGGTTATCCTGTTTAGAGTGAAGCAAACAATTTAATCACAATCTAAAGTTATAGATCTGTGTAGGCAATTATTTTAAAACAATTTTTTTCTCCTATAATAATGCTCCGATGGTTAATGTTATACGTCATCCTGGATGAACTACAGGCTGCCTAGATATTAGATCAAACAGCATTCTGGTTGTTTCCCTGAGGGTGATGAGGGTTGTTGTTGTCCAGTTGCCCAGTCATGTCCGACTCTTTGTGACCCTATGGAGTGCAGCCTATCAGTCCTCTCTGTCCTTCACCATCTCCGAAAGTTTGCCCGAGTTCATGTCCATTGCATGAGTGATGCTATCCAGTCATATCATCCTCTAATGCTCTCTTCTCCTTCTGCCCTCAGTCTTTCTCAGCATCAGGGACTTTTCCAATAAGTCAGCAATTTACATCAGGTGACAAAAATACTGGAGTTTCAGCTTCAGCATCAGCCTTTCTAAGAATTATACAGGGTTGATTTCCCTTAAGATTGACTGGTTCTGTCCAAGGGACTCCCAGGAGTCTTTTCCAGCACCTCAGTTCAAAGGCATCAATTCTTTGTCACTCTGTCCAACTCTCACAACCGTATGTGACCACTGGGAAGACCATAGCCTTGACTATAAGGAAATTTGTCAGTAGAATAATGTCTCTGCTTTTCAGTACACTGTCTAGGTTTATCATAGCTTTCCTGCCAAGAAACAAGCATCTGATTTCATTGCTGCAGTCACTGTCCTCAATGATTTTAGAGCCCAAGAAGAGGAAATCTGCCACTACTTCCACCTTTTCCCCCACTATTTGCCATGAAGTAATGGGTCTGAAAGCCATGATCTATTTTTTTTTTAATTTAGTCTTAAGCCAACTCTTTCACTCTCCACCTTCACCCTCATCAAGAGACTCTTTAGTTTCTCTTCACATTTTGCCATTAGAGTGGTATCATCTGCATATCTGAGGTTGTTGGTATTTCTCCTGCCTATCTTGACTCCAGCTTGTAACTCATCCAGATTGGTATTTCTCATGATGTGCTCAACAGATTAACATATTAATTGGTACAATTTGAGTAAAGTAGATTGTCCTCCAAAATGTATTTGAATCAGTTCTAAGGAGGTGGATGAAACTGGAGCCTATTATACAGAGCAAAGAAAGTCAGAAAGAAAAACACCAATACAGTATATTAACACACACATATATATATATGGAATTTAGAAAGATGGTAACAATGATACTATATGCAAGACAGTGAAAGAGAAACAGATGTAAAGAACAGACTTTTGGACTCTGTAGGGGAATGCGAGGGTGGGATGATTTGAGATAATAGTATTGAAACATGTATATTATCATATGTGAAATAGATAACCAGTCCAGGTTTGATGCATGAGACAGGGTGCTCAGGGCTGGTGCACTGGGATGATCCTGAGGGATGGGATGGGGAGGGAGGTGGGAGGGAGGTTCAGGATAGGGAACACATGTGTGCCCATGGCTGATTCATGTGAGTGTATGTCAAAGCCACCACATGTTGTGAAGTAATTAGCCTCCAATTGAAATAAATAAAAATTTTAAATGTAGGTGGTTGTTGTTGTTCAGTGACTAAGTGAAATTAGTGTCTGACTCTTTACTACCCCATAGACTGTAGCCTGCTAGGCTCCTCCAGGCAAGAATACTGGAGTGGGTTGCCATGCTCTTCTCCAGGGGATCTTTCCAAGCCAAGAATCATACTTGCATCATCTGTGGCTCCTGAATTGCAGGCAGGTTCTTTACCAATGAGCCACTGGGGAAATCCCAAGAAGATGTATTATTCATTTGATAATATAATACTTCCCATGTAATTCCATATACCAAATGAATCTATTTAGTTTAATATCTCTTTTGGGGATGTTTCAGGGTTCCTTTGAAGCATCCCAAAGTTAGCTGAGGTCAAAAGAACTTCAACAGAATTTGATTTTGAAAAATTTGTCCAGAAAATTAGAAAGGTTTAGAACACTCAGATTTAGCCAGCTCTGGTGGGTTGTAGGTGGGGCTCATCCAATTAGTCGAAGGCCTGAATGAAACAAAAAGACAAGCCTTTCTGTAGCAAGAGAGCACTCTCTAGCTTACTGTTTTCAGGTTTCATCTGAAACTTTGACTGTTTCTTGATCTATAGCAGATGACCTTCAGACTGGAACTAAAATGTCCATTTTCCTAGGTTTCCAGCTTACTGGTTTCAGACTGGAACTGCAACATTGTTTCTAATGGGACTTCAGCCTCTTGATCCAACCTTAAGATTTTGGACTTGCCAGTCCCTGTAATTTGTGAGCCAATTCCTTATATAAGAACTTTCTTTCTCCATGTGTGTATACATATATATATATACACACATGTATATATATAGTTGTGTATCCTACTGGTCCTGGAGAACACTAACACACCTATTCGCTACCAAGTACAGAGGGAACAGATGAGATAGTCATGTAGTATTGATTCTTCTATAGGCACTAGCTCAGTGACCAGATGACTCTAAGATCTGACCCAAGTCAGGCCTATTTTTCTGTTCTCTGGATGTTGAAAATTCTATTTTTGAATCTCATAGTTATCTGGGACCACCAAGATGCTAATTAACATCCCTTGCAATGTCTCTTTCCACTATACTTGACATTTTGTACATGACTTTGTTTTTCTCTTCAAGTATCTAAAGTGTATCTAGTTGTATTACTTAGATTTCTAGCATTGCTGTTAATCTTTATACCATCTTTATGTTACTTTTCTTTCTCCTTTCTACTTTGTTGATGCTTTCTGTAATGTGCTTCTCTTAAACTTTTTTTCTATGTGTCTGTGCTTTAAGTGCTATGTTATGATCTAGCTTCCCTGATAGCTCACTTGGTAAGGAATCTGCCTGCAATGCAGGAGACCCGAATTTGATTCCTGGGTCAGGAAGAACCCCTGGAGAAGGGAAAAGCTACCCACTGCAGTATTCTGGCCTACTGCAAGGAGACCAAATCAGTCAATCTTAAAGGAAATCAGTCCTGAATATTCATTGGAAGGATGCAAAAGCTGAAACTCCAATATTTTGACTACCTGATGTGAAGAACTGACTCGTTTGAAAAGACGCTGATGCTGGAAAAGATTGAAGGTGGGAGGAGAAGGGGACAAGAAGAGGATGAAAAGGATGAGAAGGTTGGATGGCATCACTGATTTGATGAACATGAATTTGAGAAAACTGCGGAAGTTAGTGATGGAGAGGGAAGCCTGGCCTGCTGCAGTCCAGGGATCTCAAAGAGTCAGAAATAACTGAGCAACTGAACTGAACTGAACTGAGAAGGTGGTCTATTGACATCTAATGAGATGTGCCTAAGCATCCTGCAATGTGCAGGCCAGCCCCTTACAACAAAGAATGATCCTTCCCAAAGTGTCAATTGTATCAAAGTTGGGAAACCCTGCCTTAGAAAAATGCTCACATTACCTATGTAATGTGCCTGCTGTGTGAAAACACTGTATTTTCCCTTAATATTTATTGTGCGTATACTAACTATTTGGAAATTATACTAAGTGATACAAAAATCAGTTCATTTATTTCTCACATTAGACCTGGGAGAACACACAACTAGAAGACTCATATCATTTACCATGTATTACACATTTAATAGACGGTCTGTCTGAATCTGGGTTTGTGAGGTTAACACTGAGATATTCAAAATTCAAAGTAAGGTAAAAGTACCTCTTGTGGCATCTGGCCCCTTTTGAAAATCTGATGAAAAGTATTGAATTTCTCTCCCGAAAATGAACATATGTTAAAACACATAAACTGTTGCATGCAATCTCAGGAAATTTCACTACACACCTCCATTTGTCTATGGGTCATTGGAGAGGAACTCATCTAATAGGAGAGAAAGACAAGCAAACAGAGCATTTTAAATAGCTTGGTAAATGTTAAGGATCACAGCGTTATGTCTGACAGAGCAGACACTCAATAAATATGCATTGGGTAAATAAGGTCTGTCAGTGTTGAGAAGAGTGGAGAGAAGATAACTACTATTATCTAAGGGAATAAGAGAAGGCTTCCCTGGTAGATCAGATGGTAAAGAGTCCACCTGCAATGCAGGAGACCCCAGTTCGATTCCTGGGTCAGGAAGATCTGCTGGAGAAGGGCTAGACTACCCACTCCAGGAGAAGGATAGGCTATCCAAACCAGTATTCTTGGGCTTCCCTCAGGGCTCAGCTGGTAAAGAATCTGCCTGCAGTACAGTAGACCTAGGTTTGATCTCTGGATTGGGAAGATCCCCTGGAGATGAGAAAAGCTACCCACCCCAGCCTGGAGAATTTCAAGGACTATACAGTTCATGGGGTCACAAAAAGTTGGATACAACTGAGTGACTTTCACTTTCAAGAGTAAAAGAGCAACTTAGCTAGTATTTTGCTTTGTTAGGAACTAATACAAAAACAATATTAACTAGATATACACCAAGAGTTAAAGTGCTGGAAAAATCTCTAAAAGAATGAACTCTCTCCTGGTTATTTGAATGGCTTTTATTCTTATATTAGATTATGCACTCCTTGTATTAAGACTTTCCTATTCATCCTGATTTTTCTGTATGTGCTTCCTTTTAGAATTGATTCTTGCACAGAGTAAGCACTAAATTGATGCTTTTGAACTGTGGTGTTGGAGAAGACTCTTGAGAGTCCCTTAGACTGCAATGAGGTCCAACCATTCCATCCTAAAGGAGATCAGTCCTGGGTGTTCTTTGGAAGGACTGATGCTAGAGCTGAAACTTGGCCACCTAATGCGAAGAGTTGACTCATTGGAAAAGACCCTGATGCTGGGAGGGGTTAGAGGCAGGAGGAGAAGGGGACGACAGAGGATGAGATGGCTGGATGGCATCACCGACTCGATGGACATGAGTTTGAGTGAACTCCAGGAGTTGGTGATGGACAGGGAGGCCTGGTATGCTGTGATTCATGGGGTCGCAAAGAGTCGGACATGACTGAGCGACTGAACTGAACTGAACTGAAGCACTAAATAATATCTATTGAATTATTTAAAAGCTAGAAAAAAACCTTAGTGAATATTCAATTTGATGGTTTAGCCATCTTTTTTCTTAGGTAGTAAATCTTTAAAAGGGACCTACCTTGGAAGAAAATCATAAGAGATTAAACAAGAGAAGGGGAGATAAATAAAATAGACAAAAGCAGTACAAGAGAGGGAGTGGAGAAGGGAAATATACAAATGGGTGTAACAGAGGGAAAGAGCGTGACATAACATGAAAGTATGAGAATAAAAGTGAGAAGAGATGAAAGAGTTTGAATTCCAACTCCTGGAACTTGGGCAAGTTATTTAGTATTTCTACTTCAGTTTCCTTAATTTAAGACGGAAATGATAATATAAGTACCTCACAGAACTGTGGAAGGTTTTAAATACATTAATATTATACTTTTAAAGCACTTAGAATAATGCCTGCTGCTGCTGCTGCTGCTAAGTCACTTCAGTCGTGTCCGACTCTGTGTGACCCCATAGACGGCAGCCCACCAGGCTCCCCCGTCCCTGGGATTCTCCAGGTAGGAATACTCGAGTGGGTTGCCATTTCCTTCTTCAGTGCATGAAAGAGAAAAGTGAAAGTGAAGTCGCTCAGTCTGTCCGACTGTTAGCGACCCCATGGACTGCAGCCCACCAGGCTACTCCATCCATTGGATTTTCCAGGCAAGAGTACTGGGGTGGGGTGGGGTTGGAAATACGTGTTATAATTATTTTTATTCAATTTTTATTCTGCTGAACTCAAATGCTGAGGGTACAAAGTTTAAGACCTTCCTTTTTACTAATGAGGAGTTTATAATATAGCTTGCCTAGGACCTGAAAAAGCTAAATATCCTCTCCTAATCATTCTTCTAATTATTGCCAATCAGATATTATCTAAGTTATAATGCCTCCCAGTTTTCCTTTGTCAAGTTCTGATTTCTCCATGTTATCCTACTGCTATGATTAATTGAATTTATTTTTACTCTCAAAAATGTTCAATATGGATAGTAAATTTGGGGATAAAAACTGTGTAAGACTGAATATTTAAAGATAATATTCTTTATATATATATAATATAAAGATAATAATACTGCCAGAACTCAGAGAAGCCAAATCAGCAAACACATTGCAATAATATGCTTGAGATTCTTAAATGTTTAGAAGAGGTTAATATGCCTTTAAACAAATTTCTTTAGGACGTTCCTTTCATGTAATTTTCAGAACCAAAGTGAAAGTCACATACCTTTTCCCTGTAGATAGTCACAGTGCCTTTTAAGGAGTATCTCTAAAGGGAACCCAAAAGATCATTGAAACATGTACAGCATCTATGAAACATTTGTCATTTTAGCAGTTTGGTGTATTTACTCCCCACTACACACACACACACACACTGAGTAAAGGGATTTAAAATCCATTTTAAATCTGCTACTGCTTTATCATCACAAGATAAAAATTATTCACTCAACACATATGGGAATATTGCTGATAAGGCCACCCTTTTATGTCAGCATTCTCTTTCTTGAAATAAGTAACAGCAATCCTCTTCCTTTTTTCTAGTAGAATTTATTTTCAATTGCTTTAATCATTTTTTGCTGTTTTTCTTTGGGCATCTTCCTACTTCTTGCTTACATTGCACAACCCCAAGATAAACTCCACATTCCGATAAAGATCTGAACAATGCTGGAGAAATACTTAGGATTAACTTGTGATTCATAAGAGGATGAAAATGTTGCCAGAATTTCATAAGGTTCTATTTGGTCATGGTGGGCAGGTAGAATAAAGAAAACATGTAAAAATTATTTATTTCAAATAATATAAAATTTTGAGATGGTTTATATAATTCTACAAAAATTAATCCATTAAAATTACTTAAAAAGAAGTCACCATTTTTAGGTGAACAGATTCTAGATGATTTCATGATTCCTGCTTTTTGGTATTCACATCTTCATGTAATTCTATTCCCCTGAATGTGGGTGGGGCCTGTAACTTGATTACAATCTTTAGAATATGACAAAACCTATTGCACATCACTGTGGTGATTATTTAGGTTACATAAAAAATCTGTTTTGCTAGCTGAATTACTCTAGAGCTTCTTCATTGCTAGATTTGGAAAAATAACCATTTTAGGGGCTTACATGAAATAGACTCTAGGATCTGAGAGAAATTTCAACCCACTATCCAGGAATAAACTACTACAGCTGCCAAAAAATAAAATAAGTCAATGATCTGAATGAGCTTGGAAGCAGATTCTTCCCCAGTTGAAGCTTCAGATTAGAATGCAGCCTTGAACATTTTGATTTAGTCTTGTGAGACCCTAAGCAGCAATGGCACCCCACTTCATTATTCTTGCCTGTTATATATATAATATAAAGATAATAATACTGCCAGAACTCAGAGAAGCCAAATCAGCAAACACATTGCAATAATATGCTTGAGATTCTTAAATGTTTAGAAGAGGTTAATATGCCTTTAAACAAATTTCTTTAGGACGTTCCTTTCATGTAATTTTCAGAACCAAAGTGAAAGTCACATACCTTTTCCCTGTAGATAGTCACAGTGCCTTTTAAGGAGTATCTCTAAAGGGAACCCAAAAGATCATTGAAACATGTACAGCATCTATGAAACATTTGTCATTTTAGCAGTTTGGTGTATTTACTCCCCACTACACACACACACACACACTGAGTAAAGGGATTTAAAATCCATTTTAAATCTGCTACTGCTTTATCATCACAAGATAAAAATTATTCACTCAACACATATGGGAATATTGCTGATAAGGCCACCCTTTTATGTCAGCATTCTCTTTCTTGAAATAAGTAACAGCAATCCTCTTCCTTTTTTCTAGTAGAATTTATTTTCAATTGCTTTAATCATTTTTTGCTGTTTTTCTTTGGGCATCTTCCTACTTCTTGCTTACATTGCACAACCCCAAGATAAACTCCACATTCCGATAAAGATCTGAACAATGCTGGAGAAATACTTAGGATTAACTTGTGATTCATAAGAGGATGAAAATGTTGCCAGAATTTCATAAGGTTCTATTTGGTCATGGTGGGCAGGTAGAATAAAGAAAACATGTAAAAATTATTTATTTCAAATAATATAAAATTTTGAGATGGTTTATATAATTCTACAAAAATTAATCCATTAAAATTACTTAAAAAGAAGTCACCATTTTTAGGTGAACAGATTCTAGATGATTTCATGATTCCTGCTTTTTGGTATTCACATCTTCATGTAATTCTATTCCCCTGAATGTGGGTGGGGCCTGTAACTTGATTACAATCTTTAGAATATGACAAAACCTATTGCACATCACTGTGGTGATTATTTAGGTTACATAAAAAATCTGTTTTGCTAGCTGAATTACTCTAGAGCTTCTTCATTGCTAGATTTGGAAAAATAACCATTTTAGGGGCTTACATGAAATAGACTCTAGGATCTGAGAGAAATTTCAACCCACTATCCAGGAATAAACTACTACAGCTGCCAAAAAATAAAATAAGTCAATGATCTGAATGAGCTTGGAAGCAGATTCTTCCCCAGTTGAAGCTTCAGATTAGAATGCAGCCTTGAACATTTTGATTTAGTCTTGTGAGACCCTAAGCAGCAATGGCACCCCACTTCATTATTCTTGCCTGAGAAATCCCATGGACAGAGGAGCCTGGTAGGCTGCAGTCCATGGGATCACGAAGAGTCGGACATGACGTCACTTTCACTTTCAACTTTCATGTATTGGAGAAGGAAATGGCAGCCCACTCCAGTGTTCTTGTCTGGAGAATCCCAGAGGCAGGGTAGCCTGGTGGGCTGCCGTCTATGGGGTCTCACAGAGTCGGACACGACTGAAGCGACTTAGCAGCANTCCATGGGATCACGAAGAGTCGGACATGACGTCACTTTCACTTTCAACTTTCATGTATTGGAGAAGGAAATGGCAGCCCACTCCAGTGTTCTTGTCTGGAGAATCCCAGAGGCAGGGTAGCCTGGTGGGCTGCCGTCTATGGGGTCTCACAGAGTCGGACACGACTGAAGCGACTTAGCAGCAGCAAGCAAAGGGGGCAGCTTAGTCCTTTGCAAAAGGGGCAGCTTAGTCCTATGGAGTAGGGCATGGCAATCCACTCCAGTATTCTTGCCTGGAGAATCCCATGGACAGAGGAGACTGGAGGGCTGCAGTCCATGGAGTCACAAAGAGTCACACATGACTGAGCAACTAAGCAGTTCTTTGCAAACCACATGACACAGAAACATAAAATACAAGGGTTATTTTAAGCCTCTGAATTTATGATCTTTTTTAAAAGCTAGGCAATAGATAATAGTGAATGACACTGCCTGGGTCATAGTTACTGGTCAAATTGTTCATACCCAACAACAATGAGCAAATGTCTAGATTACCACTGTGTTGGCATTTGTGTCCTGATTTTTTATTGCATTATTCCTATTAGGAGCCTAAACACATCTAAAAGATGCTAAATTTAAAGGAAATATTGACTTATTAAAATGTTGGAAGACGTCAGCCATGATACAACATTCTGCTGGTTTTACTCAAATAGTCATTAGTTGCCAGAGAAAATTCTTAATGAGTTCAGTAAGTGTTTAAGAATACTGTAGATATTGCTCATATCCCTGGTTGTATTCCAAAAGGGGTTCAGTCCTAGGGTAGGACTGCTTATGTTCATACCTACTCCTTATATTATTTTTTGTCTAGGTATTAACTAGTTTGCTTTTTTTTTTAAGCCCTGCACCATGTGGCTTATGGAACCTTAGTTCCCTGGCCAAGGACTGAACCATGGGCCCCTGGCAGTGAAAGTGTCTAGTCCTAACCACTGGACCACCAGGGAATTCCCACTTGCTTATTTGTTCTTGATTTGCTTCTTCATTGCCCCTGTGTGGCTGCTCATTGAAATTCTATATCTTCAACTATGTTCTTCCTACCTACCTTGGGGACAAGCATCTAGGCTTGAGAGAAAGACTGGGAGTGGATTCTTTTTTATTGCTAATCATTAAGAAAAATACAAAAAGCAAGGCAAAAAAATATAGAACTAGGGAAGTGATAATGTTTCCAAAATTAATTCCTTTTCTATAATTTCTGACTGCCCTATTTTTTTTTGTTTTTGTGCTATAATACAAATGTCATAACATTCACTCTGTTATTTTTTAATATAAATTTATTTATTTTAATTGGAGGTTATTTACTTTGCAACATTGTACTGGTTTTGCCATATATCAACATAAATCTGCCACAGGTATACCCGTGTTCCCTATCCTGAGCCCCCCTCCCTTCTTCGTCCCCCATACCATCCCTCTGGGTCTTCTCAGTGTACCAGCCTCAAGCATCCAGTAAAATGTACAGTTCAGTTGTGTTTTGTATATCCACAGTTAAGTAAATATCACTACTCTCTAATTCTGAAACATTTTTCTCACTCTCCCCAAAATAGACCATACATGTTAGCAGCCGCTGGCAACCACTAATCTACTTTCTGTCTCTATGAATTGGCCTTTCCAAGCTATTTCATATGAGTGGTATTAAAAAATGTAACTTTATTTCACCCCACATAGTGTTTGAAGATTTATCCATGCTGTAGCATGTATCATTACTTTTTTTCTTTGTTATTGCCAAATAATATCTCATTGGATAGATATGCCACATTTTGTTTATTCATTAATTAGTTGAAGTGCATTTGGATTTTGACTATTAGGAACAGTGTTATTATAAACATTATGTGTGGATATTTGTTTAAACACCTGCTTACAATTCTTTTGAGTTTATATCCTTGAGTGGAATTGATAGGCCATATGCTAATTCTATACTTGATTCTTTTTGAGGAATTGTCTGACAGCTTTCTGAAATGGAAAATGCAAGGATCCTTGGGTTCTCTCCATATTTATTTAAGGCTCCAGCACACTAAATGTTTTCCCATACAGAAGTCCTAATTGAGTTCCATGTAGTCTCTTCATAATGCGCACCACCTATACTAACTTTTCAGTGCTATAAGATAGGAAAATAAATGATATGTCTATTTTGCTCTTGAAACAATTAACACTGCTGAGAAACTTTGTTTTGAGTGGTGTTCATTTCTTCCCTGGTAGTTCAGTCAGTGAAGAATCTGCCTAAAATGTGGGAGACCGGGGTTCAATCCCTGGGTCAGGAAGATCCCCTGGAAAAGGGAATGGCAACCCAATCGAGTATTCTTGCTTGGAGAATTCCATGGACAAAGGAACATGGTAGGCTACAGTCCATGGAGTTGCAAAGAGTCAGACACAACTGAGTGACTAACACATACCCTATGACCATATAATTTATTACACAAACCAGGACATTTTGAGGGTGAAAGTTGACGTATTGGTGTTTCTAGGAGAATGGTTATAAACCAGGACTATCCTGAGAAACTAGCACGTGTGGTAATAGCATTACAGTCTAACAAAAATGAGAATCTGGAACCCTTCCTTCAAACCTAACAAAGTTAACAATTATAACTATTTACCATGGAAAGAGCTACTTTCACATTTATCATAGATTACCAGAAGGAACATATTTTAACCTTTTATTTGCTTTATTGCCTGTGTGCTATTGAATTGGAGGAGGTATCACTGAGGAAAAGGGAAGCATTTATTTTCCTTATACAATGAGAATTTTGAATCAGAAAGGAAGAGCATTTTTGATGCCTTACAAATCTTGTAAGCTTAATATCATCTCTTCGCAGAAAAAGCATTATGGTGGCTCTTACTAATACTGAGAAGCATGGACCAAAGAAACCTTAAGATTTTTGATTGTTTGTTTCTGTATAACTCTAAGTTGGATTAGATATTAAGTTAATCCATGTGTGAGAAATTACTGTACTTCTATTCTGCAAGCTAGAGGCCCCACTGGTAAACAATTCAGAAAATGAATTTCATCTTCTTGCTTCCCGAAATAGCAAGAATGTTAGAAAAAGTAGCTGCAACTGACCTGATTAAAGAAAGAATGTGCGCTTCAGAAATAGCAGTATTTCATCATTCTACAACAGATAGGCAGGCTCAGAGCANAGCTAGAGGCCCCATTGGTAAACAATTCAGAAAATGAATTTCATCTTCTTGCTTCCCCAAATAGCAAGAATGTTAGAAAAAGTAGCTGCAACTGACCTGATTAAAGAAAGAATGTGCGCTTCAGAAATAGCAGTATTTCATCATTCTACAACAGATAGGCAGGCTCAGAGCATTCAGTTAATAATATATGGAGGGATAAAAAAGTACATATGATTTCTTCCTTATTGTCATTGTTTTCTTAGTTACTGCCTCTAAATTGAAGATACTGCCCAACAGTCTGATATAGGTTAATTAAGAATTTAAACCAACAACACATATTTTTGTGTTTTATTAAAAATTTTCAGAAAAAGGAATATATGATATTATAGAAATTGATAATGATAATAATAAAAATAACTAATTTAACTGATTGCATTCTATGTGTCTAATATCATCTGAAGCACTATACACAGATACTTTTATTTAAAATTTACATCAAATCTATTAAAGGATATCATTTCATGGATCCATCCATTTTTAAAAATTTTTTAAATTTATTATATATTTATTTATATTTTTCCCCATCCTGAACCCCCCTCCCTCCTTCCTTCCTGTACCATCCCTCTGGGTCTTCCCAGTGCACCAGCCCCAAGCATCCAGTATCATGCATTGAACATGGGCTGGCGACTCGTTTCATATATGATATTATACATGTTTCAATGCCATTCTCCCAAGTCATCCCACCCTCTCCTTCTCCCACAGAGTCCAAAACACTGTTCTATACATCTGTGTCTCTTTTGCTGTCTCGCATACAGGGTTATTGTTACCATCTTTCTAAATTCCATATATATGCGTTAGTATCCAGTATTGGTGTTTTTCTTTCTGGCTTACTTCACTCTGTATAATATAGTTTAGAAAACTGACTTGCCATCTTTACCCAGCTTGTTAGTGGCAGTGTTGGGATTCAAATTCAAAACAATTTTATTTCATTGCTCCAAGCTTATACAGTGTACAAACATAAAACTTTCTGAAACATCCTTATGTTAAGTGTTCCTTCCAGACGTGAAGATCAAATACACAAATGTATCATTTTTCATTTGGAGGAAACTTGGTTATAAAATTAGAAGATGATTAAGCAAACAGGAAAGAAAGCACCAGAGTTACTTTTTGAGGATGAGATCAAGCAAACTTAAAAGTTCTCCTTGAGTATAGAACAGTCTTTTGGACTCTGTGGGAGAGGGCGAGGGTGAGATAATTTGGGGGAATGTCATGGAAACATGTATAATATCATATAAGAAATGAATTGCCAGTCCAGGTTTGATACAGGATGCTCGGGGCTGGTGCACTGGGGTGACCCGGAGGGATGGTATGGGGAAGGAGGTGGGAGGGGGGTTCAGGATGGGGAGCACATGTATGCCCGTGGCGGATTCACGTTGATGTGTGGCAGAACCAATACAATATTGTAAAGTGATTTGCCTTCAATTAAAATAAATAAATTTAAATTAAAAAAAGAAATCAATAAAAAGACAATTGCCAGGACACCAGTTCCTACAACAGAATGTATTCATTGCAATTTAAGAAAATAACACAGCAGTAAAAGATCATAAATAAAACATATGAATATGTGAAGGACCAAAAAAAAAGTTCTCCTTGAGGCAAATTCACCTCAGCCTACAACAACACTAGCTATAGCTTCAGCTAAGACTGGGTTTCAGGTGACAATAAAGGAGCTGAATCTACTTTGTGGTCTAAGAATGAGCATTTAGTGACTGGAGTAAAACTTACAAAGCTGGTTTTGGTGCACAATATTGTCAAATCAACTGAAACATGTCAACCTATTCATGATGTGCCAAACAAGCTCGCTATTTTTGACATTCTGATTCTGTCACTATCGTTGTTCTAAGTTCTTCTTTGTGGACGACTTAGCTGTTAAGATTGGCAACAGCCTAGGATATTATTTCAAATCTGTCTTTCTAAGTTTATCAAGAGACTGTATTTGTATTATTAGTGAGGACTGCCATCCAGTGTTCAAGTTGATTAATAGCAACTAGCTCTTTTAGATTCAAGAAGCTACAACTTCCAAATACAGCACCGTTTTGTTTTTCTTTTCTTTCTTTCTTTTTTTCTTTCTTTTTTTTTTTACTATAGAAAACACCAAGGTATATTTAGTTAAGTTTCCTACTCTATTAAGTGAAGAAATACAAAGGTGACAATGAGAGATACCTCAGTTCAGTTCTGTCACTCAGTCGTGTCCGACTCTGCAACTCCATGAATCGCAGCACGCCAGGCCTCCGTGTCCATCACCAACTTTGGTCATAACTTTTCTTCCAAGGAGTAAGCATCTTTTAATTTCATGGCTGCAGTCACCATCTGCAGTGATTTTGGAGCCCCAAAAAATAAAGTCTGACACTGTTTCCACTGTTTCTCCATCTATTTCCCATGAAATGATGGGACCAGATGCCCTGATCTATTTCCCCATCTATTTCCCAGAGAGATAGTAGTAAATGTATTAATTATTGTATTGTATGGTCTTCAGATGTGAATCTGAAGACCTTGCCTAGTCTTCATTATAATCAAACAGCAAGAATAATTACTAGATACAGCTTCTGGATTCAATTTTACCACTATCTCTAAAGAGATAGTAGTAAAATAGAATTAAGTCAGACCATCTGGGATTTGTGATATAAACTGAAGAGAATACCATTTTAGGACTCAGGTGTGCATCACAAAATCTTATAGTGCTCAGAGAAGTTGTTGCAGAGTAAGCAGTGTCCTTTGGATGTGTACAGAAGTCATATAAAATATAGCAAAGCTGTAGAGTCACTTATTAAATCTACATTTTAAGGGAGAACAGCACTAAAGGGTTTTATGCTATTTAAGTCATTGGATTTTCTACCAGTCCTATATAGAGGATGTAGACCTGGTGATCAGATTTCAGTTTAGTTCAGTCGCTCAGACTTGTCTGACTCTTTGCAACCCCATGAATCACAGCACCCCAGGAATCCCTGTCCATCACTGTCTCCCAGAGTTCACTCAAACTCATGTCCATTGAGTTGGTGATGCCATCCAACCATCTCATCCTCTGTCATCCCCTTTTCCTCATGCCCCCAATCCCTCCCAGCATCAGAGCCTTTTCCAATGGGTCAACTCTTCACATGAGGTGGCCAAAATACTGCAGTTTCAGCTTTAGCATCATTCCTTCCAGAGAACATCCAAGGCTGATCTCCTTTAGAATGGACTGATTGGATCTCCTTGCAGTCCAAGGAACTCTCAAGAGTCTTCTCCAACACCACAGTTCAAAAGCATTAACTCTTTGGCGCTCAGCTTTCCTCACAGTCCAACTCTCACATCCATACATGACCACTGGAAAAACCATATCCTTGACTAGATGGACCTTTGTTGGTAAAGTAATGTCTCTGCTTTTTAATATGCTATTTAGGTTGGTCATAACTTTCTTTCCAAGGAGTAAGCGTCTTTTAATTTTATGGCTGCAATCACCATCTGCACTGATTTCGGAGCCCCCCAAATAAAATCTGACACTGTTTCCACTTTTTGCTCATCTATTTTCCATGAAGTGATGGGACCAGATGCCCTGATCTTAGTTTTCTGAATGTTGAGCTTTAAGCCAACCTTTTCCTTCTCCTCTTTAAGATTTAGAGGATGTCAAAGCAAAATAGCATATCTGAACTCCATCTAGTTTGAGGGCAGAACAAAAAAAGGAACCTTGCTTTATTCAAACATTGCCTTCCTGTATATGGACTGATAGCCTGTTTTGGCTTAAAAAAAGATAACTATGGAAAAGAATGTTTGATTCTATCTGAGCACATGATAAAATTTCACTTAATTTTTTATCTAACCCTCTTGTCTTGTCACAAAATTTTAGACATAAACTCTTCTGTTTAGTTCACTTACAAGTAAGCAGCAATCATAATAGGCTTTGGGCAATAATGAATTTGAATATATTTTGATATTCACTTATATGTATTAAAATTCTATTGACAATGCCACATTCAGCAAAATACGAGTTTAGCTTCAGATTGAACTGATGTAGTAGTACTTATATTCATGTTTAAAGAAGATATTTAATTGAGATCACCAAAGTAATCATTAACCATAGGATAAGAGTTCTGTATTTATTCATCTTCATTTTAATAAGAGAATAATATAACAACGATCATTTAACTCAAAGCCCCATGCACAAAATTGAAGACTTAAGTTTAATTATATTTATTTAGAGCAGAGGACACATGCAAATTAAATGTTGCATATGATGTGGCTTTATCTTCTTTGTGTTTATTTAATGACAACCTACCAGAATCACGGCAGATCATCTACCTTATGCTCTCCGCTTAATCTTATCTATCTCTAGCATATTTCAAATATCTACTTTAGCATATAGAGTAACCATGAGCATCTATTTTTATGCAATATATGCATTAGACAAATAAAAATAAAAGTTGTCATGTCTTTCAAATATAAATTGAATTTGTTTTATAACAGGCTAATAATGTTAACAGATAGGGAAGAAGAAGAAAATAATAGGTGAGAGAAAAATTACAAGCAAAATTCCAGTACCAAAATGTATGACACATCATGCTTTTATTCACCTCTGGGTCTTTGATTGGAAGTCTCTTTACATGCCCCACCCCGAAGCCCATTTTTACCTTTACCTGGCAAACTCTTGCTCATCCTCAGGTATCAATTTAGAATACTCTTGGGAAGATTTGGTCCTATCATCTGGTCCTATGGATGTTTGGATTCCACTGTTTATGTTCTTAACCTTAAGAAATATAATCAATAAATATAATGATTATGACTGTGACTATTAATCAATATCAAAGAAAATTGACAAAAGCTAAAATAGCTATTTTTGCATAATAAAATGTATTATTAAGTATGAGAAGGAAATGGCAACCCACTCCAGTGTTCTTGCCTGGAGAATCCCAGTGATGGCGGAGCCTGGTGGGCTGCCGTCTATGGGGTCACACAGAGTCAGACACAACTGAAGCGACTTAGCCGCATTGAATATGATCTAAATTAGATTTCAAGCATAGATCCATGAAATTAAAAATAAAAATTTTAAATGAAAAAATGAAATTTAATTAATAAAAAATTAAACAGTAGAAATCAAAAGCTGAATACCACCATCAAAGGCTGATATTGCACACAGTTTAATTGCAGTATATATAGACACAACTGAAGTGACTTAGCCGCATTGAATATGATCTAAATTAGATTTCAAGCATAGATCCATGAAATTAAAAATAAAAATTTTAAATGAAAAAATGAAATTTAATTAATAAAAAATTAAACAGTAGAAATCAAAAGCTGAATACCACCATCAAAGGCTGATATTACACACAGTTTAATTGCAGTATATACACAATGTATCAAGATCTTAATATGGCTAAATTTTATTCTTGAAATTGCTTTTCTATTGAAAGTTCAGGCATGTGGGTATGTTTTTATTAAAATTGTAAGATTTATAAACTTAAAATCAAACTATGCATTTGTAAAACAATATGGTCTAAACATCAACTCAATTGAAAAATGATAAAATCAAACCTTTTATATCTTCACTTCTTTGTTCACCTAACATCTTTTGTTGTCCTATGATAGAATGCTGCTGCTGCTAAGTCACTTCAGTAGTGTCCGACTCTGTGTGACCCCATAGATGGCAGCCCACCAGGCTCCCCCATCCCTGGGATTCTCCAGGCAAGAATACTCGAGTGGGTTGCCATTTCCTTCTCCAGTGCATGAAAGAGAAAAGTGAAAGTGAAGTCGCTCAGTCTGTCCGACTGTTAGCGACCCCATGGACTGCAGCCCACCAGGCTACTCCGTCCATCNAACAGAGATCATTCTGTCGTTTTTGAGATTGCATCCAAGTACTGCATTTCGGACTCTTTTGTTGACCATGATGGCTACTCCATTTCTTCTGAGGGATTCCTGCCCACAGTAGTAGATATAATGGTCATCTGAGTTAAATTCACCCATTCCAGTCCATTTTAGTTCGCTGATTGCTAGAATGTCGACGTTCACTCTTGCCATCTCTTGTTTGACCACTTCCAATTTGCCTTGATTCATGGACCTGACATTCCAGGTTCCTATTCAATATTGCTCTTTACAGCGTCGGACCTTGCTTCTATCACCAGTCACATCCACAGCTTGGTATTGTTTTTGCTTTGGCTCCATCCCTTCATTCTTTCTGGAATTATTTCTCCATTGATCTCCAGTAACATATTGGGCACTTACTGACCTGGGAATGTCCTCTTTCAGTATCCTATTATTTTGCCTTTTCATACTGTTCTTGGGGTTCTCAAGGCAAGAATACTGAAGTGGTTTGACATTCCCTTTTCCAGTGGACCACATTCTGTCAGACCTCTCCACCATGACCCGCCCTTTTTGGCAGGCATGGCTTAGTTTCATTGAGTTAGACAAGGCTGTGATCCTAGTGTGATTAGACTGACTAGTTTTCCGTGAGTATTGTTTCAGTGTGTCTCCCCTCTGATGCCCTCTCTCAGTGCCTACCATCTTACTTGAGTTTCTCTTACCTTGGGCTTGGGGTATCTCTTCATGGCTGCTCCAGCAAAGTGCAGCTGCTGCTCCTTACCTGGGAAGATCGGTATCTCCTTTCATCCTGTTTTATATTTAAAATAAATATAAACAGAAAGTAATGTCATTCACAAAAAGACATAAAGCAAAAAAAAATGTGCATTAAAATGATGTATAAAATAACCACATTTATTTAAGACTGTATTCAATACCAAACGGCAAAATTCAACAATTCAAAACTACAATTACTTTCACTTCAACCCGATATGAAAAACCTAGACAGCATGTTGAAAAGCAGAGACAACACTCTACTGACAAAGGTCTATATAGTCAAAGCTATGATTTTTACTGTAGTCATGTATGGACATGAGAGTTGGACCATAAAAGAAGTTGAATGCCAAAGAATTGATGCTTTCAAATGGTGGTGCTGTGAAGACTCCTGAGAGTTCCTTGGACAGCAAGGAGATCAAATCAGTCGATCTTAAAGGAAATCAACCTTGAATATTAATTGGAAAGACTATTAGTGAAGCTAAAGCTCCAATATTTTGGGTACCAGATGTGAAGAAGGAAATCATTGGAAAGACCCTGATGCTAAGAAAGATTGAAGGCAAAAGAAGAAAGGAGTGGCATAGCATGAGATGGTTAGATAGCATCACTAACTCAATGGACATTAGCTTGAGCAAACTCCAGGAGGCAGTGAAGCACAGAGAAGCCTGGCTTGCTGCAGTCAATGGGGTTGCAAAGGGTCAGACACAATTCAGCAGCTGAACAACAGCAGCAACAGCAATGTATCAAGAAACACCAGTCAATGTCATCTGATTTAGAGCTTAGTAAATTTTTAATGTATTGTTCCCCAAAGGCTTAATCATGGCATGTCTTCCAATGGAAAAAAAACATATGCAAGTTTGTGACAAAACATACAATGATGGTAACTAAAATGGGTGCAATGCAATTCCCTTTATTGTGGGATGCTGTGAAAGAAAAAAAGAAGTAGGAGATGAAAAGAGACAACAACAAAAAAGAAACAAAACCCACTATCTAGTATTAAGGAAAATTCTAGAATTGTGTTGATCATATAATAATTCTAGGCTGTTAACCTCTGTCACTAAGTTCCTATCCTCTCTATTTACTTAAGAATAGGTTTTCTATTCAAAAGATTTCATAAATTGAATCCAGAAGCTGTATCTAGTAATTATTCCTGCTGTTTGATTATAATGAAGACTAGGCAAGGTCTTCAGATTCACATCTGAGATTCCTTCACTGCAATGGCAATCACCAGGTTCTCCCTAGGAGCAAAGATAGACTGAGTTTGATTGGCTTTTCAAGCCATGCCTAATTACCAGCCTCCTGTCTGAAAACTTTCAGTGGTTATATATTCCTAACCAAGGCTAAAGAGGTCTGGCAAATTGTATTTCATGCTATTTAATCAAACAAACAAACAAACAAAAAACCAAACCCCATAAATTTCAATCAGAAACAGGAATACCAGCAACCCTGAAAGGATGATACTGCATCAATTCTGTATAGAAGATGATCACCTTTATGTTTCAAAGGTTATTTCAAGAAGAAAAGTACAATTAATTTTTTTAAATAAATAGATAAGAGCTATTGTCTTATACCTCTTAGTTTGTGATCTTAACTAGACATCTTATTTAATACACAAATATAAACAGTATTGTGTTATTTCTTCTTAAAGAAATGAGGAACGCCTAGCCTTCTCATGAAGGTCATGTGGGCCAAAATATTTTTAATTTTAAATTTGACTCTAACTCAAAAACTCATTCATGAGGAAATATAACTGACTACTAAAGTGGTGTTATTCTATTTGTGAACTTCATTGCTCCTTGGTTCTAATGAAGGATTCTTTTGCTTTAATATTCTCTCTTTAGAGAGATAGTTCAGTTCAGTTCAGTCACTCAGTCGTGTCCGACTCTTTGCGACCCCATGAATCGCAGCATGCCAGGCCTCCCTATCCATCACCATCTCCCGGAGTTCACTCAGACTCACGTCCATCGAGTCCGTGATGCCATCCAGCCATCTCATCCTCGGTCGTCCCCTTCTCCTCCTGCCCCCAATCCCTCCCAGCATCAGAGTCTTTTCCAATGAGTCAACCCTTCGCATGAGGTGGCCAAAATACTGGAGTTTCAGCTTTAGCATCATTCCTTCCAAAGAAATCCCAGGGTTGATCTCCTTCAGAATGGACTGGTTGGATCTCCTTGCAGTCCAAGGGACTCTCAAGAGTCTTCTCCAACACCACAGTTCAAAAGCATC
>SJYX01000257.1:227705-243680 GCA_006410675.1 Oreotragus oreotragus | reverse complement strand
GGGGGGGGGCTCCAAAATCACTGCAGATGCTGACTACAGCCATGAAATTAAAAGACACTTACTCCTTGGAAGAAAAGTTATGACCAACTTAAATAGCATATTCAAAAGCAGAAACGTTACTTTGCTGACTAAGGTCTGTCTAGTCAAGGCTATGGTTTTTCCTGTGGTCATGTATGGATGTGAGAGTTGGACTGTGAAGAAAGCTGAGCACCGAAGCATTGATGCTTTTGAACTGTGGTCGTCTTGGAGAAGATTCTTGAAAGTCCTTTGTACTGCAAGGGCATCCAATCAGTCCATTCTGAAGGAGATCACCCCTGGCATTTCTTTGGAAGGAATGATGCTAAAGCTGAAACTCCAGTACTTTGGCCACCTCTTGTGAAGAGTTGACTCATTGGAAAAGACTCTGACGCTGGGAGGAATTTTGGGCAGGAAGAGAAGGGGATGACAGAGGATGAGATGGCTGGATGGTATCACTGACTCGATGGACATGAGTCTGAGTGACCTCCGGGAGTTGGTGATGGACATGGAGACCTGGCGTGCTGCGATTCATGGGGTTGCAAAGAGCTGGACACTATTGAACGGCTGAACTGAACTGATACATATACACACACATACATATGTATCCTCGGGTTTAGTTTTCCATTTGTTGAGTTTAGTGAGTCCATCTCAAATAACCAGTTTTGCTTAGATCTTTGTTGTTAAATTCTGGATTCTTTTTTCTGTAACATAATCCTCTTGTACATGTTCTAGGCTACATTTGTCCTTTAGCAACTATGTTTGTTTCCCATATTAATTGTAGTCATGATACATATACATTATCTGCTGCTGCTGCTGTTGCTAATTCGCTTCAGTCATGTCTGGCTCTGTGCCACCCCATAGACGGCCTCCTACCAGGCTCCGCTGTCCCTGGGATTCTCCAGGCAAGAACACTGAAGTGGGTTGCCATTTCCTTCTCCAATGCATGAAAGTGAAAAGTGAAAGTGAAGTCGTTCAGTCGTGTCCGACTCTTAGCAACCCCACGGACTGCAGCCTACCAGGCTCTTCCGTCCATGGGATTTTCCAGGCAAGAGAACTGAGTGGGGTGCCATCGCCTTCTCCAATATACATTATAGCGCCCTCTATTTTTTCTTCTGTTAGGGAGGACATACAGTGTCTGCTCCACAGAAACTCTACTTTCTGTTTCAAAGCGTGGAAAGTTTTTTTATTTTTTATGATGCTTCATATTTTATTTGGCTTTCAAGTGGGTGAGAGACAACAGATTTTAGTATGCCCCAATTTGTCATCCTGAAACTGGATGTTTCCAAGTGTCCATTTGCTTTTTGATAATACCTCATATTCAGCATAGATATATTTTTCTTTGTACAGACAATATTAATCACTGTCTTTAAACTCAGGTGAGAAACACACCTTTATTTTTCTGTAATTAAACATAATGCATTTTTAAAGATTTATATTTCTGGATGATCATAATATAATGTAAATTTTTTAAAATTCTCTCCACTTTTTTTCCAGTTATGTGCAAGTTCTATGGGGCTTATATTTTGACAATATATGTGGATGAAAGTCTTTGGCATCATCTTTCTATATTGGCATATGTTGAGAAATTCAGTATCACTATCAGAACATGTAGGTCACAGCTGCATTCTCTAAACTTCCTCCCCACAAGGATTCTTCACATTTGTTAGCTCTCTGTACCATTTCTGTGCAGATTTCAGGGTTGTTTCTTGCCACATATTGCTACAAGATATTCTAAGGCCATCTTGTGCTATTATTCTTAAAATAGAGGTGGATTATGAGTCACATCTCACCCATGGACATATTTATTTGGCTGACATTGTGTTTTAAAAATTGAGATATTTGACATAAGAAATCAGATCTGTCTTCTTTTATAAAATTGCAACAGCAGGCAACACTGAGTATATATTCTTATCTGACAACAGCTGATTGAATTTGGGTAGCTACTTCTACTTTATATAGAACATATGCTTTAAATTTAGCATAGTTTTTAGCACACTTTAGTGTCTTAGACAAGCTCAACTTACATATTTTTGTTATCCAGCATATCACTGTATACATTTGATTTTGTGAACACAAGGCCAAATTCATAGTGCTGATGTACATTACTACTGTCATACAGTGTAAGTGATACAAAACCTTGGGGTCTTGTTGCCTTTTCAAAATTTAACTGAATAGAGTTGCATATATTGCTTCTGCTCTTGATCACCACAAGTCTACATACAGTTTTGATCACTTACCTCCCATCTTGATCCAAAATTAGTCTGGGAAATAACAAAGAACAAAGCTTCATTCCAAGAACCACCTAGTGTTTTTCCCTCTGATCTTCCCATTTCCTCTTGTCTTTTCTGATATGGAAAGAAAAATAATATATTAGCAACCAATCTTCTGTGACTCGAATCTTATAAGAGTCCAAGATTTTAAAATTCAAAAAATTGAATATTTCTTCTTTCTCTTTTTCATCATTCTTGCTGTAACTTTCCCTTCCCATTGGCCTTAAGTGCATTCACCTTGTTGCATCACCACCATCCATTACCAGAACTTTTTCATCTTCCCGAAACTGAAACTCTATACCTGTAACTCCCAGCCCATGACAATTATTATTCCACTTTGTCCCTCTATGAATTGCCTGTTCTAGGGAGCTCTAGAAAAGAGCCTCTTGATAAAAGTGAACCATGAGAGTGAAAAAGTTGGCTTAAAACTCAACATTCAGAAAACTAACATCATGGCATCTGGTCCTATCACTTGATGGAAAATAGATAGGGAAGTAATGGAAATAGTGAAATACTTTATTTGGGGGGCTTCAGAGTCACCGCAGATGGTGACTACAGCTATGAAATTAAAAGACACTTGCTTCTTGGAAGAAAAGCTATGACCAACCTAGACAATATATTAAAAAGCAGAGACATTACTCTGCCAACAAAGGTCCATCTAGTCAAACCTATGGTTTTTCCAGTAGTCATGTATGGATGTGAGAATTGGACTATAAAGAAAGCTGAGCACCTAAGAATTGATGCTTTTGAACTGCAGTATTGAAGAAGACTTCTGAGAGTCCCTTGGACTGCAAGGAGATCAAATCAAGTCAATCCTAAAGGAAATCAGTTCTGAATATTCATTGGAAGGACTGATGCTAAAGCTGAAACTCCAATACTTTGGCCACCTGATGCAAAGTATTGACTCATTGGAAAAAACCCTGATGCTGGGAAAGATTAAAGGTGGGAGGAGAAGGGGACAAGAAGAGGGTGAAAAGGATGAGAAGGTTGGATGGCATCACTGACTCGATGAACATGAGTTTGAGCAAGCTCCAGGAGTTGGTGATGGACAGGGAAGCCTGGCGTGCTGGAGTCCATGGGGTGGCAAAGAGTCGGACATCACTGAGCAAGTGAACTGAACTGAACTGAACTGAGGGAGCTCATATAATTTGAATGGTGCAATATTTGTCTGTGTGTATCTGGCTTATTTCCTAAAGATTTATCCATGTTGTAGCAAGTGTCAAAATTTCATTCTTTTCTTAGGTTGAAAATTATTGCATTGTATGTACCACTTTTTGTTCTTTTTTTTTTTCTTTCACTGATGGGCATTTGGGTTGATTTTATCTTTTTGCTCTTATAATATTGCTATGAACATTGATGTACAAATGTGTTTTCAACTCTATGCTCTCAATTATGTTGAATATATACCTAGAAGTAGAATTGCTAGATCATATGGTAATGCTGCATTTAATTTTCAAGGAAATGCCATATTGTTTCAGCAGAGAGTGTATGACTTTAAATTCCCATTAAAAATGCAGAAAGGTTTCAGTTTCTCGACACCATCACTAATGCTAATTTTCTTTTTAATTTTTTCTCTACAATAATTATCTTAAAGGTGTGAAGTGATACCTCATTGTCTTTTTTTATTTGCATCTCATTAACCTGAAACTCTTGAAGAGATCTCTAGTCTTTCCCATTCTGTTGTTTTCCTCTATCTCTTTGCATTGATTGCTGAAGAAGGCTTTCTTATCTCTTCTTGCTATTCTTTGGAACTCTGCATTCAGATGCTTATATCTTTTCTTTTCTCCTTTGCTTTTCGCCTCTCTTCTTTTCAGTGCTATTTGTAAGGCTTCTCCAGACAGCCATTTTGCTTTTTTGCATTTCTTTTCCATGGGGATGGTCTTGATCCCTGTCTCCTGTACAATGTCACGAACCTCATTCCATAGTTCATCAGGNGATCACATCCTCATGATTATCTGGGTCGTGAAGATCTTTTCTGTACAGTTCTTCTGTGTATTCTTGCCACCTCTTCTTAATATCTTTTGCTTCTGTTAGGTCCATACCATTTCTGTCCTTTATCGAGCCCATCTTTGCATGAAATATTCCCTTGGTATCTCTAATTCTCTTGAAGAGATCTTTAGTGTTTCCCATTCTGTTGTTTTCCTCTGTCTCTTTGCATTGATTGCTGAAGAAGGCTTTCTTATCTCTTCTTGCTGTTCTTTGGAACTCTGCATTCAGATGCTTATATCTTTCCTTTTCTCCTTTGCTTTCGCCTCTCTTCTTTTCAGTGCTATTTGTAAGGCTTCTCCAGACAGCCATTTTGCTTTTTTGCATTTCTTATCCATGGGGATGGTCTTGATCCCTGTCTCCTGTACAATGTCACGAACCTCATTCCATAGTTCATCAGGCACTCTATCTGTCAGATCTAGGCCCTCAAATCTATTTCTCACTTCCACTGTATAATCATAAGGGATTTGATTTAGGTCATATCTGAATGGTCTAGCGGTTTTCCCTACTTTCTTCAATTTAAGTCTGAATTTGGAGATAATGAGTTCATGATCTGAGCCACAGTCAGCTCCTGGTCTTGTTTTTGTTGACTGTATAGAGCTTCAGGGGGTGTAATGAAAAAAAGCAGTTGTCTCCACCATCTGACCAACAGTACAGGAATTTGCAGGGACAAAGTGTGAAACTCTCAAACGGAATGCTGTGGGGTTATTCTTGGTTATTCTGAAAGAAGCTTTTCTCTAGACATATTTTGCCAAAGGACTTTAACATGAAGACCGTGGGTGGAGCAGGAATAGCCGCGTGGGTGCACAGTGGGGAGCTTTTCTGCCAAAGCCAGCATCACATCTCCACAGGCATGCATGAGCCCGTCACCCTGCTGTGTCGGAACGGGCCNCGCAAAGAGTCGGACACGACTGAGCAACTGAACTGAACTGAACCTGAAACTCCAGTACTTTGACCATCTCATGAGAAGAATTGACTCATTGGAAAAGACTCTGATGCTGGGAGGGATTGGGGGCGGGAGGAGAAGGGGACGACCGAGGATGAGATGGTTGGATGGTATCACGGACTTGATGGACGTGAGTCTGAGTGAACTCCAGGAGATGGTGATGAACAGGGAGGCCTGGCATGCTGTGATTCATGGGGTCGCAAAGAGTCGGACATGACTGAGCGACTGAACTGAACCGAACCATTAGTGACTTTGAGCATCATTTCATGTGCTTACTGGCAATTTATATATTTTCTTTGGTGAAATGTCTATTCAAAATTTTTACCCATTTTTAATTTGGTTGTATATTTGTTGTTGAGATGTGGAGATTCTTTGTGTATTCTGGAAAGTAAACCGTTATTGAATATACAATTTGCACATAGTTTTCCTCTATTTCATGAGTGACTTTACACTCTGTTAATAATGTCCTTTGTTGTTCAAATCTAATTTCAATGAAGTCCAATATATCTATTGTTTTAATTTTTTGCCTGTATTTTGTTCTTACATCGAAGCTATCATTGGTATATTTAACGTCATGAAGTTTTACCTTATCTTTTCTTTTAAGAGTTCTTTAACTTTAACTCATATTTAATGTTTTCTCTATTTTCCGTTAATTTTTGTATAAAGTAAGAGTCCTTTTCAGTGAGTAGCCAGTTTTCCCAAAACATTTTTTTGAAAGGATTGTTCTTTCCACTTTTAATGGCCTTGGCACCTTTGTTGAAAATCATTTGAACATGTATGTTGGGGCATTATTTCTTGGTTTATATTCTATTCCACTGGTTTATATGTCTCTCTTTATGCCAGTACTACACTGTATTTTTATAGGAAGATTTAAAATTAGAAGTGTGAAAGCTCCAACCTTACTTTCACTTTCAAGATTATTTTGATTTGGAAGATCTTTTGAAATTCCATATAAATCTTAGGATAAAATGTTTTTATTTCTGCTGATAATATTGTTGGGATTTTGATAGATATTTTACTGAATCTGTAGATTGCTGTGAGTGATACTGATATCTTCCCAAGTCTTCCAATTTATAAATTTGAGATATCTTTCCATTTATTTACCTGGTCTAATAATTTTCAGTACATATTATAGTTTTTAGTTTTCAAGTCTTTTGCCTCCTTAAGTTTATTCTTAAGTATTTCATTCCTTTTAATGCTATTGTAAATAAAATTGTTTTATTAATTCCCTATTCAGAATACTCATTATTATTACATAGACACGCAACTAATTTTTGCATTTGATTTTCTGTCTTGCAACTTCACTGAATTACTTTGTTAGTCTTAATAGTTTATGTGTGGAAACTTTAGTGGTTCCTATATAAAATATTATGCCATCTGAAAACAAAGATATTTCCTTCAACAATAAATTTCCTTGCAACCATATTTTTTTTTACTGTCTCTCATAAATGTTGGTACTTTATGTTTTCATTGTAATTTGTCTCAAGATATTTTATAATCGGGGAAGGCAATGGCACCCCACCCCAGTACTCTTGCCTGGAAAATCCAATGGACGGAGTAGCCTGGTGGGCTGCAGTCCATGGGGTCGCTAACAGTCGGACAGACTGAGCGACTTCACTTTCACTTTTCTCTTTCATGCATTGGAGTAGGAAATGGCAACCCACTCCAGTGTTCTTGCCTGGAGAATCCCAGGGACGGGGAAGCCTGGTGGGCTGCCGTCTATGGGGTCACACAGAGTTGGACACGACTGAAGTGACTTAGCAGCAGCATTTTATAATTTCCCCTGTAAATTCCTCTTTGATCTGTTGGGTGTATATGTTTTTTCATCTTCACATGTTTGTGGATTTTCCTCTTTCCTTTCTGTAGCTGATTTCTAGATTCGTTCTACT
The DNA here is from genome assembly GCA_006410675.1 of Oreotragus oreotragus. Lineage (NCBI taxonomy): Eukaryota > Metazoa > Chordata > Mammalia > Artiodactyla > Bovidae > Oreotragus > Oreotragus oreotragus. The sequence goes on along the minus strand of SJYX01000257.1, from coordinate 236,571 downwards.
GTGATCAGAAAATATATGTGGTATCATTTCAATTTTTTAAAATGTATCAAGATTTTTTTTGTGGACTAACATATGATCTATCCTGGACAATGTTTTATGTGTTGTGCATTTAACAAAAATACATATTATGCTATCCTATACTCTCCAAGTCCTCTGGTTCCTTATGAGCCTGTTTTTATGCTCTACCAGCTGTTGAAAGTGGGGTATGGAAGTTGCTATGCTATGAATATTTGTGTGCTCCCCACCTTCAAATTTATATGCTGAAGTTCTAATATCCAATCTGATAACATTAGAAGATGGAGACTTTAGGAGATGAGTAGGTCATTGAGGCTGAGCCTTTAGGAATCAGATTCTTGCCCTTATGAAAAAGACCTGAGAACTTCACTCCTTCCACCATGTGAGATCACAGCAAAAGGTACAGATGTCTATAGACCTATCAACTTGCTACAGGTTCTATTTTAATGGTTACTGCTTCCTGTGGTTTTGCCTAGCATAGGATTCAAGCTTTGAAGCCCATCTTTTTGTGAGATGTGAGTTATGTAAAATAGAGTCCTATCCATCAGGAAGCCTTTCAGACAGGAGAGAATATCATGAGTAAGATCCAACATACTCCTCGTGATTCAGTGGAGGGGACTGAAAACTAGACTGTCATTTCAGTGAAACTACACTGTACTATGCTGGAAACATGATGTGGCAAGGGTAAATAAAAGTGCCATGAAGTTTTCTACTATTTTCATTGTTCATTGTGGCTTTTTCTTTATTGAATGTTTATGTGTGTGCTGTACTCCTTTCATCACTTTCTATAATTGCTATCAAGTTATTTTTTAGCCAGTCTTTTGATTTTCTTACTTCCTTTCTTCTTCTTCTTCTTCTTCTTTTTTTAATTTTTACATGGGGAAATTAAGGCTTGGAAGCTCCTAGTCTGTCATCTTTTAGAGATGCCAACTCCACAGTAACTTTTAAAACACAAATCTGGTTGTGTCTTTTCCCTTCTTTTTAATGCCTTCTGTTTTCATATGTAAAAATATATTTCATATATCTTTACCATATGTATCTAGGCCTGTAAACATCTATGGAATCTGGCTGTTAAATATCTCTATCATCATCTCTAACACTCTCAGTGAAAATGATCTGATTCTATTCAAGCTGTTAAGTCCTTCCTATAGTTCCACTATGATATATCTCATATCACTTCATTCTAGTGTATTCTCTATTTCTGGAATATTTCACCTCATCCATTAACTAACCAATTCGTTCTACATTTTACCTTTCCAATACCAATTTAAATGTCATTCTTTAACAAATCATTTGAACCTTCTTTTCAATCTAGGTCAGATACCCTCTCATGATGCTCTGTTTGCATTCTTCACTTGTCATTCAAAATATCCATAACAATTGTCATCAGTGTAATTAATTATTGAATATATTTCTTGCTTTAAAAAGCAAAGGCAAGGATCATGAATTCCTCATTGCTGTATTCCTAGTGTTTAGTCTAGTGCCTGGCACATAGTAGGCATTCCATATGTTTTGGTTAAATGAAAGAATGAAATTCCTCTTCTGTAATATGAGAACATAAATATTGATGCCAATCATGGAATATGTCATTTTCTGTGAACCATCTCTTTTTGTGAAATTAGGCTAATTTTTCAAAGCTCCATTTTGGAATAATATTTCCACTAATGAGTCAGCTTAGTGGCTTTTGAAACACATGTGATTATTCTCTCCAAGTTTCATGTAAAAAGAAAAATAAGGTTTTTAAGATAGAAAAATAGCTATCAATATCAAACACTTAACCATCCTTATTCCATAATTTTATAAATATTCATGTAAATAATATTTCAAATTGTTATATTGTAAAGAATTACAATATGATGAATTATAGAAAGTAAACAAAACAATGTGAAACCCAATAACATTTGACTCTCTTAATGATATTTCTTTTAGTAGGATGATCTAAATGAATGTCTATGTCAATGTGTTCACCAGTAACAAATAGCTATGTGATTGTTACTTAACAATTATGTGGAATGAGTTGTTATTGCTGAGAAATGATAAATAACTTTATGGAGACATTAGCCCATGTATATGATAGTTGATTTCATATAATAACCTCAGCATTTATTTACTGGGGATTTAGGTTAACTTGTATTTGTATTTAATTTGATCACATCCTGAATACTTTAAAAACATTAATTAGAATACCTCTCTTTCAAAGTGCATTTGCAACGAATTAAGCAATATCACATAAGTATAACTTTTAAAACCATTGTTGTTTTACTTCAATTTGGCAAACTATCTGAGTGTTGTGGAAGACTAAACAACTTTTTTTCATCTAAATACTTTCTTTTTGAGTATATTTATGTTACACAATGCTTTCCTTTTAAAATGTCTATTTAAAATAATAAGACAATGATCACTTCATTAAATTAAAAATCCTAGTAGTCAGGAAAGAAAATATTTCATTAATTTCAAAAAGCAAGGTAATAATGTACCATTTCTGGAAAAAAGATAATCTTTTCTTCTTTCCTCATATTACTTTAAAAATACTTTAATCTCTCTCCTGTTACATGGAAAATATTAATGACCACCTCCCTTTAGTCTTGTTTAGTGAAAAACCAATTGGTCATCTATGACTTGACTTAATTATTATTTATTTCACAGAAAGTCAAGGGTAAAATAAATAAGGTTAAAAAATAATTGATTCTGTGTCTCAAATAATGCCAGACTCAAAGTCATACTCCCTGTTAAGAGCTTCTGTCCACACTCTGTGTTCACATTTCAGGTACAATCATCACTTTGTATCCCTAGTGATTTTGAACAGAGGCCACAGTAAGTGGCACCATAAGCAGTAGCTGGAAGCATAATTTTAGTTCCTGGACTGGGAGTCCTAGCCACTGGACTACAGGGACCACCTGTTAGGGCATGAGTCCCAAGCTCTTGTCTGTCTTGTCAAGGAAGAATTCAGGTGAGGAGGTAGAAGGTAAAGATAAAAATAAAAAGTTTATTGGAAAAGAAAAGTTACATGTGGAAAAACACATGGGCATACTCATAGAAAGAGTTATGGCTTTGGGAAGTTTAAATCTTTTATAATGGGGACAGTCTTCTGGGTCTTTGTCTTCTTTTTGGCCAATCATATTGTTTTGACTCCATGGCTGTTTTGCCTCTGGACCCTGTCCAGGGTGTACAAACACTGCTCAGTTAAGACGGATCCCACAGGAAACGTTTATGGGAGGGAGTAGCAAAGTACTATGGTCCTGACATTTCCAGCCTTTTTGGCCCCATGAAGGCTTTTGTGCATGTGCAATCATATGTATAGTCACATACTCCCAAGAATGTGGAGTGAGTGACCTCCTAATCTTTTAACAGGTTTTAATCCCACTCTGTCCCTGCTGTAAAAATTTAGCCCAAAGTCCAGTTATTTACCCTTTTCTTGTAAATGGTTTTAATATGGAAGTGTAGACATCAAAATACAGATAGGAGTTCAGCCATAAATATGTAGTCTTGGAGGCTATTTTCCTCTTGCTTCAAGAAATGTAAACAGGGATCTGGTGATGAACGTCCAGCCTGGAGTACATCTTCTTCTCATCCCAGGAGGTATGAACAGGAGGCCAGTTGTAAATGCCTAGATATCTCTTTCCTCAATAGGGATTTGGTTTTAGGACATCCCCACCCCCCACCCCCACTGCCCTTGAATACAAAAATCTTTGGATGCTCAAGTGACTTATAAACAATATTGTAGTATTTGCATATAACTTCAACAAGGAGATCCAACCAGTCCATTCTGAAGGAGATCAGCCCTGGCATTTCTTTGGAAGGAATGATGCTAAAGCTGAAACTCCAGTACTTCGGCCACCTCATGCGAAGAGTTGACTCATTGGAAAAGACTCTGATGCTGGGAGGGATTGGGGGCAAGAGGAGAAGGGGACGACCGAGGATGAGATGGCTGGATGGCATCACGGACTCGATGGACATGAGTTTGAGTGAACTCCGGGAGTTGGTGATGGACAGGGAGGCCTGGCGTGCTGCGATTCATGGGGTCGCAAAGAGTTGGACAGGACTGAGTGATTGAACTGAACTGAAACATTCCCTCTATATACTTGTAAACATCTCCAGATTACTTATAATATATTATAAAATGTAAACAGTGTATAAATAGCTGCTGACATGCAGCAAATTCAAAGTTTGGTTTCTGGAACTTACTGGGTTGAAAAATAAAATATATTTTTAATCAGTGGTAGGCTAAATCCTTGTATGCAGAAACCCTAGATACAGAGGGCTGACTGTACGATTAAATTGAAGGGTAGGTTGGGTCATCTTTCTGCTTGAGTAGAAGGTAAGTGTGATGCAAATCAGGCAGAAAATTCTAGGAAAGGAAATTTGTTAGACGTTTTCAGCTTTTTTCCCCCATCTTTTCATTCTATTTTCTCCTTTTTACCGTTATTATCTCCCTATTTCTTTTCTTTTATCTGAATTTGAATGTTCTATCTTAAATATTGTTTGCATATAATCTTTAGCTTTCAAAAATAATTTATTCATTATTTTTATATAGTCATAATAGCTTTACTCTAATTTCTAGTTGGATTGACCTGCCTTCATTTGAATTTCTTTTTAGTTTTGGTTCCATGGATAAATAGTAACAAAGCTCACACCACCAGTATCTTGCTTCAATTACTGTTTATATTCTCCCCCTAAATATGCATTTAATGCCAATTGCAGGTAGTGATTATTGTACATTTTTCTACCATTAATAAATATATATTTGTTTACTATCGAATTCAAAGGAGAGTAAAAGAAAAATATGGGGTGGCACTGTTCAGAGAAAAAATCTGTTTACAGGTTAGTATTGACAGAGGCTTGTCATGTATTAGTCTTTTTAAAGCTGTGGAAGAGATTTTAAAATCACTATTTTACATTGTTGAATGATGGTCACCTTATTGAACAATCCCATTCCTTGAAAAGATAATTAACTCATTAGTATTTCTATTGGCTTAGTAAATGAAACTCTAAACTCTCTAGTCCTCACATCAACAACAACAACAAAACCATTATTTAAGAAAATATGGATTACTTTTTAATCAATTTGCAATTATACCTACTATTTTGATTTTGTTTTAGAGGGAACAAAATTAGTCAGTGATTTCCATGACAAAAATTTTAAAAACCAAGTGTCTGTTAAACTTTAGGGTTAATATATAATTTCTTTGGTTTTGAATTCAGAAATTGGGGCCCCAAGGAAATAGTCCAACTCTGCTATAAAAAATCTTGTACTCTGAAAGCCTTAGGCATATGGTTTATTATATAAGCTCCTGTACTAGGGTAAACAACAGAAGGACTGCCTTCCAGTCTGTCAATCCTGCAGGCAATGACCTCTCTGTTGCCCATGAGATAGCTGTTGTCAAGCTTCCCTGCAAAGAACACTGGACAACAAATGCAGTTACTGCCCCCCTGACCATGGTATACTTTTAAATCTTTTCTTTAAAAAATGTGTGCAAATAATTAGTTTATTATTGAATTAACAGCTCCTGAGGTAGACTGAAATATCACCAACTAGAGGCTTTTGGGAGGCATTGACTTGAAAGACGCTACTTTTGTTACAATGAAACAGGAATGTCAATATCCTTCAAGGTCATTAAGAAAAAACTTGCTAAAATATTGCTAACACTGGTGTCTGATGGCTTATATGTCACAGGCAGTTGTAATTGATTTCATGTGTAATTTAATAAGTTATTTTAATATAGATTACCCTATCACTTTTACATGATGGAACAGATTTCTTTGTCATTCACATCATATTTATGTCATTTTAAAAATGATGAATCCTGTTTAAACCAATCTTATTTGGGGTTTACATTAATTGCTGGGCTAAATACTCTCTGTTAACTTTCAGAAATTATTTTAGTGGAATTTCAAGAAAGAGTCACATACTGAAACTATAAAGCTCAGAAATATTCTCAAGAAAAATTGTAGTTCTGAGTGTTACAATAGCTCCCCCATGAGATGAGAAAATCTGAAGATAATGCCTGTCTGAGTATGAAAATGCTGTCATTATCTATAGGCTAAAATCTGATTTACTTAGTCTGTAGGGCTTTCTTGATAGCTCAGTTGCTAAAGAATCCACCTGCAATGCAGGAGACCCCAGTTCAATTCCTGGGTCATGAAGATCTGCTGGAGAAGGGATAGGCTACCCTCTCCAGTATTCTTGGGCTTTCCTTGTGGCTCAGCTGGTAAAAAAAAAAAAAATCCACCTGCAATGCAGAAGATCAAGGTTAGGAAGACCCCCTGGAGAAGGGAAAGTCTACCTTCTCCAGTATTCTGCCCTGGAGAATTCCATGGGGTAGCAAACAGTTTGACATGACTGATCAACTTTCACTTTCAGCATCAGAATACTTCACCATTTAATTCCTGCTATTATTTAACAGAACTCCGTATTTATTTAGCTTTAAAAATGTTTATCAAGCATACACTATTTTACATTTGTGCTTTTTTTGTCATGCTGTTCCCTCTGCATGGAATAACTTTGCCAAATCTGATTCACCTGGTGAAATCCCACCCAATTAACAAAACTGTATACAAACATAAGATTGTTATCATAGCTTCAAGTAGAATGTCTTAGTTTCAGTTCTTCCAAAAGAAGACCTGAGACAAGGATTCAAGGGCAAGTAGTTTATTTTGGTGGTGATCTACAGAAATTCTGGTAAGGAAGCAAACAAATGAGACGGAGAAAATAAAATGAAGGGAAAGGAGTCATTAAGATGATGCATTTTCAAGCAAGTCATTGTAGATGAAAAAATATTGCTTGTCTCAATAAATACAGAATGTTGCATCCATTAAACCATTGCATTACAGCCATCCTCACGGTGAGCCCTGAAGGAACTCAGGATGGAGCATCTCCCCCTCCCTCATCTAGCAGTCAGCCGCTGCAGCCAACCCACTGGTTCTCCCTGAGGGGATTCAGAATGAGAAAAGATGGGTTACTGCCACCAGATAGCTGAAGTGATATTAAAAGAATTATTTCAATGAGCCCAGACTATTGCATATTTCCATACATAGAAAAACACTAAATTCCTTAACTTGAGATATCCAATTTTCTTTAATTAACAGCAGTCTTTTGATATTCTGGACTACCTGGTCTCTGTTGCAAAAATTCCTGAGTATCCTGGCTCCTTCCCTTGCCTCTTTGAAACACTGTGTCCCAAGATTACCCCTTACTTTTGTTCCCTGTATAAAATACAACTCTCAATTTTTAGGTTGTGCTTTTTGAAATTTTCATTCAACATGATCAATGATCACAATTAGAACTCAGAGAGTCAGTGTAGAATTTCAGGATTATTCTATCCAAAGGGAGAGGAAGGTAGGGTTTTATTCATAAGCCAGTCATTGGTTGAGAACTACATGTGGGGGCTTTTATTGATAACTATTTAGAATTTATTTCTTATTCTACACTTTCACAAAGTGATTTGGAGAAGCCAGAGAAAACCCTCAGCAGTGAGTCACAGTTCCTAGTTGTTAGAAATCTGGCTGGTGTGCACATAAATGGTAAGTGTGTGATTGGGCATTGAGAGGGTATGCAGCAGTTTTTAGGGGTGCTTCTTTGGAATCAAAAATAATTATCAATTGATCTCTTTTAAATATTACATTACAGGAAACATCTGCGATCCTTATGTGGACACAGAATGTCACCTGCCGTGTCAGTAAACAAATGATATTGTGGCCACAAAGCCCTCAGTCACCACAGCTCACCCCATGTGGCACCCTTAGGGATTCGAGATGAGAAAACACAGAATACTGGTCCCAGATACCTGAGGTGGCTATCAAAGCAATGATTTCAATGAGCTCAGACTCTTGCATTTTCCCGTATTTAGAAAAGTGTTAAATTCATTAGCTTGAGATGTCCAGCAATCTTTCATGTTCCAGCTACCTGATTTTTGTTATAAAACTCTTATGTATCCTGGTTACTCTCCTACCTCTTTGGAACAGTCCCTCAGAGCTGAGAGGCTGCCTTCTGGGCTTCAGTCCTCAGAAATTCCATCAGATAAAATATACTTCTCAACTTATAGGTTGTGCATTTTTTTCCAGTTGACACTTATGAGGATATGTTTTTGTAGATTTTATGAAAATATCATAATTTCCATTTGTATAGAGCATATTCTATATTCTCCTCTATAGAAATCAGAGTCCTTTAAGTAATATCTCTGTCTTCTACATTACTGTTGTATGTTCTGTGAATTAACTGATACTTCCTTCTTTGCTAATACTCTCTTTCTTCTCAATTCTTCTTAATCTTTATTTTCTGTTTAATGACTTATCAGAATTCAGAGTTCTTATGAGACAGGCAATGGACTAATTTTTCTAAAAACAGCAAGTATTTCCCAAGTAGTCATATATACCAAACAAAATTCAAACCAAAGGGTTTATGCATACAGATAAATAAATGCATTATTTCTGCTCTTAAGAAACATACTTTGGTCATGCTTTAGGATAGTTAAAATTTCTATTAACATTTCATTCATTCATATATTCAATAAATATTTCAAATTCTTATTAAGGGTCAGAAACTTCACTAGTTGTTAATGATATAATGATATGTAAAACACAGTTCTTGCTTTCATAGAATGTATATTCCACAAAGGACACTAATCAAATATTCATACAAATGTTCTTGGAGAATTGTATTAGAAACCAAGATGTGTTACCGTGTTAGTACTACTAGGTGTACTACTAGGTAACACCTAGTTACTAGGTGTTACCATGATAGTACTACTGCTTCCTGGCTGTCTCATCTGACAGAGCAAAGAAATTTGTGTGTACATACTAATATATATATATATATATATATATATATATATATATATATATATATTTTTGG
>SJYX01000257.1:201587-214530 GCA_006410675.1 Oreotragus oreotragus | reverse complement strand
GCATCAGAGTCTTTTCCAATGAGTCAACTCTTCGCATGAGTTGGCCAAAGTATTGGAGTTTCAGGTTTAGCATCATTTCTTCCAAAGAAATCCCAGGGTTGATCTCCTTCAGAATGGACTGGTTGGATCTCCTGGCAGTCCAAGGGACTCTCAAGAGTCTTCTCCAACACCACAGTTCAAAAGCATCAATTCTTCGGTGCTCAGCCTTCTTCACAGTCCAACTCTCACATCCATACATGACCACAAGAATAACCATAGCCTTGACTAGACGGACCTTTGTTGGAAAAATAATGTCTCTGCTTTTGAATATGCTATCTAGGTTGGTCATAACTTTTCTTCCAGAAGTGAGCATCTTTTAATTTCTTGGCTGCAATCACCATCTGCAATGATTTTGGAGCCCCCAAAATTAAAGTCTGACACTGTTTCCCCATCTATTTCCCATGAAGTGATGGGGCCGGATGCCATGATCTTTTTCTGAATGTTGAGGTTTAAGCCAACTTTTTCACTCTCCACTTTCCATATTTATAATTGTTATATCTTCTTCTTGGATTGATCCTTTGATCATTATGTATTGTCCTTCTTTGTCTCTTCTCATAACCTTTGTTTTAAAGTCTATTTTATCTGATATGAATATTGCTACTTCTACTTTCTTTTGGTCTCTATTTGCATGGAATATCTTTTTCCAGCCCTTCACTTTCAGGCTATATTTGTCCCTTGTTTTGAGGTGGGTCTCTTGTAGACAACATATACGGGAGTCTTGTTTTTGTATCCATTCAGCCAGTCTTTGTCTTTTGGTTGGGACATTCAACCCATTTATGTTTAAGGTAATTATTGATAAGTATGATCTCTTTGCCATTTACTTTATTGTTTTGTGTTCGAATTTATACACCCTTTTTGTGTTTCCTGTCTAGAGAAGATTCTTTAGCATTTGTTGGAGAGCTCGTTTGGTGGTGCTGAATTCTCTCAGCTTTTGCTTGTCTGTAAAACTTTTGATTTCTCCTTCATATTTAATATGATCCTTGCTGGGTGCAGTAATCTGTGCTGTAGGTTATTTTCTTTCATCACTTTAAGTGTGCCTGACATTCCCTCCTTGCTTAAAGAATTTTTACTGAAAGATGAGCTGTTATCCTTATGGGAATCCCTTTGTGTGTTATTTGTTGTTGTTCCCTTGCTGCTTTTAATATTTGTTCTGTGTGTTTGATCTTTGCTAATGTGATTAATATGTGTCTTGTGGTGTTTCACCTTGGATTTATCCTGTTTGGGACTCTCTGGGTTTCTTGGACTTGGGTGATTATTTCCTTCCCCATTTTAGGGAAGTTTTCAACTATCATCCCCTCAAGTATTTTCTCATGGTCTTTTTGTCTTCTTCTTCGGGGACTTCTATGATTTGAACTTTGGGGCGTTTAACATTGTCTCAGAGGTCTCTGAGATTGTCCTCATTTCTTTTAATTTGTTTTTCTTTTTTCCTCTGTGATTCATTTATTTCTACCTTTCTATCTTCTACCTCACTAATCCTGTCTTCTGCCTCAGTTATTCTACTGTTGGTTCCCTCCAGAGTGTTTTTGATCTCATTTATTGCATTATTCATTATATATTGACTCTTTTTTATTTCTTCTAGGTCCTTGTTAAACTGTTCTTGCATCTTCTCAATCCTTGTCTCCAGGCTACTTATCTGTGTTTCCATTTGTTTTCAAGATTTTGGATCATTTTCACTATCTTTATCAGGTAGAATCCCTATCTCTTCCTCCTTTATTTGGTTTGGTGGGCATTTATTCTGTTCCTTTACCGCTGGTTATTCCTCTGTTTCTTCATCTTTTTTATATTGCTGTCTTTGGGGTGTCCTTTCTGTATTCTGGCAGTTTGTGGAGTTCTCTTTATCGTGATGGTTCCTAGGTGTGGTTGGGGTTCTATGTGTGGCTTGTCAAGGTTTCCTGTGTAGGGAAGCTTGTGTTGGTGTTCTGATGGGTGGAGCTGGATTTCTTCTCTCTGGAGTGCAATGAAGTGTCCAGTAATGAGTCATGAGATGTCAATGAGTTTGGAGTGTCTTTGGGCAGCCTGTATATTGAAGCTCAGGGCTTATTTCCTGTGTTGCTGGAGAATTTGTGTGGTATGTCTTTCTCTGGAACTTGTTGGCCCTTGGGTGGTGTTTGGTTTCAGTGTGTATGGAGGCTTTTGATGAACTCCTGTTGATTAATGTTCCCTTGTCAGGAGTTCTCTGGTGTTCCCAGGATTTGGACTTAAGCCTCCTGCTTCTGGTTTTCAGTCTTATTTTNCTTGGGTGGTGTTTGGTTTCAGTGTGTATGGAGGCTTTTGATGAACTCCTGTTGATTAATGTTCCCTTGTCAGGAGTTCTCTGGTGTTCCCAGGATTTGGACTTAAGCCTCCTGCTTCTGGTTTTCAGTCTTATTTTTTCAGTAGCCTCAAGACTTCTCCATCTCCTTTCGAAGACAATGGGTTGCTTTTCTGGGTGCCTGATATCCTCAGCTGGCATTCAGAAGCTGTTTTGTGGAATTTACTCAGCGTTCAAATGTACTTGTGATGAATTTGTAGGGGAGAAAGTGGTCTACCTGTCCTATTCCTCTGCCATCTTAGGACTGCCCCTCTATCCTTTTTATTTATTTTTATTTTAATTGGAAGCTAGCTACTTTACAATGCTATGCTGGTTTTTGCCATACATTCACACGAATAGGCCATGAGTGTACATGTGTTCCCCATCCTGATGTTCCCTCCCATCTCCTTCCCCATCCCATCCGTTAGGGTCATCCCAGTGCACCAGCATGAGCACCCAGCCTCTTGCATCAAACCTGGACTGGTGATCAGTTTCACATATGATTATATACATGTTTCAGTGTTATACTTTCAAATCATCCCACCCCACCTTCTCCCACATAGTCCAACAGTCTGTTCTTTCCATCTGTGTCTCTTTTGTTGTCTCACATATAGGGTCATCATTACCATGTTTCTAAATTTCAAATATATGCATTGATATACTGTATTGGTGTTTTTCTTTCTGACTTACTTCACCCACTATAATAGGCTCGTTTCATCCACCTAATTAGAACTAATTCAAATGCATTCCTTTTAATAGCTGAGTAACATTCCATTATGTATATGTACCACGGCTTTCTTATCCATTTATCTGCCAGTGGACATCTAGGTTGCTTCCATGTCCTGGCTATTGTAAACATGGCTGGGATGAACATTGGGGTACACGTGTCTCCTTCAATTCTGGTTTCCTTGGTGTGTATGCCCAGCAGTGGGATTTCTAGGTCATATGGCAGTTCTATTTCCAGTTTTTTTTAAGGAGCCTCAAGACTGTTCTCCATGGTGGCTGTACTAGTTTGCATTCCCACCAACATTGTAAGAGGATTCCTTTTTTATCACACCCTCTCCAGCATTTATTGTTTGTAGACTTTTTGATAGCAGTCATTCTGACAGGCATGAGATGATACCTCATTGTAGTTTTGATTTGCATTTCTCTGATAATGAGTGATGTTGAGCATTTTTTCATGAGTTTGTTAGCCATTTGTATATCTTCTTTGGAGAAATGTCTGTTAGTCCTTTAGCTTTTTTTTTTTTTTAATTGGGTTGTGTATTTTTCTGGAATTGAGCTGCAGGAGTTGCTTGTATATTTTTCAGATTAATTCTTTGTCAGTTGCCCACTCCAGTATTCTTTCCTGGAGAATCCCATGGACAGAGAAGCCTGGTAGGCTATAGTCCACGGGAGTTGCAAAGAGTCAGAAATGACTGAATGACATCACTTTTTTTCTTTCTTTCTTTCATTTGCTATTTTTCTTCTCCCATTCTGAAGGCTGTCTTTTCACCTTGTTTATAGTTTCCTTTATTGTTCAAAAGCTTTTAAGTTTAATTAGGTCCCATTTGTTAATTCTTTCTTTATATCCATTACTCTGGGAAGGGGGTCTAGAGAATACTACTGTGATTTATGTCAGAGAATATTTTGCCTATATTTTCCTCTAGGAGTTTTATAGTTTCTGATCTTACATCTAGATCTTTAATCCATTTTGAGTTTATTTTTGTGTATGGTGTTAGAAAGCGTTCTAGTTTCATTCTTTTACAAGTAGTTGACCAGTTTTCCCAGCACCACTGGTTAAAGATATTGTCTTTTCTCCATTGTATATTCTTGCCTCCTTTGTTGAAGTTAAGGTGTCCATAGGTGCATGGATTCATTTCTGTGCTTTCTATTTTGTTCCACTGATCTACGTTTCTGTCTTTGTGCTAGTACCATACTGTCTTGATGACTCTTGCTTTACAGTATAGCCTAAAGTCAGGCAGGTTGATTCCTCCAGTTCCATTCTTCTTTCTCAAGATTGCTTTGGCTATTTGAATTTTTTTTTTTAATTCCATACAAACTGTGAAATTATTTGTTCCAATTCTCTGAAAAATATCGTTGGTAGCTTGATAGGGATGGCATTGAATCTATAGACTGCTTTGGTTAGTATACTCATGTTTACTATATTGATTCTTCTGATCCATGAACATGGTATATTTCTCCATTTATTAGTGTTCTCTTTGATTTCTTTCACCTGTGTTTTATAGTTTTCTATATATAGGTCNTCTCTGAAAAATACCGCTGGTAGCTTGATAGGGATGGCATTGAATCTATAGACTGCTTTGGTTAGTATACTCATGTTTACTATATTGATTCTTCTGATCCATGAACATGGTATATTTCTCCATTTATTAGTGTTCTCTTTGATTTCTTTCACCTGTGTTTTATAGTTTTCTATATATAGGTCTGTTATTTCTTTAGGTAGATTTATTCCTAAGTATCTTCTTCTTTTCTTTGCAATGGTGAATGGAATTGTTTCCTTAATTTCTCTTTCTGTTTTCTCATTGTTAGTGTATAGGAATGCAAGGGATTTCTGTGTGTTAATTTTATATCTTGCAACTTTACCATATTCATTGATTAGCTCTAGAAATTTTCTGCTGGAGTCATTATGGTTTTCTATTTAGAGGATCATGTCATCTGCAAACAGTGAGAGCTTTACTTCTTCTTTTCCAGTCTGGATTCTTTTTATTTCTTTTTCTGCTCTGATTGCTGTGGCCAAAACTCCCAAAATTATGTTGAATAGCAGTGGTGAGAGTGGGCATCCTTGTCTTGTTCCTGACTTTAGGGCAAATGCTTTCAATTTTTCACCATTGAGGATAATGTTTGCTATAGGTTTATTATATATAGTTCTTACTATGTTGAGGTATGTTCCTGCTATGCCTGCCTTCTGGAGGGGTTTTTTCATAAATGGATGTTGAATTTTGTCAAAGGCTTTCTCTGCATCTACTGAAATAATAATGTGGTTTTTATCTTTCAATTAGTTAATGTGGTGTATCACATTGATTGATTTGAGAATGTGGAAGAATACTTGCATCCCTGGTATAAAGCNGTTTTCTATGTAGAGGATCATGTCATCTGCAAACAGTGAGAGTTTTACTTCTTCTTTTCCAATTTGGATTCCTTTTATTTCTTTTTCTGCTCTGATTGCTGTGGCCAAAACTCCCAAAATTATGTTGAATAGCAGTGGTGAGAGTGGGCATCCTTGTCTTGTTCCTGACTTTAGGGGAAATGCTTTCAATTTTTCACCATTGAGGATAATGTTTGCTATAGGTTTATTATATATAGTTCTTACTATGTTGAGGTATGTTCCTGCTATGCCTGCCTTCTGGAGGGGTTTTTTCATAAATGGATGTTGAATTTTGTCAAAGGCTTTCTCTGCATCTACTGAAATAATAATGTGGTTTTTATCTTTCAATTAGTTAATGTGGTGTATCACATTGATTGATTTGAGAATGTGGAAGAATACTTGCATCCCTGGTATAAAGCCCACTTGGTCATGATGTTTGATCTTTTTAATATATTGTTGGATTTTGTTTGCTAGAATTTTGTTAAGGATTTTTGCATCTATGTTCATCAGTGATATTGGCCTGTGGTTTTCTTTTTCTGTGGCATCTCTGTCTGGTTTTTGTATTAGGGTGAAGGCAGCCTTGTAGAATGAATTTGGAACTTTACCTTCCTGTGCAGTTTTCTGGAAGAGTTTGAGTAGGATAGGTGTTACCTCATCTCTAAATTTTTGGTAAAATTCAGCTGTGTAGCCATCTAGTTCTGGGCTTTTTGTTTGTTGGAAGAATTCTGATTATGGTTTCAATTTCTGTGCTTGTGATGAGTCTGTTAAGATTTTCTGTTTCTTCCTGGTTCAGTTTTTGAAAGTTATACTTTTCTAAAAATTTGTCCTTTTATTCCAAGTTGTCCATTTTATTGGAATATAGTTGTTGATTCTTTGTATTCCTGTGTTGTTTCTTGTGATTTCTCCATTTTCATTTCTAATTTTGTTGATTTGATTCTTCTTCCTTTGTTTATTGATGAGTCTGGCTAATGGTTTGTCTATTTTAGTTATCTTCTTGAGGAACCAGCTTTCAGCTTTGTTGATTTTTGCTATGGTCTCTTTTGTTTCTTTTTCATTTATTTCTGCCCTAAATTTTGTGATTTATTTCTTTCTACTCACCTTGGGGTTCGTCATTTCTTCCTTTTTTATTTGCTATAGGTGTAGAGTTAGGTTATTTATTTGATTTATCTCCTGTTTCTTGAGCTAGGCTTGTATTGTTATGACTCTTCCCCTTAGCACTAATTTACTGAATCCCATAGGGTTTGGGTTGTTGTGTTTTCATTTTCATTCGTTTCTATGCATATTTTGATTTCTTTTTTTTTTCTTTCTTCTGTAATTTGTTGGTTATTCAGTAGTAAGTTGTTTAACCTCCATATGTTTTTATTTTAATAGTTTTTTTTTCCTGTAGTTTATTTTAAATCTTACCTCATTGTGATCAGAAAAGATGCTCGAGATGATTTCAATTTTTTTGAATTTACCAAGGCTGGATTTATGGCACAGGGTGTGATCTATCCTGGAGAAGGTTCCATGTGCGCTTGCAAAAAAGTTAAAATTCATTTCTTTGGGGTGACATGTCCTATAGATATCAATTAGTTCTAACTGGTCCATTGTATCATTTAAAGTTTGTATTTCTTTGCTATTTTTCTGTTTAATTGATCTATCCATAGGTGAGAGTGGGGTATTGAAATCTCCCACTATTATTGTGTTACTGCTAATTTCCCCTTTCATATTTGTAAGCATTTGCCTAACATATCACAGTGCTCCTATGATGATTGCATAAATAATTGTTATATATTCTTCATGGATTGATCCTTTGATCATTATGTAGTGTCCTTCTTTGTCTCTTTTCATGGCCTTTATTTCAAAGTCTNATTATTGTGTTACTGCTAATTTCCCCTTTCATATTTGTAAGCATTTGCCTAACATATCACAGTGCTCCTATGATGATTGCATAAATAATTGTTATATATTCTTCATGGATTGATCCTTTGATCATTATGTAGTGTCCTTCTTTGTCTCTTTTCATGGCCTTTATTTCAAAGTCTATTTTATTTTACCTTACATGAGTATTACCCCTCCTTTCTTTTGGTCTCCATTTGCATGAAATATCTTTTTCCAGCCCTTCACTTTCAGTCTGTATGTGTTCCTAGTTTTCTTCACTTTCAGTCTGTATGTGTCCCTAGTTTTGAGGTGGGTGTCTTGTAGACAACTTATATAGGGGTTTTGTTTTTGTATTCATTCAGCCAATCTTTGTCTTTTGTTTGGGGCATTCAACCCATTTACATTTTAGGTAATTATTGATAAGTATGACCCTATTGCCACTTACTTTGTTGTTTTGGGTTCGAGTTTATAAACCTTTTCTGTATTTTCCTTTATCATTTGTTGGAGAGCTGGTTTGGTGGTGCTGAATTCTCTCAGCTTTTGCTTGTCTATTTAGCTTTTGATTTCTCCTTCATTTTTGAATGTGATCCTTGCTGGGTACAGTAATCTAGGTTGTAGGTTTTTCTCTTTCATCACTTTAAATATGTCCTGCCATTCTCTTCTGGCTTGAAGAGTTTCTATTGAAAGATCAGCTGTTACCATTATGGGGATTCCCTTGTGTGTTGTTTGTTGTTTTTCCTTTGCTGCTTTTAATATTTGTTCTTTGTGTTTGATCTTAGTTAATTCAATTAATATGTGTTTTGACGTGTTTCACATTGGGTTTATGCTACTTGGAACTCTCTGGGTTTCTTGCACTTGGGTGGCTATTTCCTTCCCCATTTTAGGGAAGGTTTCATGATTCCCTTGTGTGTTGTTTGTTGTTTTTCCTTTGCTGCTTTTAATATTTGTTCTTTGTGTTTGATCTTAGTTAATTCAATTAATATGTGTTTTGACGTGTTTCACATTGGGTTTATGCTACTTGGAACTCTCTGGGTTTCTTGCACTTGGGTGGCTATTTCCTTCCCCATTTTAGGGAAGGTTTCAACTATTATATCCTCAAGTATTTTCTCATGGCCTTTCTTTTTGTCTTCTTCTTCTGGGACTCCTATGATTCGAATGTTGTGGCATTTTTCATTGTCCCAGAGGTCTCTGAGGTGGTCCTCATTTCTTTTAATTCTTTTTTCCTCTCTGCTTCATTCATTTCCAGAATTCTATCTTCCTCCTTACTTATTCTATCTTCTGCCTCAGTTATTCTACTGTTGGTTTCCTTCCAGAGTGTTTTTTATTTCATTTATTGCATTATTCATTATTGATTTACTCTTCTTTATTTCTTCTAGGTCTTTTAAAAAGCTTTCTTGCATCTTCTTAGTCCTTGTCTCTAGACTATAATCTGTAACTCCATTTTTTTTCAAATTTTTGGATCATTTTTACTTTATTATTCTGAATTCTTTTTCAGGTAGATTCCCTATCTCCTCCTCTTGTTTTATTTGGTGGGCTTTTATCATGTTCCTTTCAGTTCAGTTCAGTTCAGTCAATCAGTCATGTCTGACTCTTTGCAACCTTATGAATCACAGCATGCCAGGGCTCCCTGTCCATCACCAACTCCTGGGGTTTACCCAAACTCATGTCCATCGAGTTGGTGATGCCATCCAACCATCTCATCCTCTGTCGTCCCCTTCTCCTCCTGCCCCCAATCCCTCCCAGCATCAGGGTCTTTTCCAATGAGTCAACTCTTTGCATGACAAAGTATTGGGGTTTCAGCTTCAACATCAGTCCTTCCAATGAACATCCAGGACTGATCTCCTTTAGGATGGACATATTGGATCTCCTTGCAGTACAAGGGACTCTCAAGAGTCTTCTCCAACACCACAGATCAAAATCATCAATTCTTCGGTGCTCAGCTTTCTTCACAGTCCAACTCTCACATCGGTACACGACCACTGGAAAAACCATAGCCTTGACAGATGGACCTTTGTTGGCAAAGTAACGTCTCTGTTTTTTTAATATGCTATCTAAATTGGTCATAAATTTCCTTCCAAAGAGTAAGCATCTTTTAATTTCATGGCTGCAATCTCCATCTGCAGTGACTTTGGAGCCCAGAAAAACAAATTCTGACACTGTTTCCCCATCTATTTCCCATGAAGTGATGGGACCAGATGCCATGATCTTAGTTTTCTGAATGTTGAGCTTTAAGCCAACTTTTTCACTCTCCTCTTTACCTGCTGAATATTTCTCTGTCTTTTCATGTTGTTTAGGTCTCTGTGTTTGGGGTGGCCTTTCTGTATGCTAGAAGTTTTTTTTTTTGTTGTTGTTGTTGTTGTCCCTCTTTATTGTGTAGCTTCCTCCTTGTGGGTGGGGTTGGACAAGTGCCTTGTAAAGTTGTCTTGGTAAGGGAAGCTTGCATCGATGTTCTAGTGGGTGGAGTGCAATGAAGTGTCCAATAGTGAGTTTTGAGGTGTCTATGGGTTTGGTGTGACTTCTGGCTGCCTGTAATTTTGTGCTCAGGGTTATGTTCCTGCGTTGTTGGAGAATTAGCTTGGTAAGTCTTGCTCTTAAACATTTTGGCCCTTGGGTGGAGCTTGGTTTCAGTGTAGGTATGGAGGCTTTCGGATGAGCTTTTGTCCGTTAATGGTCCCTGGTGTCAGGAGTTTTCTGGTGTTCTCAAGTTTTGGATTTAGGCCTCCTGCCTCTGGCTTTCAGTCTTATTCATATAGTATCCTCAATACTTCTCCATCAATACAAAACTGATGATAAAACATCTAGGTTAATGGTGAAAAGATTCTCCACAGTGAGTGACATGCAGAAAGGTTCACAGAGTTATATTAAGAAGAGAAGAGGGAGGAGGGAGATAGAGGTGACCAAGAGGAGAAGGGGGGAAATCAAAAGGGAAAAGAGCAATCAAGCCAGTAATCACACTCCTAAGTAAAAATGGATACTGAAGATTGGATTCTTAAAGGTACTGAATTGATAAGAATACCAAAAAGCAAAGATTAAAAATCTAAAGTAGAGGTTATACTCTCAAAAATTCAACATTAAAAACTTGCAAAATTTATATGGAAAAAAATGAAATTTTCTCTAAAAATAATGTCTTTTTTTCAAGGAAATAGTATGTTTTAAAAATGAAATTAAAGCAGTAATAAAGAATTTAAAAATTAAAGAATTATAATAGTAAAGTATATTTATGAATTTCTGTGGAGATGTTGAGGGAAGTGTGTGGTCAATTCAGTTTCAGATAGTTCCTTGTTCCACCTTATACTTCTTCTCATATTCTATAGGCCCATTCCAATGTAGCCAGTGCTAACTACAGGGTTTTAATCTGTTGCACCTGTCACTTCCAAAGCCATTCCCTCTTCTTTGTTTATTTTAGCTTCCTCTTTTTGCAAATCTCTTCAGTATCTAACTTCTGCCCTGACACAAGGGGGAAAGGTGATCATTTATTTAGGCTCACTTGTTCAATTGTGCTGCGGGGAGGGATGAACACTGCAAACAAATATCACTGGTGAGTGTGGGAAGTGCTCACTGTGTCTGGGCCACACTGGCTTGCTCCACTCATGGTGTGTGTGCTTTCTCAGTTTACATTGCTCAGGCTCCAGGTTGCTATGCTGGGGAATTGTCTAAAACAAGCCCTGGGTTGCGTGCACTTCCCAGATCTATGCTGTTCAGGTTCAGGTTCTCAGTTACTCCACCAAGACATAGACTTATTTGGGCCTGCAAAAAATATTTCATTTTAAAACTTTCCTCCATGTCAGTACTAGAATCTTAGAGAACTTTAATTGTGATAATACCCTGATTTATATGATTTGATCTCTTGTACTTAAATTATACATTGTTTTCCCTTCTCTTTTTAAAAATCATAGATGATATTTTCATTTTATCCCATCAGTTTTCAGATTCACGTAGATTACCTTCATATTTGTC
Organism: Oreotragus oreotragus; assembly: GCA_006410675.1. Taxonomy (NCBI): domain Eukaryota; kingdom Metazoa; phylum Chordata; class Mammalia; order Artiodactyla; family Bovidae; genus Oreotragus; species Oreotragus oreotragus. Next base: position 203,296 of record SJYX01000257.1, on the reverse strand, counting down.
ATAATGTATTTGGGATCATTCCTTTTTTTTTTGCCTAATTGAATCCCTTAGCATTTCCAATAGCGACTCTTTTTTGAAAAAAACCTATTGTAAATATCTTTAATTTACCCCTTGCTTCTGAAAGATTTTCACTTAACATTTAAATTTAATTTATAATTATTTTCTCTCAGAATTTTGATGATATTACTCTTCAATATTCTGGCTTTCATATTTGCTCTTGAGAAGTCAACTATACATCCTTTCTTTAAAAAAATGATATTTTATGTTTTCTCTGACTGCCTTTAAGATTCCTTTTTGCATGGGAGAGATGGTTTTTCTTCAGTTTCATTCTATGTCCAGTTTTACAATTATGCTTAAAATTTTTTATTTTGCATAATTTCCTAAAATATGAAAAGCAGAGAAAATGGTTTAATTAACCTCTATGTATAAACATCATTCCCCTTCAATATACCTCAACTTATGTCTAACCTTGGTTCACCTAGACCTGTAACAACCACCATCACCATTCAACCTTATTATTTTGAAGCAAGTTCGAATTATCATTTTATAAAATAAAGCTAGCATATGTAGGTAAGTGCTTTTATAAAATCATAGTAACTTTTTCACATATGCAAATTTTAATAATATTTTCTCAGTATTTTCTCAGTGAGTGGAAGAGCTTGGAGTTTCTCAGGTTGTCTTTAAAATGTGTTTTTCTTCTTTTAAGCAATTTGAATCAGCATCAAACAACAACCATATATATATCCAGTTGATAATGTTTCTCAAGTCCATTTTAATATGTAGGTCCTTCTATCCTTTTTCCTACAATTTGTTTGTTGAATTAACCAGGTTCTTTTTACTTACATTTTTTTATAGACTGAATTGTATATTTCCTTTAATTATCATCTTTGGGATTCATTAGGCTGTCTGAATCTGTAGATGATTGTCTTTTATCAGTTTAGTGGATGTATCAGTCATATTTCCTTTAAGCATTTCCTTTGCCATATCCTATCTTTTCTCACCTTCTAAAACTCTGGCATTTTTGTAATAATCTTTGTGTCTTTTAGCCTCTCATTCTTCCAAAGAATATTTGGACTTGATTCTGTCAGGCACCAGAATGAAAATATTACCCAGTCCGAATAAAATAATTAAATTCCAAAATTGATATTTTTTGAATCACCTTAAATCATTAGAAGAAGCATAATTTTTCTTTCAGTTAGCATGCTGGTTCAAGACATGCACGTTTCTTTTGTATTCCCTTGCAGGTAGAGGTTTATTTCTAGTGTATATTTTATAATAAGGATGGAACATTTAGGAATCTCAATTTGTTTAGAGTGGGAAGAATTACTGTGTCAGACTCCAATTTCTGATGATTCTAAGCTTTATTCCTGTACCTTTTTTTCCTTATAAGTTGGTAAAAATAGAAGTACAAGTCCCTTTGTTATGGCAAATATTCTGATGGCAGGCTTATTTCTCTGGTTTTAATTATTTTCTAGAATTTGAATATTCCTAGCTTCTTAACAGCTTTTGGATGATTTTAGTTATTTTTTTTATAAGTGTATTTCATCTAGTCTATTTAGTTCTTTTCAAAGAAAGGTAGGTCAGGTTGCACGCATGTACAAAATGAATAGTGAATGGTGAATGGTGGTCTTGCATACCAGCTTTGGCTTTGAATGCTTTTTTTTCCCCAAGAGATTGACATTTTCTTCTGCTTTCAGTTGCTGGCTTGG
>SJYX01000257.1:165203-201338 GCA_006410675.1 Oreotragus oreotragus | reverse complement strand
ACAAAATGTCATGCAACTTTATCTACAGGTTTTTGTAAAATGCTTTGCAATAAAAATGTTAAAGTGTATTATCCCACTGGAAAAAAGAAAGTCACTTCACTAATGTCAATTTGCTCCCTACTGCTCTACTTTTGTGCCTTGCTGCATCAATAATGTATCTGTTTTAATGCTGAATTATATATATATATATATATATACACACATATATATGTATATTTTTCTTTGGTGATGGCTTTTAAAATTATACAGGTGCAAAACCTAGCTCTCCAATTCTTCATGCTTTCTTGCTATCATCCTTAGTGACTGTTCATTTGATTTGTCTATATTATCAAATCTGTACAAAGGGCAGTATAATTTTTTAAAAGAATATGTATTTTAAAATTCTCACATTGCCTCATTAAATTTCTCATATGTGACCTTAGGTAAGTAACATAACCACTGTGCTTTATTTTTCTTTTGTGAAAAAGTGGAAACATTAATCTTAGCAGACAGCAGCACACCAGGCTTCCCTGTCCTTCACCATCTCCTGGAGCTTGCTCAGGCTCATGTCCTTTGAGTCATTGATGCCATCCAACCATCTCATCCTCCATGATCCCCTTTTCCTCCTGATGTCAATATTTCCCATCATCAGGGTCTTTTCTAATGAGTCAGATCTTCACATCAGGTGGCCAAAGTATTGGAGCTTCTGCTTCAGCATCCATCTTTCCAATGAATATTCACAACAGATTTCTTTTAGGATTGACTGGTTTGACCTCTTTGCAGTCCAAGGGATTCTCAAGAGTCTTCTCCAACGTCACAGTTAAAAAGCATCAATCCTTTGGTACTTAGCCTTCTTTATGGTCCAACTCTCTCATCCATACATGACTATTGGAAAATCCATAGCTTTGACTAGGTGGACCTTTGTCAGCAAAGTAATACCTCTGCTTTTTAATATGGTGTCTAGGTTTGTCATAGCTTTTCTTCCAAGGAGCAAGCATCTTTTAATTTAATGGATGCAATCACCATCTGAAGTGATTTTGGAATCCAGGAAAATAAAGTCTGTCACGGTTTGCATTGTTTCCCAATCTATTTGTCGTGAAGTGATGGAAATGGAAACTATGATCTTTATTTTTTGAATGCTGAGTTTTAAGCCAGCTTTTACACTCTCTTCTTTCACCTTCATTAAGAGGCTCTGTATACAGAAATATCTCTACGTCATGAAAGGTTAAAATGAACACAACAATAGGGATACAAAATGCCATGGGAGTATGGTGGAAAGAAAAACCAGTTCTGATTGAAATTAACTAGTTCTGGCTGATATCAGCAGGGACTAATAATGTTACTTGTAAGCAATATAAATATTCTTAATAAAACAATAAGAATATAATAGTTCAAACTGGAGATACAGTTAACATTCTTGCAAATTATTTTTTCATATATCTGTTCAGTCACTCAGTCGTGTCCGACTCTTTGCGACCCCATGAATCGCAGCACGCCAGGCCTCCCTGTCCATCACCACCTCCCGGAGTTCACTCAGACTCACATCCATCGAGTCCGTGATGCCATCCAGCCATCTCATCCTCGGTTGTCCCTTTCTCCTCTTGCCCCCAATCCCGCCCAGCATCGGAGTCTTTTCCAATGAGTCAACTCTTAGCATGAGGTGGCCAAAGTACTGGAGTTTCAGCTTTAGCATCATCCCTTCCAAAGAAATCCCAGGGCTGATCTCCTTCAGAATGCACTGGTTGGATCTCCTTGCAGTCCAAGAGACTCTCAAGAGTCTTCTCCAACACCACAGTTCAAAAGCATCAGTTCTTCAGCACTCAGCCTTCTTCACAGTCCAACTCTCACATCCATACATTACCACAGGAAAAACAATAGCCCTGACTAGACGGACCTTTGTTGGCAAAGTAATGCCTCTGCTTTTGAATATACTGTCTAGGTTGGTCATAACTTTTCTTCCAAGGAGTAAGCATCTTTTAATTTCATGGCTGCAGTCACCATCTTCAGTGATTTTGGAGCCCCCCAAGATAAATGCAGTTGCTACATATATGGTATAAACATTTTACATTATCTGTAATACTTGTGTATATCTCTGTGGGTGAAAAAGTATAAAATAATGCTTGGTCCCCGTAGTGAAATGCTAGATAAAAGCAAAAAAAAATTTTTTTTTACCATAGAAATTGAAGCATGTTGTCATTTCAAAGAATATTCATATTTCTAGATAATTAGGCATTGAAGGACACTTAGAGGTCATTATTACATGAGAAACTGAGACCCAGAAAAGTGTACTGATTCATTCAAAGTCTCACAATGGGTTATTTGGCAAGAATTAGATTTAATATTCCCATCTGAGTGCTGTCCACCAAGCTGTTTTACATGAGGAAGGCAAGTTTGGTTAATGAACCATATTTCACAGCTAATGATATAAACTGATTATAAAATTTAAAAAGTTATTTTATATAAATGGATTGTCAACATTTAACTCATAATTAGGTTTATGGAACTCAACACTGAAACTCTGAGACAGTGTCAAAAAATGATTTGAATGTTCAAAAATAAGTTGACAACTTATTTGAATGTTCACAAATAAGTTGACAACTTATTTGTTAGAAAGCATTTAAAAAAAATAGTAGCATTTTGTAATATGTGCTGGCAGCTTTCTGATTAAACTGTTCAAAGTTGGTCAGGTGAAGGTGTATAGAACTTGAGCTTTGAAAAACTTTAAAAAGAATCCACACATTTATTTTTATTATTATTTTATTATTATTATTTTGTTACTTTACAATACTGTATTGGTTTTGCCGTACATTGACACCTTTAAATTCATTTATCTTCACATTATCTCTGCAGTTTAAAAATATATATTGATTTAAAAATCTAGACATTTATAGTTTCTAAATAAGATTAGCTACTGCTTAGTAAAGCAGAAGAAAATATCATGTCCAAGGTCAGATTTGAAAAATAAGATGCTCTTGTGACTAGATTACTCAGAAGTAGTTATCAAAATAGCTAAGATCCATTTTCTTTGTGTATACATAGAATTAAAGCAGGTTGGTTAAGAGTGTGGATATGTTACCTAGACGGTCAGAAAATTTCTTTAAGAGTACTATTTGTATTGAATTTTTAATGACAAGAAGGATATATATTGGCAAAAAATAAAGAAAAAATAATTAGCAAAGATAGAGGATATAGTTTTAGGAATATTCTTGATAGGCTTCAAATAGAAAATGAATACAAATAGTGCAATATGGTTATAAATCTTAATATACACTATCTAATAATATGCTCTTTCTCTTCAAGCAGAGTGTAATATAATGAGTCAACTGATGAATATTTGTAAAGTGTCCTCATTGGTCAACATGCCTTTTTGACTAAAAAATTATAATATATGAAATAACATTTAATAGAAGCAAGAGAGATTATTTGAAACTGGGACTTAATATTTTCAGAAAAAAATTTTTTAAATATTTACTATGCATATTTCTATATGTATTCTATTTCTCATCCATTTTTATAATGGAAAATAATTATAGAAAGAGAAAATGCAATTTTCTTGTCCTGAATTTCTTCATATTGAATTCATATTGGTTTATATGTGTGCTAAAAATATTAAAATACTCATGGATAAAAATGAAGTTGTTTTAAAAAATGGACTGTTCAGAATCTTTTGTTATGATAGAGTTTTGCTAAATTTATTTGACCATTAGATACATATGGGTCTTCCTTGTTGGCTCAGTGGTAAAGAATATGCCTACAATTCAGGAGATATAAGAGATGCTGGTTCGATCCCTGGGTCAGGCAGATCCCCTACAGGAGAACACGGCAACCCACTCTGGTATTCTTGCCTGGAGAATCTCATGGACAGAGAAGCCTGGGGGACACAGTTCATAGAGTCACAAAATACATGACTGAAGTGACTGAGCACGCATGCACAAATACATATATTTTCAAATTTGAGTCATTAACATCTCCGAGAATATTATTTCATGAAACATCTGATTAGCTGATAAAACTACAGTCCAAGTATTTCACCTAACAGGAGTGGAAATGCAGATCCACAGACCTTAACTCACTTCACCTCTCAGCAGCTATATTAGCTTTCTTCTGTATCTATAACAAATGTATAAGCTTAAAATAGTTCCCATTTATCATATCACAGTTTCTGTATATCAGAAATCCAGGTGGGTTCAATTGGAGTCTCTTCTTAGGGTCTTACAAGACTGAAATCAATATGCAGGCAGGTCTAGTCTCCTATCTAAAGCCTCGGGGAGGCGGGGGGCGGGGAGAGAAATATGCTTCCAAGTTTATTCAGATCAATAGTAGAATTCATTCTCTGTGGTTGTAGAACTGAGGTCCTTGTTTCTTTCCTGATTACCAACTGGGACTGGCTCTCCACTCAACAGGCTACACACCTTTGTTCTAACATCTTCTCCATCTTCAAAGTAGAAGAAGAACATCAAGTTCTGTTTTTTCAGTCTCTTCTTCTGTTAGACAAAACTGTTTTTAAGGATGCATGTGATTACATTGGGCCTACCTAAACAATTAAGGATATTCCCCTTATCTTCAGGCCAACTGTGCCATGAGTTCGTGCCTGTTAAGTTGCTTCAGTCATGTCCAACACTTTGTGACCCTATAGACCATAGCCCGACAGACTCCTCTGTCCATGGGATTCTCCAAGCAAGAATACTCGAGTGGGTGGCTGTGCCCTCCTCCAAGGGATCTTCCTGATACAGGGAATGAACCCATATCTCTTATGTCTCCTGCCTTGGCAGGCAGCTTCTTTACCACTAGCACCACCTCAAAAACCCAGCTGTGCCATATAGTAAAATAATTACAAGGTTGAGCTCTCATAATATTGAAATGCTTCAGGGATTAGGGAGAGGAAAAATTAGGCCATTTTAGAACCCTGCCTATCTAGGGCTAAAACTAGAACCAAAATCTCTTTACTGTGAACCCACTATTTTCTCTTATCTTTTTTGAAATCAGTAAATGGATTTTATAAATATTTGATTCAGTGAATTAAATTGTAGTTTATGTTATACTTAAGATTTGCATGTTTAATCTGAAGAAGGATTGTGATCAACATTTTCTCTCAGAGTCTTGCTTTTTTATTATAAATAGATTTCTAAACAGATTATCAGTTTGTTATTTTTAATAATCATATTTTATTTTCTTTCTCATTTCAAAGAAAATGAAGTGGCATATTATTTGCATTATTGTAAGGAAAATAAATTTAAATAATAGCCACAATGCATTTCATTCATTTGTAGGCATGAAAATTTAAAGCAGTTTCTTTAACTGCTCCAGTAGAATGACTAATGAATTAAGTATTGCAAAAAAAGAAGTAACATAAGTGTTAATTCAGCATCCAAATGCTGTTTCTATGATCATTTGCCAGACCACAGTAATTTTTATAATTTTTTAATTATCAGTATCATTTTTGGATACAGCATTGCAGTTGTGACTTATTTCTTCTATTAAAATAATAATAATAAAGTTTTTATTATAGGTGTACCAATTTTCTAAAGTGGAAAATGTCTTCTAAAAGGAAACTGAAGGATAATTTTGCTAACACACAAGCATAATTCTCAATCTTAAAACAAGAAATAGTGAATGTCTCATAATTTTTAATCTGTTCAGCATTTCTTCCACTTTTTCTAGTAACCTCAACTTCATTCTGTCGGGAAGTATCCCTTACCCATGCTGTTGTTTTAACTGTGTTGACAAGATAAAACCTAATATCCTGATCATAATGATGACCATCTGAGTTACTCAGTTCTGATANAAAATATTTACTATGCATATTTCTATATGTATTCTATTTCTCATCCATTTTTATAATGGAAAATAATTATAGAAAGAGAAAATGCAATTTTCTTGTCCTGAATTTCTTCATATTGAATTCATATTGGTTTATATGTGTGCTAAAAATATTAAAATACTCATGGATAAAAATGAAGTTGTTTTAAAAAATGGACTGTTCAGAATCTTTTGTTATGATAGAGTTTTGCTAAATTTATTTGACCATTAGATACATATGGGTCTTCCTTGTTGGCTCAGTGGTAAAGAATATGCCTACAATTCAGGAGATATAAGAGATGCTGGTTCGATCCCTGGGTCAGGCAGATCCCCTACAGGAGAACACGGCAACCCACTCTGGTATTCTTGCCTGGAGAATCTCATGGACAGAGAAGCCTGGGGGACACAGTTCATAGAGTCACAAAATACATGACTGAAGTGACTGAGCACGCATGCACAAATACATATATTTTCAAATTTGAGTCATTAACATCTCCGAGAATATTATTTCATGAAACATCTGATTAGCTGATAAAACTACAGTCCAAGTATTTCACCTAACAGGAGTGGAAATGCAGATCCACAGACCTTAACTCACTTCACCTCTCAGCAGCTATATTAGCTTTCTTCTGTATCTATAACAAATGTATAAGCTTAAAATAGTTCCCATTTATCATATCACAGTTTCTGTATATCAGAAATCCAGGTGGGTTCAATTGGAGTCTCTTCTTAGGGTCTTACAAGACTGAAATCAATATGCAGGCAGGTCTAGTCTCCTATCTAAAGCCTCGGGGAGGCGGGGGGCGGGGAGAGAAATATGCTTCCAAGTTTATTCAGATCAATAGTAGAATTCATTCTCTGTGGTTGTAGAACTGAGGTCCTTGTTTCTTTCCTGATTACCAACTGGGACTGGCTCTCCACTCAACAGGCTACACACCTTTGTTCTAACATCTTCTCCATCTTCAAAGTAGAAGAAGAACATCAAGTTCTGTTTTTTCAGTCTCTTCTTCTGTTAGACAAAACTGTTTTTAAGGATGCATGTGATTACATTGGGCCTACCTAAACAATTAAGGATATTCCCCTTATCTTCAGGCCAACTGTGCCATGAGTTCGTGCCTGTTAAGTTGCTTCAGTCATGTCCAACACTTTGTGACCCTATAGACCATAGCCCGACAGACTCCTCTGTCCATGGGATTCTCCAAGCAAGAATACTCGAGTGGGTGGCTGTGCCCTCCTCCAAGGGATCTTCCTGATACAGGGAATGAACCCATATCTCTTATGTCTCCTGCCTTGGCAGGCAGCTTCTTTACCACTAGCACCACCTCAAAAACCCAGCTGTGCCATATAGTAAAATAATTACAAGGTTGAGCTCTCATAATATTGAAATGCTTCAGGGATTAGGGAGAGGAAAAATTAGGCCATTTTAGAACCCTGCCTATCTAGGGCTAAAACTAGATCCAAAATCTCTTTACTGTGAACCCACTATTTTCTCTTATCTTTTTTGAAATCAGTAAATGGATTTTATAAATATTTGATTCAGTGAATTAAATTGTAGTTTATGTTATACTTAAGATTTGCATGTTTAATCTGAAGAAGGATTGTGATCAACATTTTCTCTCAGAGTCTTGCTTTTTTATTATAAATAGATTTCTAAACAGATTATCAGTTTGTTATTTTTAATAATCATATTTTATTTTCTTTCTCATTTCAAAGAAAATGAAGTGGCATATTATTTGCATTATTGTAAGGAAAATAAATTTAAATAATAGCCACAATGCATTTCATTCATTTGTAGGCATGAAAATTTAAAGCAGTTTCTTTAACTGCTCCAGTAGAATGACTAATGAATTAAGTATTGCAAAAAAAGAAGTAACATAAGTGTTAATTCAGCATCCAAATGCTGTTTCTATGATCATTTGCCAGACCACAGTAATTTTTATAATTTTTTAATTATCAGTATCATTTTTGGATACAGCATTGCAGTTGTGACTTATTTCTTCTATTAAAATAATAATAATAAAGTTTTTATTATAGGTGTACCAATTTTCTAAAGTGGAAAATGTCTTCTACAAAGGAAACTGAAGGATAATTTTGCTAACACACAAGCATAATTCTCAATCTTAAAACAAGAAATAGTGAATGTCTCATAATTTTTAATCTGTTCAGCATTTCTTCCACTTTTTCTAGTAACCTCAACTTCATTCTGTCGGGAAGTATCCCTTACCCATGCTGTTGTTTTAACTGTGTTGACAAGATAAAACCTAATATCCTGATCATAATGATGACCATCTGAGTTACTCAGTTCTGATAATTTATAATAACCTATTTCCTTGGCCTCAATGATTTTCCCAAAGAAAGACACCCAGGACAATCAAGTATTTTCCTCAAATTTGTATGTAAATACAGGAAAATATTATTTTCTACTTTCTCTGGTATTGCAGGTTAGAAACACATAATCCTGGATCTATGTGCAGATATATTATCTCCCAACTTCCATTACCACACAGAGAAACCTTGTTTTAATAAAAGAAGTGGGTCAACTAAAATGTAGAGCTATGAGATAGAAATAAAAAATGAGCAAGTGGTAGACTGAGAAGCTTGACAGCATGGTTTTGTACCTGAAAATTTTATTCTTTGACTTCTCAGTTGCATGAGCTAATGAATTATTTTTTGTTGCTCTTACAGATTTACAATGTGTAACCAAGAGATCACTGACTATTACCATTGGGTGCCTTTCTCTTAGCAAATTGAATTGGATGACCAGTTTGACTTGAAACCAAGAAGGACAATACCATTACTGTCGTGTCTTTTGTCCAATCCACCATCATTTCTCACTTTGATTATTACAGTAGGTTCCACATTGGTCTCTTTGTTTCTACACTTGCCCCTACAGACTATTTTCAACATGGAGACCATAAACCTTATTATGTCATTCCTCTGCTCTATCTCTATTGATCGATGGTCATCACTACTGAAATCTAAATCAAGTGTATTAAGGAAATGTAGGTAAGTGTTGTTTCTTAAACTTTAGTATGTGTCAGAATCTTGAGAATTATTGGAGTGCATATTCCTGGACCCTTACCAAGAAATTTTAAATCAAGTGATTTGACATGCTTTCCATATTCCACCCTTTGTGTAACACTGAGCTATATGGATGGAGAAGCTAAAAAGTATTCTACCAGCAAAAGTGTGGTGACTTTTTACAAAAGCATTTGCTAGGTTTTGGAAATGATTTATTCCTTTCTAATAATTTATTCTTCATAGCTCAAACTTTGTTGTACACAGAAGAATATAACCCATTTTAAATTTTTATTTGTGATAGGTTACCTTATATTCAATGGCCTTCCGAGATGGCTCAGTGGTAAAGAATCCACCTGCAATGCAAAAGACACAGGTTTGATTTCTGGGTTGGGAAGATACCCTGGAGGAAGAAATGGCAACCCAGTCCAGTATTCTTGCCAGGATAATCCCATGGATAGAGGAGCCTGGAAGGCTACAGTCCATGGGGTTGCAAAGACTCAGACACAACTGAGTGACTAAGCATGCATGCATGCACCTTATATATACTAATATTCTTTAATCCTCACCTTCACTATTTTTCAGTTTTATATGTAACTCTGCTATGTATCTTTTTAGCTTATCCTCATTAACTTGATCTTCTAAGTTAACTACATTTCTATATTAGTTTTGTCTTTAACTCTATCGTGATTTTGTATGCTCAAGACTGAATTGAACCCATCTGTTGATCAATCTTACAAGACTTTGTCTAAGGTATTCAGCTTCTACATTTGGGTTTCTTAGTCAAGCTGCTTACTTTTTAACTTATCTACTTATTTACCTAATTTTCTTGGCTTTTGACCCACTGATGCTTCATTTGTATTTAGATTCTGCACTAATAATTCTTCTTTTATTCTTGACTCTAAAAAAGCAATGCTGAAAAGTTAGGCTCTTCAGTCTATTAAACAAAAAACACACAAAAAAGTGACTTCTCTGGCGATCCAGTAATTAAGACTCTGTGCTTCCACTTAACGGCATGATTTCAATCTCCGGTAATGGATCTAAGGTCCCACATGCTGCATGGCCCAAAGAAAAAACCCACAAAAATAATCACTAATTTGCATCTTTATATTTATTTCATTGTTGGTTTTGTATAATTTTAANTTTCAATCTCCGGTAATGGATCTAAGGTCCCACATGCTGCATGGCCCAAAGAAAAAACCCACAAAAATAATCACTAATTTGCATCTTTATATTTATTTCATTGTTGGTTTTGTATAATTTTAAAACACAAATCTAGCTTTTTAGTGAATTTTAACTCATTTTCAGCTGAGTCATCTGAACAACTTGTTTGTTGGTTGTAACCAAGATCATGCTGTTTTAGAATATAAATAGCACACATAATTTTATTTAAACAATTTTTTAATTACTGTATTTAAAAATATAAATTACACACCCCATGACTTTTGTGCAGTTTAGCCTCCAGTACACAAATAGGATATAAACCATTATATAATGAAATCATATCTATATGATGAAATTTATGAAAAGTGAAGCTACACCTTAATTATTTATTCTTATTCCCCAAAAGTCATTCCAACAATTTCTGCTGAAATAGATTATAAGAGAGAATCCTTAATATAAAATACTGAAAAGACAACTTGATATATATAAACATAGTTCTGAGGAGAGTTTTTCCAAATACCTTCTTACCTGGGCATTGTATGGAAAGTTGCTAAAGGTAAGGCAATATGAAAATAAGACTTATTGAAAACAAGTAAGGAGACAATCTGTGAGTAGATACATACAAGGCATATATCATTATCAGTTTATTATAATTAGGAAAAATTTCCAGATTTTAAAAACAGATCCAATCAAAGCCTAAAGATGTTGCTTTTCCAGGCTAACCAAATAATTATGTTTTGGGCGGAACTCTATTTAGAATAGGGGATACTGTAAAATGAGTGTTTGTTTCTTTATAAACATTTAAACAATGTAAATTATAACATCTTTCACTGCTGAAGATAGTTTAGAGAAACAGAGGCAAGTCAGAGCAAAGAAATTAGAACATGACCTAATACTGTGTAGTAGATGTAAGCATAAGTTCATAGATCACTGATGCTATGAATGTGACCCCAATTTTTGTGCTTTCATATTACACACTTCCATTTGGAAGATAGATCCATCAAACTGTAGAATCTCATTTTTGAGTGGTGGGAACAATGATACTGATCAGTTATTGCCAGGACCATACTAACTGCTTGCATTAGCTCTGAGTGAACCATAAAAGTTTTGAAATATCTGTATTTCTTACCTTTAAAATGGAAATTTTTCTGAGTTTTGTGCTTAATGATGCACATAAAACAAGATGGCAGTAATCAAGACCATTCCAAAGAAAAACAAATGCAAAAAGGCAAAATGGTTGTCTGAGGAGGCCTTACAAATAGCTGAGAAAAGAAGANTTAAAATGGAAATTTTTCTGAGTTTTGTGCTTAATGATGCACATAAAACAAGATGGCAGTAATCAAGACCATTCCAAAGAAAAACAAATGCAAAAAGGCAAAATGGTTGTCTGAGGAGGCCTTACAAATAGCTGAGAAAAGAAGAGAAGTTAAGGCAAAAGAGAAAAGAAAAGATATATCCATCTGGATGCAGAGTTGCAAAGAATAGTAAAGAGAGATGAGAAAGCCTTCCTCAGTGATCAATGCAAAGAGAAAGAGGAAAACAATAAATGGGAAAGACTACAGTTCTCAAGAAAACTAGAGATACCAAGGGAACATTTCATGCAAAAATGGGCACAATAAAGAACAGAAATGGCAAGGACCTAACAAATGCAGAAGATATTTTAAAAAGATGACAAGAATACACAGAAGAACTATACAAAAAAAAACAGATCTTAATGACCCAGATATCTACAATTGTATGATCATTCACCTAGAGCCAGACATCTTGGAGTCTGAAGTCAAGTGGGCTTTAGGAAGGATGACTAGAGACAAAGTTCGTGGAGGTGATGGAATTACGGCTGAGTTACTTTGAGTTCTGAAAGATGATGCTATTAACGTGTTGTACTCGATATGCCAGCAAATTTGGAAAACTCAGCAGTGGCCACAGGACAGGAAAAGGTCAGTTTTCATCCCAACCTCAAAGAAAAGCCATGCTAAACTATGTTCAAAGTATTGCATTCATCTCACACACTAACAAAGTAATGCTCAAAATTCTCCAAGAGTGTCTTCAACAGTATATGAACTGAAAACATCCAAATGTTCAAGCTGGTTTTAGAAAAGGCCAAGGAACCAGAGATTAAATTGCCAACATCTGCTGGATCATGAAAAAAGCAAGAGAGTTCCAGAAAAACATNTGCATTCATCTCACACACTAACAAAGTAATGCTCAAAATTCTCCAAGAGTGTCTTCAACAGTATATGAACTGAAAACATCCAAATGTTCAAGCTGGTTTTAGAAAAGGCCAAGGAACCAGAGATTAAATTGCCAACATCTGCTGGATCATGAAAAAAGCAAGAGAGTTCCAGAAAAACATCTACTTCTGCTTTATTGACTACGCCAGATAGCTCAGTTGGAAAAGAACCAGCCCACATTGCAGGACACCCTGGCTAGATTCCTGGGTCGGGAAGATATGTTGGACGACGAATAAGCTGCCCACTTCAGTATTCTTGGGCTTCCCTTTTGGCTTAGCTAGTAAAGAATCTACCTGCAATATGGGAGACCTGGGTTTGATCCTGGGTTGGGAAGGTCCCCTGGAGAAGGGAAATACTACTCACTCCAGTATTCTGCCCTGGAGAATTCCATGGACTGTATGGGGTTGCAAACTGAGCGGACACTACTGAGCGACTTTCACTTTCACTTTGCTTTCAACGCCATTGTCTGTGTGGATTACAAGAAACGGTGGAAAATTCTTCATGAGATGGAAATACCAGACCACCTTACCTGCCTCCTGAGTAATCTGTATGCAGGTCAAGAAGCAACAGTTAGAACCGGCCATGGAACAATGGACTGGTTCCAAACTGGGAAAGGAGTACATCAAGACTCTATATTGTCACCCTGCTTATTTAACTTATATGCAGAGTACATCATGAGAAACGCTGGGCTGGAGGAAGTACAAGATGGAATCAAGATTACTGGGAGAAATATCAATAACCTCAGATATAGAGATGACACCACCCTGATGGCAGAAAGTGAAGAGGAACTAAAAAGTCTCTTGATGAAAGTGAAAGAGGAGAGTGAAAAAGTTGGCTTGAAGCTCAACATTCAGAAAACGAAGATCATGGCATCTGGTCCCATCACTTCATGGGAAATAGATGGGGAAACAGTGGAAACAGTGGCTGAATTTATTTTCTGGGCTCCAAAATCACTGATGATGGTGATTGCAGCCATGTAATTAAAAGACACTTACTCCTTGGAAGGAAAGTTATGACCAACTTAGCATATTCAAAAGCAGAAATATTACTTTGTCAACAAAAGTCTGTCTAGTCAAGGCTATGGTTTTTCCAGTGGTTATGTATGGATGTGAGAGTTGGACTATAAATAAAGCTGAGTGCTGAAGAATTGATGCTTTTGAACTTTGGTGTTGGAGAAGACTCTTGAGAAGCCCTTGGATTGCAAGGAGATCCAACCAGTCCATTCTGAAGGAGGTCAACCCTGGGATTTCTTTGGAAGGAATGATACTAAAGCTGAAACTCCAGTACTTTGGCCACCTTATGTGAAGAGTTGACTCATTGAAAAAGACTCTGATGCTGGGAGGGATTGTGGGCAGGAAGAGAAGGGGACGACCGTGGATGAGATAGTTGGATGGCATCACTGACTCGATGGATGTGAGTCTGAGTGACCTCCAGGAGATAGTGATGGACAGGGAGGCCTGGCATGCTGCAACTCATGGGGCCACAAAGAGTCGGACATGACTGAGCGACTGAACTGAACTGAAGTACTACTTATGAAAGATAAAGTAAATGAAGCCTCTGCTTTTATCAGCTTTACATTCCAATTACCACTCTCCCGTCCTATTATTAACATACTTAATTCTGAAAGTTTTATTTCATGTGAAATAAAGGCACATCATTTTTAGTTTATTTAATATGCAAACAAGCACTGAGCTTATGCATTTTCTTCTTCACACACCTCTAATTTTTCTCTACAAATCAACAAAAGTAATCTTTTTTATTTTATTTTATTTTTACTTTATTTTACTTTACAGTACCATATTGGTTTTGCCATATATTGACATGAATCCACCACTGGCTGTCTCTTATACACATCTGACACCCTGGCTAGATTCCTGGGTCGGGAAGATATGTTGGACGACGAATAAGCTGCCCACTCCAGTATTCTTGGGCTTCCCTTTTGGCTTAGCTAGTAAAGAATCTACCTGCAATATGGGAGACCTGGGTTTGATCCTGGGTTGGGAAGGTCCCCTGGAGAAGGGAAATACTACTCACTCCAGTATTCTGCCCTGGAGAATTCCATGGACTGTATGGGGTTGCAAACTGAGCGGACACTACTGAGCGACTTTCACTTTCACTTTGCTTTCAACGCCATTGTCTGTGTGGATTACAAGAAACGGTGGAAAATTCTTCATGAGATGGAAATACCAGACCACCTTACCTGCCTCCTGAGTAATCTGTATGCAGGTCAAGAAGCAACAGTTAGAACCGGCCATGGAACAATGGACTGGTTCCAAACTGGGAAAGGAGTACATCAAGACTCTATATTGTCACCCTGCTTATTTAACTTATATGCAGAGTACATCATGAGAAACGCTGGGCTGGAGGAAGTACAAGATGGAATCAAGATTACTGGGAGAAATATCAATAACCTCAGATATAGAGATGACACCACCCTGATGGCAGAAAGTGAAGAGGAACTAAAAAGTCTCTTGATGAAAGTGAAAGAGGAGAGTGAAAAAGTTGGCTTGAAGCTCAACATTCAGAAAACGAAGATCATGGCATCTGGTCCCATCACTTCATGGGAAATAGATGGGGAAACAGTGGAAACAGTGGCTGAATTTATTTTCTGGGCTCCAAAATCACTGATGATGGTGATTGCAGCCATGTAATTAAAAGACACTTACTCCTTGGAAGGAAAGTTATGACCAACTTAGCATATTCAAAAGCAGAAATATTACTTTGTCAACAAAAGTCTGTCTAGTCAAGGCTATGGTTTTTCCAGTGGTTATGTATGGATGTGAGAGTTGGACTATAAATAAAGCTGAGTGCTGAAGAATTGATGCTTTTGAACTTTGGTGTTGGAGAAGACTCTTGAGAAGCCCTTGGATTGCAAGGAGATCCAACCAGTCCATTCTGAAGGAGGTCAACCCTGGGATTTCTTTGGAAGGAATGATACTAAAGCTGAAACTCCAGTACTTTGGCCACCTTATGTGAAGAGTTGACTCATTGAAAAAGACTCTGATGCTGGGAGGGATTGTGGGCAGGAAGAGAAGGGGACGACCGTGGATGAGATAGTTGGATGGCATCACTGACTCGATGGATGTGAGTCTGAGTGACCTCCAGGAGATAGTGATGGACAGGGAGGCCTGGCATGCTGCAACTCATGGGGCCACAAAGAGTCGGACATGACTGAGCGACTGAACTGAACTGAAGTACTACTTATGAAAGATAAAGTAAATGAAGCCTCTGCTTTTATCAGCTTTACATTCCAATTACCACTCTCCCGTCCTATTATTAACATACTTAATTCTGAAAGTTTTATTTCATGTGAAATAAAGGCACATCATTTTTAGTTTATTTAATATGCAAACAAGCACTGAGCTTATGCATTTTCTTCTTCACACACCTCTAATTTTTCTCTACAAATCAACAAAAGTAATCTTTTTTATTTTATTTTATTTTTACTTTATTTTACTTTACAGTACCATATTGGTTTTGCCATATATTGACATGAATCCACCACTGGAGCTCCCAATCCTGAATCCCCCTCCCACCTCCCACCCCATATCCTCTCTCTGGATCATCCCCATGCACCAGCCCCAAGCATCCTGTATCCTGTATCAAACATAGGCTGGCGCTTCGTTTCTTATATGATAGTATACATGTTTCAATGCCATTCTCCAAAATCATCCCACCGTCTCCCTCCCTCAGAGTCCAAAAGTCTGTTCTATACATCTGTGTCTCTTTTGCTGTCTCACATACAGGGTCATCATTACCATCTTTCTAAATTCCATATATATGTGTCAGTATACTGTATTGGTGTTTTTCTTTCTGGCTTACTTCACTCTGTATAATCAGCTCCAGTTTCATCCATCTCATTAGAACTGATTCAAATGTATCCTTGAATAATGAGTAATATCATTCATCCTCTTCAAACTCAACACATCATTTAATGCACTTAGAATAAAGTCTAGTGGCCTACAGGACCCCTCTAGGCTTTGAGCCACTGATGCCTTTTCAACCTCATCTGATGTCACTCTCTTTAGTTTTATGTGCCTGAACCACATCAGTTTTTCTGCTTCTTGAATATATACATGTTGGTCCTTCTGGATGGAATGTTCATTCATAGTCTTGTAATATGGTTAATTTTGTTTAGAAATCATCTCTTATAATAAGCCTTCTCTGGGGCAGTCTATCTTGTCTCCATTGTTTTTGTCTCTTTCAGCTCTTTTTGTTAAATAACAAATAGCAATTGACAATTCTACATTTATTTCTTTGCTTAATGTCTGCCTGTCCAACTAGACTAAGCCCCATGTGGGCAGGAACAAGATCTGTTTCATTCATTACTCTATGTTTAGCACTTAGCATGGCACTGACATGGAAGAGATTGTTTAATAAGTAAATGACTGAATGATTGAATGAATGAGAACCCACGATTGGGGATGCAACGTTCATTATAATATTTTTCTTCCCTATGAAACAATTTTAGACTGATATCATTTCATCACCTTTTTCAGGAACCCAATTCAAAGTTCAAAAACAATACCTACTTCAAAATATACATATTTTTTATAAATGGTATATGAGGTTAAATTAAATCCAAAATTTATGCTGATACAATGAAAAAATATTTTAAGTATGTAGATATTTTTCATATATGCTGAAAAATACAGAGTATGTCTTCAACAAACAGAATAAAATGAATCAGTAGTATTTTAAAAACTATTTTTATACATACAATCATTATGGTACCCATGAAGTTTCCAGAAATAACTTGTTCCATGTGATTTAAATTTCTTTGGATGTTATGGGACATAAAGGTTGCCTGCGGAAAGACTAATATTAAACAGTCATTGAAGAGAACTCCACTCCTATATTTCTAAAGATGTAGCCATACTTTAAATCATATCCCTTTTGTCAAGAATTTATAATCTACTCTGTGCATGGTTGAACACATAATTATGAGCTAGTTTACATTTTTATGTGTTGATTTCTTTGTGTATGCTAGTCTGATCTCTGCAACTAGTTTTCATTCTCTTTGGTAGAAAACTATGTCATATTTCTTTTGCATACTCCAAAGCTCTGGCATGGCACTGAGTACACAAAGAGTGCAAAACATTCTTAATTAATGTATATGTTGGTTGTAAATCTTAATATTTTATGTGCAAATTAATATATGTACAAAGACCTGCACACTCTGTAACATCTAAAGAATCTTCTACAGGAAGAAAAGTTATGCACAGACATATAATCCATTTTTATTTGTGTCAAATATAATTTGTCTGTATTATTTAAATAAAACCCTAATAGATGGCCCCTATTGGAATTTTAAACCAGTCAATCCTAAAGGAAATCAACCCTGAATACTGATTGGAAGAATTGATGCTGAGGCTGAAGCTCCAATACTTTGGCCCCCTGATTTGAACAGCTGACTCATTGGAAAAGACCGTGATGCTGGGAAAAGATTGAAGGCAGGAGGAAAAGAGGTGACAGAGTATGATATGGTTGGATGACATCACCGATGCAATTGACATGAACAAGGGTATACTCTGAGAGATGATGAGGGACAGGGAAGACTGGTGTGCTGTAGTACATGGGATCATGGAGAGTTGTACACAACTTGGCAACTGAACAACAATTGGAATTTCAAGCCCAGGCCTTTACAGGAAATTTTTTTTTCCCAGTCCATCTGATAATTTCAATTTCTTTGTTATATTAGGAATCTTATATGTTTGTTTCTATAGGAAGAGGTCAGGGAAGTGAGTAGAAAAGTACATTGAGTGTCCTAGCAATTTTGACGTCATATTTTCAAGTCTTCTTGTCCAACAGAAAGGGATACAGTTAACACTAAACTATGTGCCTGAAAGAAGGAGTTCAACAAGTCAGACTATTTATTTCATGTGCTCCTGTCAGGGATCAGACTGCAGAGACCATCAGCATTAAATCTTATGCTATTTCTGGTCCACAGACCTCCTGGAACAGTGTAGCCAATGTTTCACTTTGGTTCGTGATTAAATGCAAATTTTGTTGTTTCTTCACATATGCTATTTAATTTAGTTTTCACATAAGCTCATGATTATCTCTACTTAAAAAAAAAATGAAATTGCAGCTCAGAGAGCTTGAATAACTTGCTTCAGGTAATGCAGTAATCAAGCTTTTGGGGACCTATATTTACCTTTATTTTTTTCCAAGACATGAGAGGTACATAAGAAGAAACATTTTATAAAAGTATGCCCCAAATCAGCAAGATGTGGAAGAGAATAACACCACTGATGAGAAAACTTCGTCTAATTCCATTCTAAACACACAAAAGCAGGCCATGAATGGCTTTAGACAAAATTTTTAAGCATTACAAGGATTGTCAATACTGTTGGGCACTTAAAATGTCAGTAGTTAATACCAACATTGAGGAGGAAATTGATTGGTTTAATAGTTTCCCAAGGTGACAACAGTCATCTGCAATCCAATAGTGAACTCTAATGTGAACTGCCTGGAAGAGAAAGGAAACAACATAATAGAGGTTATTTGTTAATTGCTCCCTAACTTAAAGTGACAGAAAAACCAAGCCCAACGTAAAACATTTCTAAATCTCTTGCAACATAAACAGTCCTTTGAACTATTTAAGTAAATGGAGGACATAAGATATATCAATTAGAAAGATATTGTGGAATTCAGAATTCAGAATTGTAAATAGTCACTTCTTCATATGCATTTTTAAGTGCAAAGCATAGCATATGAATCAGATGATGTCTAAGCGTAATCAATTAAATATTTGTTAGGACACTTGAAAGACATTTTCAGTAAGGAACTTATAGAAATCTCATTTCTAAATGCTTGAGGGAATATATAGTTTTTCAGGAACCGAATGCTATTTGTGTATTAATCCATGAGAAATCATTACCAGGTTTCAGTGTTACATTTAAACTGACTTTAACCTGACAATTCCTTTGCCATCCAGTAGTTAGGACTCTACCCACTCCAGTGTGCTTGCCTGGAGAATCCCAGGGACGGGGGAGCCTGGTGGGCTGCCATCTACGGGGTCGCACAGAGTTGGACACGACTGAAGTGACTTAGCAGCAGCAGCAGCAGCAGTTAGGACTCCATGCTTTCAATGCTGAGGCCAGAGTTCAATCGCTGGTCAGGGAATTAAAATCCTACAAGTTTATCTTGGAATAACATGGTGCTATGTAACATGACTTCTGTTAACCCTCTTCAAAAAATAGGCCTTGGAGTCAAATAAGTTAGGGTTTTTTAGTTTCATTTGCAATGGTTTTTAGGTTTGTGCTGGGCATTGTGTTAAGCAATTCATCTACTTTACCCTAATTTTCCTATCAAATTATAAAGCAAATTATTTTGAATTACTTATGTTCAATGTGGAAATAAAGGCTTACATGGATAAAGGAATGGCCCAAGATCACAGAACTGTTAACAAGTAAAACCAGGGTAATTCCCTGACTTTCCAGTTGTTAGGGCTCTGTGCTTTCACTGCTGAATGCCTAGGTCAGTCCTTGTCCTGGTCAGGAATTAACATCACACAAGCCACAGCATGGCTGAAAAACAAATGAACAAACAACAATGACAACAACAACATAAAACAACAAATAAAGTCAGAATTCGAATCAAGATGTATTTGAATCTATTACTTGTAATTTAATCTTTGACATTTGTAGCAGGTGTTGTTAGTGCCTTGACCCAAATCCTTGAAAAAAATTTTTCTAGACACATTAAGGTCTTCCTGTAACTCTGTTTGAGGTGTTTTCTAACCATGGGTGCAGTCATATCACATTTATAAATTATGTGGATTATGATCAATGTGAAGAAAGAAAAGATTCTCCACTGAAAATGAGGTATATATGTCTGAACTGCCTTGCCAAGGCATCAGTGAAGGAGTTAGAAGCCAAAAAATGATGGATATGCTAGAAGGGATTAACTATGAGAGACCATAAAACTTATCATCTGAACGTTTTCCTCAGCAGGCTCCAGAGGGCACTCTCTCCACCAAAGTAAGGAGGAATAATTTGGCTGATCACTGGAAATCTGGAATGAGAAGATTTGAAGACCGAAGATCATGAAGTCGGAAAGAGAAAATGTGACTGAGCCTACAGGAGTAGGAACAAAGTGTGCAGATCATTGTCTCAAGTCAATGCTCACCTGAAACCACTGTACAGGAGGCAATGAGCAACCGAGTGGATTGAATGGCTGTTTTAGTGGATTTCTTCTAGTTTATCTTCTCTGCCACCCAATGGCTTAGAGAATGAAATTATGAATATGGTAATCAAAGTATAGGTTTTTTAGGCCAGCCTTAAAAATCACCTCGAATTTGGTGGCTAAAAACAATGAAAATTGATTTATTTATCTCACAATTAAGGAGCTGTCCAAAATCAAGATATCAACCAGGTTGCACTCTTTCCCAAAGCTTTGGAGAAGAATTGATTTTATACCTCTTTCATGGCCTTTGGTGACTGCTGGCAATCTTTGGCCTTCATTGGTGTGTCGCTTCATTACTTCCATCTCTGCCTCATTCACATTGCCTCCTTCTCTCCTGTCTATGTCTCTACTGTGTGTCTCTTATAACACACTTGTCAGTGAATTCAGCACCCACCCAGATAATTCACACTGATCTCAAGTTCCTTATCTTAATTGCATATGCAAAGATCATTTTTCCAAATAATGTAACATTTACAGGTTC
This sequence comes from Oreotragus oreotragus, assembly GCA_006410675.1. Classification (NCBI taxonomy): domain Eukaryota; kingdom Metazoa; phylum Chordata; class Mammalia; order Artiodactyla; family Bovidae; genus Oreotragus; species Oreotragus oreotragus. The sequence continues at coordinate 180,476 of SJYX01000257.1, read as the reverse complement.
TAGGAATTTGATATGGGCATATATTTTGGGGAGGGGTTGCTATACAACCATGACACATGGTAACAAAAGTGGCAATTATGCACAGGCTCAAAAGCATGGACTCAATCTCATCAAGGCTAATTTACCTATTTCCACAGCTAAATATCTGATCTGTAAACAGCAAAGACTGAGACTGGGCTCTTAATAGAGTAAACCCTTCAAAGAGAACAACAACCAGACACACGGTGGGAAGTTGATTACATACAGCTCTTTCCACAAGAGAGGATGGTCCTTACTAAGAGTGACATGAATTCTTAGTGTGGATGTGTTTTGTCTGTTCATACTGTTTCTGTTAGCAGTACTACTCAGGGACTCATAGAGTGTCAAATTCACCCACCCTGAGCTCCACATAATAAAACCTTGGAACAAGGGGACAGTTTTGTTGTCGTTTGCTTGTTTGTTTATTTGTTTTTAGCAAAAATGCTGCCACAGTTAGCACAAGATCACAGAATTCATCGCTTATACCATATATTATATCACCCAGAAGCTGCCAGCCTAAGGGGACATTGAAACAGTCTCTTGATGGTACGACTAAGGTACTGGCTTGGAAATAATCTCAGATGTTATACTCTTCTTCAGGATATAATTTATCCCTTAAGCTAATGTAAATTTTATTGTGCTGTTCCCCTAAATATGGAACACAATGATTTAGGAACAAAGTGGTAGGAGTAGAAATGGCACACTCGCCAGCATTGAGGAATTTATGATTTCTTTTCCAGCAACTTTAGGTTCCATGGTTCTTGGTTCCCACAGAAGAAGCTTCCATTAGTGAACACAAGAAGAGGCCTATAAAATCAAAATCTATGGCTGAAATGGGTCTCTTTGGGTTTCTTCTACAAGTAGAACAGTAGCGAAAAAGTCTTACATACCAGTAGTGGTAATTGAAAATAATTTCACAAAGAGCTATGATTACTACCCCATAATGGGGATAGTCATTCAGATTCCATTTTGTGCTTCCATACTGGATATTAATGGGAAAAGAAAAATTGTAGCAATGACAGAATGATAAGAACAGGTATCCAGGAGGCTTAAATCTTTTAGAGATGAAGGTTTAGGTCTCTCAACTTGGCAGACAACTCAGACCAGGATTGTATTCTGAAGATAGGGAAAGAAAATCTAGAATTTATGGTAAAGCAAAAGAACAATATCAGGAAAATTATAGCATCAGGTACTAATGGTTATCCCATTTACCCTTATGTTGTATTCCTTTTTTCCTCAAGGAATTACAACTGGGAACTACTGTAAAGAATCAGTGATAAGACAGAGTGTACATTAAGTGAGATATAAGTTTATATGAGTGGTGTAAGTGTAGGACTGTAGCAAATGCTATCTTCCTCCTATTCAGACAGCTCTGGAGACTGAAGACCAAAGATGATTTCCTTCATTTCCATGACTGAAAATATTTTTTGGCACCACTCTAGGATTCTTGCCTGGAGAATTCCATAGAGAGAGGAGCCTGATAGGCTACAGTCCATGGGATCACAAAGAGTCAGACATGACTGAGTGACTACCACTTATTCACACTAGTTTTCTTGCTATTTCCACCACATCTGCCGTTACTTCCTCCACTGACGTATTGAATCCCTCAAAGTCATCCATGAGGGTTAGAATCAATTTCCAAATTCCTTTGAATGTAGTCATTTGAACCTCTTTGTGGAATACAGTTAGGTGCTTGCTCAGGATTAGACTTTGGCTCAAGGGAAAGTTGTGAATGATTTGTTCTTCTAACTAGACTACTAAAACTTTCTCCATGTCAAGAATAAGTATATTCTTCTTTCTTATCCTTCATTTAGTCACTGGAATGTCATTTTTAGTTAGCTTCAAGAATTTTCCTTTGCATTCACAACTTGCTGCACTGGCTAGCTATTTGGTTCAAGAGGTTTAGGTTTCAATCTACCCTGGCTTTTTACATGCTTTCTTCACCAAGCATATTTCTAGTTCTTGATTTAAAGTGAGAGCTATACAACTCTTCTTTTCATTGTGAATATTTTGAAGTCATTGAGAAGCTCTATACTGTCAGCAAAAATAAGACCTCAAGTTTATTGAGGCTCAGATCATGAGCTCTTTACTGGAAAATGCAGGCTTAAATTAAAGAAAGTAAGTGTAAACACTAGACCATTCATGTATGACCTAAATTAAATCCCTTAGAATAATACAGTAAAGGTGACAAATAGATTCAAGGGGCTACATCTAATAGACAGTGTGCTTGAAGAACTATGGACAGAGATTTGTAACATTGTAAAGGAGGTGGTGACCAAAACCATCCCAAAGAAAAAGAAATATGATAATGCAAAATGGTTGCCTGAAAAAGTCTTGTAAATAACTGAGAAAAGAAAGGTGAAAGGCAAAGGAGAAAGTTAAATATATACCCAACTGAATGCAGAGTTCTAGAGAATAGCAAGGAAAGCTAAGAAAGACTTTTAAAGTGAGCAATGCAAGAAAAAAAAAAAGATGGAAACAATAGAATAGGAAAGACTAGAGATCTCTTAAAGAAAATTGGAGATATCAGTGGAATATTACATTCAGAAATGGGCACAATAAAGACAGAAATGGCAAAGACCTAACAGAAGGATAAGCTATTAAGAGGAAGTGGCAAGAATACACAGAAAAACGGTACAAAAAATGTTTTAATGACCTAGATAACCACAATAGTGTGATCACTCTTGGAAAACTCAGTGATAGTTACAGGACTGGAAAAGGTCAAATTTTGCTTACATTTTCAAAGAAATGGCAATGCTAAAGAATGTTCAAATTACCAGACAATTGTGGTCATTTCACATGCTATCAAGGAAATGCTCAAAAATCTTCAAGCTACGTTTCAAGAGTATGTGAACCAAGAACTTCCAGTTGTGCAAGCTGGGTTTAGAAAATGAACCAGAGATCAAATTGCCAACATTGATTGAATCATAGAAAAAAAACAAGGGAATTCCAAAAAATCTACTTCTACTTCATTGACTACATGATGGCTGTTGACTGTGGATCACAACAAACCGTGAAAAATTCTTAGAGATGAGAATACCAAACCACCTTACCTTTCTATTGAGAAACCTGTATGCAGATCAAGAAGCAACAGCTAGAACCAGACATGAAACAATGGATTGGTTCAAAATCGGGAAAGGAGTACTGCAAGTTTGTACATTGCAACTCTGCTTATATAACCTCTATGTAGAGTGTATGTGTGCTCAGTTGCTTCAGTTGTGTCTGACTCTTTGAAATCCTATTGACTGTAGCCCACCAGGTTCCTCTATCCATGGGATTCTCCCGACAAGAATACTGGAGTGGGTTGCCATGTCCTCCTCCAGGGGATCTTCCAGACCCAGGGATCAAACCTGCATCCCCTGGAAGTACTGCATTGCAGTACTTTACCTACCGAGCCACCTGGTAAACCATTATATGTAGAGTACATCATGGGAAATGCTGCCAGGATGGATGATTCTGAAGCTGGAATTAATATAGCTGGGAGAAATAACAACCTCAAATATGCAGATGATACCACTCTAATGGCAGAAAGTGAAGAGGGACTGAAGAGCCTCTTGATGAGGGTGAAAGACGGGAGTGAAAAAGCTGGTTTAAAATTCAGCATTCAAAAAACTAAGATCATGGCATCTGGGCCCATCACTTCATGGCAAATAGATGGCGAAAATGTGAAAACAATGGCAGATTTTATTTCCTTGGGCTCCAAAATAACTGTGGATGGTGACTGAAGCTATGAAATTAAAAGACCTTGCTCCTTGGAAGAGAGCCTATGACAAACTAGATAGTGTATTAAAAAGCAGAGACATCACTTTGCCAACAAAGGTCTGTCTAGCCAAAGGTATGTTTTTTTCCAGTAGTCAGGTATGGATGTGAGAGTTGGACCATAAACAAAGCTGAACACCAAAGAATTGATGTTTTTGAACTGTCGTGTTGGAGAAGACTCTTGAGAGTCCCTTGGACTGCAAGGAGATCAAACCAGTCAATCCTAAAGAAAATCAACACTGAATATTCATTGGAAAGACTGATGCTGAAGCTGAAGTTCCAATACTTTGGCCACCTGATGTGGAGAACTGACTCATTAAAAAAGACCCTGATGCTGGGAATGATTGAGGGTAGGAGGGTTCAAAGGTAACAGGGGATGAGATAGTTGGATGGCATCATCAACTCAATGGATATTAATCTGAGCAAACTCAGGGAGTTAGTGAATGACAGCAAAACCTGAAGTGCTATAGTCCATGGGATTGCAAAGAGTTGGGCAGGACTTAGTGACTGAACAACAACAACATTGGGCTACTAACTGGTCTATTTTCAATATTGCTGTGTCTCAGGGAATATGGAGGCTGAGGAAAATGAGAGAGATGGGAGAATAGATAGTTGGTGGAGTGGTCAGAACACACACATTTATTAAGTTAGCTATCTTATGTGGGCACACTTTCTGACACCCTAAAATAATTAAAATAGTAACACCAAAGATCACTGATCATAGAATACCATTAAAATATAATAATAATGAAAAATGTATATGTTGCAAAAATTACCACAATGTGACACAGAGACACAAAGTGAATAAATCTTGTTAGAAAAAATGGTATCAATAGAATTGTTTAATGCAGGCTTGCCACAAGTCTTCAATGTAAAAACCATGATATCTGTGAAGTTCAATAAAAAGAAGTACAGTAAAATGAGGTATGCATGTACCACATAAACATTAATCAAAATAAAGCAGGAATGGCTATATTAGTATCAGATAAAGTAGACATTAGAACAACAACAAAAAAAATTACAGTCAAAGAAGAACATTACATAATGAAAAAATGATCAATATACCAGAGAGGTACAATGATCTTAAATGTCTGGGCAACAAACAATGAAGGTTCAAAGTAGATCAGTAAAAACTGACAGAACTGAAAGCAGAAATAGACATTCACAGTTGTAGATTATGACTTCAACACCTCATTCTCTGCAAATAATAGAACTACTGAAAAGAAAAATCAGCAAAAATATAAAATGACTCAGAAACACATCAAATAATAGAATCTTACTGATGTTCAAAGAACAGTCTACTCAACAACAGCAGAATACACATTTGTATATTATTTCTTTGTCCATAATGGTATCAAACTAGAAATCAATAGCAGGAAAAAAGAGGAAATTTTCCAAAGCAACATAATTCTAAACAGTACATAGAAATACATGGTATTTCCTAAATATATGTTGGAAAATTTTTGAAGAATTAAGGAAACAATAGAGAAAACAGGAGATATCAGTGAAATTGAAAACAGGGAAATAGTAGAGGAAATAAATGCAACAAAAATTGACTCTTAAAAAAAACTGACAAACCTCTAACAACAAGTGGTACATGAAAATATATTCAACATCTCTAATCATCAAGGAGATGCAAATCAAAATCACAATTAGATATAACCTTATACTTGTCAGAATATTGATTATCAAAAGGATAGGGAATAATGTGTTGATGAAGATATAGAAAAAAGGAAACCCTTGTACACTCTTGATGCAAAGGTAATTAGTATAGCCATTATGGAAAATAATATGGAGGTGCCTCAAAAAATTAAAATAGAGCCACTATATGCTCTGGCAATTCCATTTCTGGGTATATATATGAAAATAACAGGAATACCAACTTGAACAGAAATATGCAATCCCAAATTTAATGCAGCATTACTTACAACAGCCAAGGTATGTGTCCACTGATAGATGAATGGATGAAGAAAATGTGATACACATATATACATACACATGCACAGAGGAATATTATTCAGCTTTTAAAAAGAATGAAATTTTGCCATTTGCAACAACATAGAAGGGCCTTGCGAGTGTTACGCTGAGTGAAATAAGTCAAAACAAGAACAATAGGATCTCAACTATATGTGGAATCAAAACAAAACAAAACAATAAGCTCATATTTAAGGAAAACAAACTGGTGGTTGTCAGAAATGAGAGGATAGGTGGATGGCCAAAAAGGTTGAAGGGGGTAAAAAGTACAAATTTCTGGTTATAAAATAAGTAAATCATGGTGATGCAACGCACAGGATGTCAACTATAGTTAGTAATATTGTATTGCTTATTTGAAAGTTGTTATAAGAATAAATCTTAAAATTGTCAGTACAAGAAAAGATTCTGTAATTATGCACAATAATAGATGTTAACTCCACTTACTGTGGTACAATATATACAAATATTAAATCATTATATTGTATATCTGTAACTATTATAGTGTTGCATATCAATTATAAACTCAACACTAAACCAACTAAGATCATTGCATCCCGTCCCATCACTTCACGGCAAATAGAAGGGGCACAAGTGGAAACAGTGGCATATTTTATTTTCTCAGGCTCCAAAATCACTTCTGATGATGACTTCATCCAATAAATGAAAAGACACTTGTTCCTTGGAATGAAAACTATGACAAACCTAGACAGTGTATTAAAAAGCAGAGACATCATTTTGCTGACAAAGGTCCATACAGTCAAAGCTATGGGTTTTCCAATAGTCATGTATGGATATGAGACTTGGAACATAAAAAACACTGAGCACTGAAAAATTGATGCTTTAGGACTATGATACTGAAGAAGGCTCTTGAGCATCTCTTGGATAGCAAGGAGATCAAACCAGTCAATCCTAAAGGAAATCAACCCTGAATATTAATTGGAAGGACTGATGCTNGGATATGAGACTTGGAACATAAAAAACACTGAGCACTGAAAAATTGATGCTTTAGGACTATGATACTGAAGAAGGCTCTTGAGCATCTCTTGGATAGCAAGGAGATCAAACCAGTCAATCCTAAAGGAAATCAACCCTGAATATTAATTGGAAGGACTGATGCTGATGCCAAATCTCGAATGTTTTGGCCACCTGATGCCGAGTCAACTCATTGGAAAAGACTGGATAGCAGAAAAGATTGAAGGAAAAAGGAGAAAGGAGTCATAGAGAATAATGGTTAGATAGCATCAGAAATGGACATAAATTTGAGGAAACTCTGAGAGATAGTGGAAGATAGAGGAGACTGGGGTGCTGCAGTTCACAGGTCACAAAGAGTCAGACTCGACTTAATGACTGAACAAAAACATATCAATTATATCTCAATAAAAATTTCACATTTTCCCTAATTTATCATTAAAAATATGTCCATAATAAAGCACGACAGATGTATATTATTTATGTGGTATTTAACAAATAATGCAAATGAATCTATATACACAAACCAGAAACAGACTCACTAACTAACTTAGAAAACAAACATTCTTATCAATGGGGAGAGGGAGGAAAAGAGGGACAGATTAGGAGAATGGGATTAACATAGTACTATATATATAACAGATAAAAAATTATTGTTTACTGTATAGCACAAGGAATTATATTCAGTATACTGTGATAGCCTATAATGGAATACAATCTGAAAAAATATAACTGAATCACTTTGCTTTATACCTGAAACTAACACAATATTCAGCTCAGTTCAGTCGCTCAGTCGTGTCCAACTCTTTGCGACCCCATGAACCGCAGCACGCTAGCCCTCCCTGTTCATCACCAACTCCCGGAGTTTACCCAAACTCATGACCATCAAGTCGGTGATGCCATCCAGCCATCTCATCCTCTGTCGTCTCCTTATCCTCCTGTCCCAATCCCTCCCAGCATCAGGGACTTTTCCAAAGAGTCAACTCTTCGCATGAGGTGGCCAAGTATTGGAGTTTCAGCTTCAAAATCACTCCTTCCAATGAACACCCAGGACTGATCTCCTTTAGAATGGACTGGTTGGATCTCATTGCAATCCAAGGGACTCTCAAGAGTCTTCTCCAACACCACAGTTCAAAAGCATCAATTCTTTGGCACTCAGCTTTCTTCACAGTCCAACTCTCACATCCATACATGACCATTGGAAAAACCATAGCCTTGACTAGACAGACCTTTGTTGGCAAAGCAATATCTCTGCTTTTGAATATACTATCTAGGTTGGCCATAACTTTTCTTCCAAGGAGTGAGCGTCTTTTAATTTCATGGCTGCAGTCACCATGTGCAGTGATTTTGGAGCCCCCCAAAATAAAGTCTGACACTGTTTCCACTGTTTCCCCATCTACTTCCCATGAAGTGATGGGACCAGATGCCATGATCTTAGTTTTCTGAATGTTGAGCTTTAAGCCAACTTTTTCACTCTCCTCTTTTACTTTCATCAAGAGGCTTTTTAGTTCCTCTTCACTTTCTGCAATAAGGGTGGTGTCATCTGCATATCTGAGGCTATTGATATTTCTCCTGGCAATCTTGATTCCAACTTGTGTTTCTTCCAGCCCAGCGTTTCNAAGCCAGGAGGAAAAGGGGACGACAGAGGAAAAGATGACTGAATGGCATCACCAACTCGATGGACATGAGTTTGAGCAAGCTCTAGAAGCTGGTGACGGACATGGAAGCCTGGCATTCTGTACTCCATGGGGTCGCAAAGAGTCAGACATAACTGAGCAACTGAACTGAGGTTGATCACAGCTTTTCTTCCAAGGAGTAAGCATCTTTTAATTTCATGGCTGCAGTCACCATCTGCAGTGATTTGGAGCCCATGAAAATAAAGAGCTTAGATGTTCATTTATTTTTATAAGAATGTTTTTTCTAAAATGCCATGTGACTTTAAAAACTGACAAAATTTAACAAAAATATAACACCTGGTACTATAATACTTGATTCATAAATAGCCATTGTTACATTTTTAGGACAAGACTTAGATTATACAAGAAACTTTTTACACTCTATTTGGTAGTTTGGGCATTTTCTTTGGAAAATTAAAATAAAATAACTAACATATTCCCTGTCTCTTATACACATCTAGATGTGTATAAGAGACAGGAGTAGCCTGGTGGGCTGCAGTCCATGGGGTCGCTAACAGTCGGACAGACTGAGCGACTTCACTTTCACTTTTCTCTTTCATGCATTGGAGAAGGAAATGGCAACCCACTCCAGTGTTCTTGCCTGGAGAATCCCAGGGATGGGGGAGCCTGGTGGGCTGCCATCTATGGGGTCACACAGAGTCGGACACGACTGAAGTGACTTAGCAGCAGCAGCACACAGTCAAAGGCTTTGGCATAGTCAATAAAGCAGAAATAGATGTTTTTCTGGAGCTCTCTTGCTTTTTTGATGATACAGCGAATGTTGGCAATTTGATCTCCGGTTCCTTTGCCTTTTCTAAAACCAGCTTGAACATCAGGAAGTTCACAGTTCACGTATTGCTGAAGCCTGACTTGGAGAATTTTGAGCATTACTTTACTAGTGTGTGAGATGAGTGCAGTTGTGTGGTAGGTTGACCATTCTTTGCAATCTGCTATAATTCAATTTTTAAAAGATGCATTGCACCTCTTTACTCATTTTCTTTTCATTATCACTCTACCTAATTTCTGAATAAACAGGTAACATAGTTTAATGGAAAAAAATAATTACAAAATGCCACAAGCAACATCATTTTCATAAATTTGACACCAAATTCCTCAAAAACCACAAACTACAAATTTCACAAAGATAAAATAGTCAACATAAGTAGCTTTTAACCATTGATAAAATTGGAAGTATAATTTAAATTTTCTCAAAAAAGAAATTTCTGAGTTGAGATGATTTTACTGGGGAATTCCATCAAACATTTAAAGAAATATCATATATTACACACTGAAAATACTGAAAATGATAGATATAGACGACAAAAATCAAAGAAGGTCTAAATAAATTGAGAGACATGTGTTGGAAACTTTAACATTGTAAAGATGCCAATTCTACCCATATCTATCTCTGCATTTATGTGTTTCCTATCACAATAAGAAATTTTTTATAGTTATACACAACCTTATTATTATATTTGTATGGAAAATTGCTAAAATTATATTGACAAGGAAGAAGAAAGTAGGTAAAAGCATTTAACTTCATATTAAATTATATTATATAGCTACAATATTTGAAATAGTGTGAAATAATGAAGGGACAGATTCATAGATCAACAGAAAATAATGGAATATCCAGAAGTTCATCCACACAAATATGCTCAACCCAAAGTTCTTTAAAAAAAAAATAATAATGTTGCAAGAGCAGTTCAATGGGAAAAAGGTAGCCTTGCCAACAGATAGTACATAGAAAATGGACATCACTAGGGAAAAAATGAACATCTATCTAAATTTCACATCTTATACAAGATGAAATTTTTGAAAATGGATCATGAACTCAAATAAAAAATATAAAACTATAAATATTTTAGGAAAAGAAGTATGCAAAACATCTTCAGGATCTAGGGTTAATGAGGAGTTCTTAGAATGGACACCAAAACACAACATATAAAAAGAAAAATAATTATAAACTGAATCTCATAAAAATTTAAAACTGACATTTCTTCTAAGTAGACATAATGATTACAAATAAACGCATTCAGTTCAGTTCAGTTCAGTCGCTCAGTTGTGTCCGACTCTTTGCAGCACGCCAGGCCTCCCTGTCCATCCCCAACTCCAAGAATTCACTCAAACTCACATCCATCGAGTCGGTGATGCCATCAAGCCATCTCATCCTCTGTCGTCCCCTTTTCCTCCACCCCTCAATCCCTCCCAGCATCAGAGTCTTTTCCAATGAGTCAACTCTTGGCATGAGGTGGCCAAAGTACTGAAATTTAAGCTTTAGCATCATTCCTTCCAAAGAACACCCAGGACTGATCTCCTTTAGAATGGACTGGTTGGATCTCCATTAAAAGATGGTAAATATCATCACCCACTAGGAAAATGCAAATAAAATCACAATGAGATATAATGAAATGCTAATAAGAAAGGCCAATTTTTTAAAAATAATATTAACAAATGAAAGAGAAAAGACATAGCACCCATAGAAGAATTGAAAATTTTATCTTGATATTCTGCCACATATGTATTCTTAAGAATCTCTTAAAATACAAAATCACTATTGGAAACCTGATGGTGAGTAATTAAAATAATTGAGTTTGTTGTGATCAACATTTTTTTTCAAAAGAAATTGAATAGACTAGAATATATCAGGGTGCCTTGTTCATAGCAAGAGTAATACATTTTTGGTATTTTTTTTACATATATATATGTACACTGCTTGACATGTGAGATACATTTTTCAATGAGAATTTAGGTCTAGTAAGTTTAAAAGCTAGTTCTTGAAGATATTCTTCTATTACAAGATAGATATAAGACCAAGTGATTAGTAGATATTATGCTCTCAGTTCAGTTCAGCTGCTCAGTAGTGTCTGACTCTTTGTGACCCCATGGAAGGCGCAAGCCAGGCCTCCTAGTCCATCATGAACTCCCAGAGTTTACCCAAATATGTGTCCAATGATTTGGTAATGCCATCTAACCATCTCATCCTCTGTCGTACCCTTCTCCTACCACCTTCAATCTTTCCCAGCATCACCGTCTTTTCAAATGAGTCAGCTCTTCACATCAGGTGGCCAAAGTATTGGAGCTTCAATATCAGTCCAGCAAATGAACACTCAGGACTGATCTCTGTTAGGATGAACTGGTTGGATCTCCTTGCAGTTCAAGGGACTCTCAAGAGTTTTCTCCAACACCACAGTTCAAAAGCATTCATTCTTTTGTGTGCAGCTTTCTTTATAGTCCAACTCTCACATCCATACAACACCACTGAAAAAACCATAGCCTTGACTAGATGAACGTTTGTTGACAAAGTAATGTCTCTGCTTTGTAATATGCTGTCTAGGTTGCTAATAACCTTCCTTCCAAGGAGTAAACATCTTTTAATTTCATGGCTGCAATCACCATCTGCAGTGATTTTGGAGCCCCAAAAAATAAACAGCCATTTTTTCCACATCCATTTGCCATGAAGTGATGGGACTGGATGCCAATGATGTTAGTTTTCTGAAAGTTTAGCTTTGAGCCAAATTTTTCACTTTCCTCTTTCACTTTCATCAAGAAGTTTTTTAGTTTTTCTTCACTTTCTGCCAAAAGGGTGGTGTCATCTGCATATCTGAGGTTATTGATATTTCTCCTGGCAATCTTAATTCCAGCTTTTGCTTCTTCCAGCCTGGCGTTTCTCATGATGTACTTTGTGTATAAGTTAAATAAGCAGGGTGACAATATACAGCCTTGATATAGTCCTTTTGCTATTAGAAACCAGTCTGCTGTTTCATGTCCTGTTCTAACTGTTGCTTCCTGACCTGCATACAGGTTTCTCAAGGGGCAGGTCAGGTGGTCTGGTATTCTGATTTCTTTCAATATTTTCCACAGTTTATAGTGATCCACATAGTCAAAGGCTTTGGCATAGTCAATAAAGCAGAAACCAATGTTTTTCTGGAACTATCTTGCTTTTTCCATGATCCAACGGATGTTGGCCAGTGGATCTCTGGTTCCTCTGCCTTTTCTAAATCCAGCTTGAACATCTGGAACTTCACAGTTCACTTATTAATGAAATCTGGCTTGGATAATTTGGAGCATTACTTTACTAGCATCTGAGATGAGTGCAAATGTGTGGTAGTTTAAGCATTCTTTGGCATTGCCTTTCTTTGGAATTGGAATTAAAATTGACCGTTTCCAGTCCTGTGACCACTGCTGTGCTTTCCAATTTGCTGGTATATTGAGTGCAGCACTTTCACAGCATCATCTTTTAGAATTTGGAAGAGCTCAACTGGAATTCCATCACTTCCACTAGCTCTGTTCATAGTGATGCTTCCTAAGGCCCACTTGATTTCACATTCCAGGTGTCTGGCTCTAGGTGAGTGATCAAACCATCATGATTGTCTGGGTCATGAAGATCTTTTTTGAACAGTTCTTCTGTGTATTCTCGCCACAACTTCTTAATATCTTCTGCTTCTGTTAGGTCCCTACCATTTATGTCCTTTATTGAGCCCATCTTTGAATGAATTGTTCCCTTGGTATCTCTAATTTTCTTGAAGAAATCTCTAGTCTTTCCCATTCTATTGCTTTCTTCTATTTATTTGCATTGATCTCTGAGGAAGTCTTTCTTATCTCTTCTTGCTGTTCTTTGAAACTCGGCATTCAAATGGTTAAGGCTTCCTCAGACAACCATTTTGCCTTTTTGCTTTTCTTGGAATGGTCTGGATCACTGCCTCCTATACAATGTCAAGAACCTCCTTCCATATTTCTTCAGGCAGTCTGTCTATCAGATCTAATCCCATAATCTATTCGTCACTTCCACTGTATAATTGAAAAGGACTTGATTTAGATCATTCCTGAATGATCAAGTGGTTTCTCTACTTTCTTCAATTTAAGTTTGAATCTGACGATAAGGAGTTCATGATTTGAGCCACAGTCAGCTCCCATTCTTGTTTTTGCTGACAGTATAGAGCTTCTCCATCTTTGGCTGCAAAGAATATATTCAGTCTGATTTCAGTGTTGACCATCTGGTGATGTCCTTGTGTAGAGTCTTCTCTTGTGTTGTTGGAAGAGGGTTTTTGCTATGACCAGTGCATTATCTTGGCAGAACTCTATTAGCCTTTGTCCTGCTTCATTCTGTACGCCAAGGCCAAATTTTCCTGTTATTCCAGGTGTTTCTTGACTTTCTACTTTTGCATTCCAGGCCCCTATAATGAAAAGTACATCTTTTGGGGGTGTTAATTCTGTAAGATCTTGTAGATCTTCATAGAACAGTTCAACTTCAGCTTCTTCAGCTTTACTGGTAGGGCAATAGACTTGGAATATCGAGATATTGAATGGTTTGCCTTGGAAATGAACAGAAATCATTCTGTCACTTTTGAGACTGCATCCAAGTACTGCGTTTCAGACTCTTTTGTTGACTCTGATGGCTACTCCATTTCTTCTAAGGGATTCTTGCCCACAGTAGTAGATATAATGGTCATCTGAGCTAAATTCACCCATTCCGGTCCTTTAGTTCACTGATTTCTAAAATTTTGACTTTCACTCTTGCCATCACCTGTTTGATGACTTCCAGTTTGCCTTGATTCATGGACTTAACATTCCAGGTTCCTATGCAATATTGCTCTTTACAGCATCGGACCTTGCTTCCATCACCAGTCACACCCACAACTGGGTGTTGTTTTTGCTTTGGCTCTGTCTCTTCATTCTTCCTGGAGTTAATTCCCCACTGAACTCCAACAGCATAGTGGTCACTACTGACCTGGAGAGTTCATCTTTCAGTGGCCTATCTTTTTGCCTTTTAATACTGTTCATGATGTTCTCAATGGAGGAATACTGAAGTGGCTTGCCATTTCCTTTGCTTTGGCTCTGTCTCTTCATTCTTCCTGGAGTTAATTCCCCACTGAACTCCAACAGCATAGTGGTCACTACTGACCTGGAGAGTTCATCTTTCAGTGGCCTATCTTTTTGCCTTTTAATACTGTTCATGATGTTCTCAATGGAGGAATACTGAAGTGGCTTGCCATTTCCTTTTCTAGTGACCACGTTTTGTCAAAACTCTCCACCATGACCCATCCTTCTTGGGTAACCCTACACGGCATGGCTCCTAATTTCATTGAGTTGGACAAGGCTGTGATCCATGTGATTAGATTGGTTAGTTTTCTGTGATTGTGATTTTCACAATCTTTGAAAAAAATCTGAGGGCAGATTTTCTGTCTGCACTCTGATGGAAAAGGATAAGAGGCTTATGAAAGTTTCCTGATGGGAGAGACAGACTGAAGGGGAAACTGATTATTGTTCTAATGGGCAGGGCCATGCTCAGTAAATCTTTAATCCAGATTTCTGTTGATGTGTTCCCTCCCTGCCATTTACCTGGGGCCAAACTATGGTGTGGATCACAATAAACTGTGGAAAATTCTGAAAAAAATGGGAATACCAGACCACCTGACCTGCCTCTTTAGAAACTTATATGGAGGTCAGGAAGCAACAGTTAGAACTGGACATGGAACAACAGACTCGTTCCAAACAGGAAAAGGAGTACATCAAGGCTGTGTATTGTCACCCTGCTTATTTAACTTCTATGGAGAGTACATCCTGAGAGATGCTGGGCTGGAAGAAGCACAAGATGAAGTCAAGATTGCCGGGAGAAATATCAATAACCTCAGATATGCAGATGACACCACCCTTTTGGCAGAAAGTGAAGAAAACCTAAAAAGCCTCATGATGAAAGTGAAAGAGAGTGAAAAAGTTGACTTAAAGCTCAAGATTCAGAAGACTAAGATCATGCCATCTGGTCCCATCACTTCATGGGAAATAGATGGAGAAACAGTGGAAACAGTGTCAGAATTTGTTTTTCTGGGTTCCAAAAGCACTGCAGATGGTGACTGCAGCCATGAAATTAAAAGAC
>SJYX01000257.1:144027-163678 GCA_006410675.1 Oreotragus oreotragus | reverse complement strand
GACTGCAAGGAGATCCAACCAGTCCATTCTGAAGGAGATCAGCCCTGGGATTTCTTTGGAAGGAATGATGCTAAAGCTGAAACTCCAGTACTTTGGCCACCTCATGCGAAGAGTTGACTCATTGGAAAAGACTCTGATGCTGGGAGGGATTGGAGGCAGGAGAAGAAGGGGACGACAGAGGATGAGATGGCTGGATGGCATCACCGACTCGATGGACATAAGTTTGAGTGAACTCCGCGAGTTGATGATGGACAGGGAGGCCTGGTATGCTCCAATTCATGGGGTCGCAGAGTCAGACACGACTGAGCAACTGAACTGAACTGAAACTATGGTGGAGATAATGAAGATAATGGTGCCCTCCTTCAAAATATCCCAAGAATTTACTGAGAGAGTCCATACCCCCAAGCCTGCAGCAGGCTACCACCAACCCACTTCTTTTCTGGAGATTCCCAGACAGCCACAGGTAAATCTCCTGCGGAGTCAATGTTCCTTTCTCCTGTTTCCTGGTTCACAAGGCTCTGTTGTTCCCTCCAACAGCTTATTTCCCAGTTTTATGTGAGTTCTGGCAGCTCTATGGTGGGGTTAATGGCAACCTCCTCCAAGAAGACGTATGTCATATCCAAGCCCAGAGTCCCAGTCCCTGCAGCAGACCACTGCCAACCAGTACCTCCACAGGAGATGTTCAAACACAGTTCTGTCTCAGTCTCTGTGGAACCCCTGGGTTGTGGTGTGCGCAAGGTTTGTTTGAGCTCTCTGAGTGTCTCTATTGGTAATGGGGTTCCATTCTAAACATGAATTCGCCCCTCCTACCATCTTTCTGGGGCTCCTCCTTCCCCTTGGATGTGGGGTATCTCCTCACAGCTGCTCCAGTGCCTACCGTCTTACTGGGGTTTCTCTAACTTTGGACATGGTGTATCTCCACACGGCTGGTCCAGCGAAGTTCAGCCAGTGCTCCTGACCTTGGACATGGGGTATCTCCTCTCCAGCACTCACTGCTCAAGCACTGCACAGCTGCCACTTGCCGTGCCAGCACTGCATAGCTGCTGAAATCACATAAAACTATCAAGAGAGATGTCAAGCTAGCAGTTGATATAAGGATAGTTATTTTAGTGCTGTTCATTGCAGGAATTGCTGGAAATTGCTGATGAATGTATAGAGCTCATCTATAGTGATTTCTCACTCAACGTCCAAACCTGCTGGTGACTGCATTTTTTCCAATCTTTTATTTCGAGATACCTGAAAAGGATTATGTCAACAAACATTTACTGAAACACTATCCATGATTACTTAGAACAATTTTTCAGCATAATCCTGGCATTTCCATTTATTCTTCCCAAGAAACATGAAACTGCTCAGAAATGGAGAAGGGAAACTTATATGCATGAAAATGTTGAAGATTGAAGCTTAGGGGCCCATTGTTGAGGAGGGGAAGAAAAAGCCTATGCTGGGTGATTAAAATATAAACTTCAATAGTCTTATGACTATTCAACTTTAATATTCCATAAAAACTTCAATAGTTCATATTTAATTTATTATCCTCTTTGAAAACAAAATTTAAGATGTATCTCTTAAATTTCATGATCAAGTAGAATTAATAGTTAAAAACACTGAAGAGTCATCCATGTTGGCCTCCAGTAACACACAATTCTGTAATTTGAGAAAGCTAAAAAGTATGAATAGGGGACATTTCTACTTTTTAGAGGAATGGAGCCAGTACTGTTAGGAAACCAGTGTTCCCAAGTACATAATGAGGAGTTTTGCAGACAGTAAAGGCCTAATTACACAGTTAAGAATCAGAAGTTAACAATCATCAGACGATTATAGTATGTACATATAAAACATAGATGTTTCTAATATGAGTGGGATAAACTAAGTGACAAAATTTGGAGGGAAAAAAAATGAAGGAAAGGCCAGAGACGATATACAGGGGGCGTATAACTTTACAAAAAAGGCTCCACATGAGATGTCATTAAGGAATTGAAAGTTAAAACAACAATGAGATGCCACTATATAGCTGCTGCTACTGCTGCTGCTACTGCTGCTGCTGCTAAGTCACTCAGTCATGTCCGACTCTGTGACCACATGGACAGCAGCCCACCAGGCTCCTCTGTCCATGGGATTCTCCAGGCAATACTACTGGAGTGGGTTGCCATTTCCTTCTCCACTATATAGTTATTAGAATGGCAAAAAATCCATAACACTGTAAACCACAAATGAGGGTGAGGATGTGGAATGATAGGAACTCTCATTGATTTCTTATGGGACAACATAGCTACTCTGGAATTCAGCTGGGCCTTTACCATATGATCCAGCAATTTCACTCCTTGCTACTTACCAACTTAGCTGTAAACATATGTCCACACAAAAACCTTCACTTGGATGCTGACAGAAGCTTTATTTGTAATTTCTGAAACCTGAAAATAATCAAGATGTCCTTCAGTCAGTAAATGTATAAATAAACTGTGATTCATCCAGAAAATTTTGGATGGATAAAAACATAGTCTCCCTATTTCATCAAAAACATCACAATGCAGTGAAGTTGGCAAGTGACACTCAATCTCAGTAGCTCTGGAAGAAGGTTTAATGTGTTCTTATTTGTGGGAAGGAGTGTCACTTCCTTTTGGTGTACTAGCAAACAACTTCAGATGTGTCATTAAAAATAACTCTTGAAGGGGTTGAAAGCATTTTTGGACTATGTAAGGAGAATCTATTTTAAAGCACAGGATGCATATTAGTGTTACTTACACTTTGGATCATGTACTATTCTCATATGTAGCAGTAGTTTCATGGAATACCACTGTCCTTTGCCCTCTTACTGCCTCAGGGCAACAACACATAAATGTATATATTAGCCTGTCAGAAATCCAGAAATACAAAATTAAAACCACCAAACCAATAAATAGTAAGAGTTTATTGTGCATATTAGAACAGTTCACCAACCAGTAGCATTCAAATTTAAAACTGATATGAAGCTCAGGAGCATGATGTTACAGGATGGCTTATGAAATGAAAATGAGGAAGTTGTTTAACCTTTACTATGATTGGTTGTTATAGTGAGGGTTTCCAGACAGTAGGGAATTGGTTAAAAATCATCATCTTGGGACTTTCCTTGTGGTACAGTGGCTAAGACTCCCTGCACCCATGCAAAGAGGTTGGGTTCCATCCCTCATCAGTGAACCAGATCCCACATGCTACAACAAAGAGTTTGCATGTGTGTGTGTATTATTAACCACTCAGTCATGTCTGACTCTTTGCAACCCCATGGACTGTAGCCCACCAGGCTCCTCTGTCCTTGGGACTTCTCAGGCAAGAATACCTGTGTGGGTTGCCATTTCCTTCTCCAGGGGATCTTCTCAACCCAGGGACTGAACTCACGTATCCCACATTGCTTGCAGATTCTTTACAGTCTGACCCACCAGGGAAGAGTTTGCATACCCCAAGTAAAGATCCTGCATGCTGCAACAGAGATCAAAGATCCTGTTTACTGCAACTAAGACCCAGTGCAGCCAAATAAATAAATTATTTTTGAAAAATCAGGCTTCCTTCATAACTCAATTGGTAAAAAATCCACCTGCAGTGCAGGAGACCCTGGTTCATTTCCTGGGTGGGGAAGATCCGCTGGAGAAGGAATAGGTTACCTACTCCAGTATTCTTTGGCTTCCTTTGTGGTTCAGCTGGTAAAGAATCTACCTGCAATGTAGAAGACCTGGGTTCGATCCTTGGGTTGGGAAGATCCCCTGAGGAAGGGAAAGGGTGCACACTCCAGTATTCTGACCATGGAAAAATCAGTATCTTATACTATTTTTAGAAAGATGACTTAAGTTCCCTGGCTAAGTTTCACTTATACTCATGAATCAGGCTACCTTTAGTTTTGCTTATGTGGCTTAAGTGGTTTTATCTGCTCAGGAAATTTCCAAATCTGGTCTTCGTTTTATATTTAATTTTAACAAGCTCAAACAATTCCATTTTATCTTTGACACTAAGTCACTTTTTTTTTTGTTTGAGACTTTCCAAAGCTTGTTTTTTTAAGAGAACAATTTGCATGTGCAGCAGTAACATAATTATCACCTTAGCAAGAATATAGCTCAGGAATTTAAATATAACTTCTGGAGTGATGGAGTTAGACTCTCTCTCCAGCAAAACTATAACCTATTTGGTAAAAATTATAGAAAACATTCATTTAAAATCTATGGAAACTGCCCTAAGGGCATATAGAAAAGGGAAAAACTTTCTTGTGAGAAAATTTACTAAATCTCAGTAAGAAAAAACATGAATCTCTGACATTTAAGCCATGACCTTCTGCTCCATTACTCACCACCCCATGTTTAGCTACCAGATGTTTAGGTGGTCTATTAGGACAAAGAGTCAAACTGAAAGTAATAATCAAGCATTTATTCACTTACTGTAGTAGTGCAGACAAGAGATAAAGGAAAAATGTGCTGCTTCCCTGACATTCCATTTTTCCTCAGGGAAGTATACAGAGTGAACATCAGTCAGATGGCATGCAGTGCAAGTGGTGGGAATGGTGGCAATCATTTCTCTGCCAAAGAGCCCTGAACCAAACATTCCTATTACTTTATGGACCTTGATAACTATGGCTCAGAAGAAGGGGAAAGTCTAGGAATGAATCAGATGTCAAAACTACTGAGTCAGTGAAGGGAAAAAATATCTAAGTCAAAGAAGCCTTACAAGGAGGTCTTAGCAGAAGTGCCTAAAAAGTGCCTCATTGGAGGTCCCCAGATATGAAAGTCTCTGAATGGAGGCACCTTGGCTAGGAAGGCATATATGTATATGAGCATGGCTGACCCAGGGGTCACCTTAGACTTTGACTGAAACTCTCTCTACACTGTAATCTGTTGACAGTGCACCACATCTCAGGTAGGGAGGGTAGCTTTCCTCCCATGTGGTCTGCCAAGCAAAGGCTTTGCATTGCTTTTAGTTGAGTCTGAAAGATTACACAGTAAGTTTCATATACAGCTGTACTCTTCAACTCCCAGCACTTTATTTGAGCTACAACACTACTCTGGGTGTGTGTGTGCAGTGAAGAAGACAAGCTCTCTCTTTGCCTACTTCCAGTATGGAGCTACAGTTCAACCTGGGAGAGACAAGCAGTATGCACTATTCATCCTCTGTCCCTCAGCCACATATTGTACAAACTTACTTTCAAGTAAGCAGCTATAGCAAGCTGAGAATATTGTGGGCTTCTGTCCTAACATTCTTATAGGGTGAAGGTTCCATGTCAGAAGGGCAAGCCAAGTAGATGAAGAATTGTCATTCACTCCCCACCATACTTAATCAGAGAACTGGATTATCATCCCTAGAAGTGAGGGACCCCAATCTCTATTCCTGTGGAGTGGTATAGAATTTATGACTAGGAGGAAAGTGGGTCATTTGGACAAGAATCTCTAAGTCTCTGCCAAAAAGGATAGATCTTATTCAAAACATTGAGAACTCTCTGTCTAAGGGCAGTGCTTGGGGATGTGAATTGGTACAGTAACTGTGGAGAACAGTATGGATGTTCCCTAAAAACAGAGCCACCAGATAATCCTGCAATCCCACTCCTGGGCATATATCTGGAGAAAATCATAATTTGAAAGGATACATGCATCCGGATGTACATTGCTGCAGTGTTTACAACAGCCAAGACATGGAAGCAATCTCAATATTCATCAATAGAGGAATGGATAAAGAAGATGTGGTACATATATACAATGGAATATCACTTTGCCATAAAAAAATGAAATAACACCATTTGCAGCAAAATGGATAGAACTAGAGATTATTATCCTAAGTGAGATCAGTCAGATGAAGACAAATATCATATGATAACACTCATTTGTGGAATTGAATTCACAAAAAGAAAAGAAACAAATGAACTTATTTACAAAACAGAAACAGACTTACAGATGTTGAAGGCAAATTTAAGGTAACCAAACAGGAAACGTGGGGGAAGGGATGAATCAGAAGCTTCAGATAAACATACACACTACTGTATATAAGATAGATAACCAAAAAGGACCTACTCTATAGCACAGGGAATTCTCAATATTCTGGGGTAATCTATATGAGAAAAATAATCTAAAATTGTAAATTACATGTATATATCTAGATGAATCACTTTTCGGTATACCTGAAACTAACACAACACTGTAAATCAGATATACTACCCCCCTCCATTTTTTTTTAATCACTCATCTCACACTCTAACAAAGTAATGCTTAAAATTCTCCAAGCTAGGCTTCAACAGTACGTGAATCAAGAACTTCCAGATGTTCAAGTTGGATTTAGAAAAGGCAGAGGAACCAGAGATCAAATTACCAACATCCATTGGATCATAGAAAAATCAAGGGAATTCCAGAAAAACATCTACTTCTGCTTCATTGACTACACTAAAGCCTTTAACTGTGTGGATCACAACAAACTGGAAAATGCTTCAAGAGCTGGGAATACCAGGCCACCTACTTGCCTCCTGAGAAATCTGTATACAGGTCAAGAAACAACAATTAGAACTGGACATGAAACAATGGACTGGTTCTAAATTGAGAAAGGAGTATGTGAGGTATATATTGTCACCCTGCTTATTTAATTTATATGCAGAGTACATCATGCAAAATGCCAGGCTGGATGAAGCACACACTAGAATCAAGATTGCCAGGAGAAGTATAAATAACCTCAGATATGCAGATGACACCACCCTTATGACAGAAAGTGAAGAGGAACTAAAGAGACTCTTGATGAAAGTGAAAGAGGAGAGCGAAAATATTGGATAAAAATCAACATTCCTTAAACTAAGATCATGGGATCCAGTCCCATCATTTCATGGCAAATAGATGGGAAACAATGGAAAGACTGACAGACTTTATTTCCTTGGGCTCCAAAATCACTGAAGATGGTGACTGCAGTCTTGAAATTAAAAGGCACTTGCTTCTTAGAAGAAAAGCTATGACAAACCTAGACATCATTTTAAAAAGTAGAGACATTACTTTGCCAGCAACTGTCAATCTAATCAAAGCTATAGTTTTTCCAGTCATCACATATGGATGTGAGAGTTGAATGATAAAGAAAGCTGAGCACTGAAGAATTGATGCTCTTGAGTGTTAAAGAAAACTCTTGAGAGTCCCTTGGACTGCAAGCAGATCAAACCATTCAATCCTAAAGGAAATCAACCCTGAGTATTCATTGGAAGGACTGATGCTGAAGCTGAACCTCCAATACTTTGGCCACCTGAGGTGAAGAACTGACTCATTGGAAAAGACCCTGATAGAGGGAAAGACTGAAGGCAGGAGGAGAAGAGGATGAGGATGAGATGGTTGGATGGTTATCACCGAGTCAATGGACAGCAAACTCTAGGAGTTGATGATGGACAGGGAAGCCTGGTGTGCTGCAGTTCATGGGGTCGCAAAGAATCAGATAAGACTGAGCGACAGAACTGAACCGAACTGAACTGATTTTTTTTTTAAATTATAAAAATGAAACAGAGGTGTGTTTGGTGGAGAATCACCACTAACATAGAGGTCTGTTACTCCATTTTATGAGCCAAATGATAGACAAGTCAGAATTTCAATGTTTAATATACTCTCTATTAAAGATGTCAAATTTTGGGAAATAAAGTATATGTTAACCTTAATTTAAAGGCTAATAATTGTTTTATATACATGTTCCCTGGTGGCTCAGATGGTAAAGAATCTGCCTGCAATTCAGGAGGCTAGATCCCTGGGTTGAGAAGATCCCCTGGAGAAAGAAATGGCTATCCACTTCAATATTCTTGTCTGGAGAATTCCATGAACAGAGGAGCCTGGTAAGCTACAGTCCACGGGGTTGCAAAGAATCAGACATGACAACAAATAACACTCTACAGGTTTCTGTCTTTTCTATTGTTATATCTCTGTATAAAGGTAGGTATTACAGGTTCAATACAGAAAACCTGGGTAGAATGGAAACATCTAGACCTTGAACTTCCCTTAACCAAGGCTAATGCAGCCACATGAGATATGGAGTTTGCCATAGTTATCAAGGAGGATGATAAAAGATTAGAGGCAATAGTCCTACAAAAATTGTCCTTGGAGCCTGTGATAAACTTAAATTCATAAAATCTAATAGTTGAAAGAACTACTGAGCTTTATATTAAGGCTTATGAAAATAAAATGTTTCATCACTGGCTAATGCATTTAAAATTCAGTGCTATGTCAATATCAAGTAAAATTGTTCCTGAAAATAACTTTGGCAGAGTTTTGTTTCAAAAATCTAGCTATACTATCATGACTTTTTCATATATTACTTAATATTATTCCAGGTAATCCTGATTGCAAAGTAGGTAGAAGAGAAGTTTTTTATTTATTTTGGATCATTCTAACCAGCATTAAAAATCAAATAACAACATCAAAAAATTGCTATGATGTAGAAAATCTTTATCTGTGTAAGTATGATGATGTAGAAGCAATTTAAACAGGGTTTCTTTAGTTGCAGAACTTCTCGGTGTATTAACATGCTAATTTTACTTATTATGAATCTCCAAGAAAAGGGTTTAAAAGCACCATTTCCCATTTAACAAAATAAACCTTTGCTCTTGTATCTCTTTGCCCTGAATAAATAATATAACATTCTGTCAGTTACAATTTAAAACTAAATCTCGCACATGTATTTCTAATCCAAAACTGGCAAAACTGTGACAAAACCCAATTTCAAGAGTCAATGAAAATATATGACCAAGTACTTATAAACTACATTACATTATTGGACCGTACTTGTCAAGTTTACCTCTTATGCTTTATCTGGCTCAATCTCACTTTTTAAAACATCTTACTCAACCAGTCATTACAATAAGGTTTTAAGCATCTAGATTTTTATAAGATGCATAAAATGTGTGCATATCTCATCATGCCTTAGAAGGAGTTGTTAAGGCTTTAGTTTGGGGATCATTTTTCCTACTTTAACCACTCGTTAGTACAGTGCAAGTGGGTACTTGGTTTCCTGACATGGGCAAAACATAGTGATAAGGAATTTAGGAGAGCAGACTATGATTAGAAATCTAGTCAGGTTAGCAGTTGAATTCAGGAAAGGTTATCAATCTTCCATACTAAACTTGTTTAAAATCATTACCCTGGATGACCATGACCGCCCTATGTGCTGAATACTGAGTTTCATCAGCAGAGCTGCTAGTTAATGTGGCCTAATTTGCCACAGAAAGGAATTGCTTCCCTACACTTTTAGCATTTCTTTTGTCTTTCTTCTTTTCAGCCATCCTACTTCATCCTAACTTTGAATAGAAGCCTGAGGATCATTCACTCTCTTTGAATGTACCTGTGGGAAAGGGTATTGATTCAGTGTTTGCAGGTTGTCCTAGGCAGGATTTTTTTTTTTTAATAATATAACATTCTGTCAGTTACAATTTAAAACTAAATCTCGCACATGTATTTCTAATCCAAAACTGGCAAAACTGTGACAAAACCCAATTTCAAGAGTCAATGAAAATATATGACCAAGTACTTATAAACTACATTACATTATTGGACTGTACTTGTCAAGTTTACCTCTTATGCTTTATCTGGCTCAATCTCACTTTTTAAAACATCTTACTCAACCAGTCATTACAATAAGGTTTTAAGCATCTAGATTTTTATAAGATGCATAAAATGTGTGCATATCTCATCATGCCTTAGAAGGAGTTGTTAAGGCTTTAGTTTGGGGATCATTTTTCCTACTTTAACCACTCGTTAGTACAGTGCAAGTGGGTACTTGGTTTCCTGACATGGGCAAAACATAGTGATAAGGAATTTAGGAGAGCAGACTATGATTAGAAATCTAGTCAGGTTAGCAGTTGAATTCAGGAAAGGTTATCAATCTTCCATACTAAACTTGTTTAAAATCATTACCCTGGATGACCATGACCGCCCTATGTGCTGAATACTGAGTTTCATCAGCAGAGCTGCTAGTTAATGTGGCCTAATTTGCCACAGAAAGGAATTGCTTCCCTACACTTTTAGCATTTCTTTTGTCTTTCTTCTTTTCAGCCATCCTACTTCATCCTAACTTTGAATAGAAGCCTGAGGATCATTCACTCTCTTTGAATGTACCTGTGGGAAAGGGTATTGATTCAGTGTTTGCAGGTTGTCCTAGGCAGGATTTTTTTTTTTTTAAACCTTTGTTGTTTTAAAGCCTCAGGGTTTACACCTCCTCCCTGATTATCAAGTCTTATTTGTTAAGATTAAGGAAGGCTCACATGTAATATGGATTAGATTGCTCTTGAGCTTTAGTGGGACATATTTGTAAACCTATAGTCAAATAAGAAAGAAGTCAAAAAACAAGACTGTATACTTGTTTGTTCTGGATGATGATGCAAAATTGCAGCCAACCACTCTCTCCTGAGGAAAGGTCAGGAAAAAAGCTGAGGAACAGTCAAATTCATGTAACTAAATGTTTTAATTACTATTGTAAATTTCCCTAAAGGGCCAATCTGCATGAATTTATTCTCCGTTTCTCCTTGAAAATACAATAAAAACATTATTCTTTCCCCTGCATTTATTATGTACATTTTTACTGTACTTATGTGTATTTATCTACTCTGTCCTTCACTTTAAATTAAGCCTTAAAAAATTGACTTCATAAAAATGTCTATTCAATCCTTCCACAGAAATTTAAATGGGGGAAAAAAAAACACATAAACTGTGATTTTTCATCCATTGGCATGTCATTGCAAAAGTACATGTTTAGAATATGCTGTCTTTTGAAATGCATTGACAGAACTCTAACAGTTTTATTGTCATATGAACTTCATTTTCAGCTCTAACATACTGAATTATTTCAAATTGTAACCGACAAATGAAATTCAAATACCTCTCAAGAGACATATTTTGAAGTTGTTCGTTCATTCTGTACAGCCATTTAGTTTTCTTTATAAGTTATTTGAATAAAAATTACATGCTGCTGCTGCTAAGTTGCTTCAGTCATGTCCAACTCTGTGAAACTTCTTAGATGGCAGCCCACCAGGCTCCTCTGTCCCTGGGATGCTCCAGGCAAGAATAATGGAGTGGGTTGCCATTTCCTTTTCCAACAACTTATATAATTAAGCATTAACTTATCCACTCCAGTATTCTTGCCTGGAGAATCCTGTGGACAGAGAAGCCTAGTAGGTTACAGTCCACGGGGTCTGCTAAGTTGCTTCAGTCATGTCCAACTCTGTGAAACTTCTTAGATGGCAGCCCACCAGGCTCCTCTGTCCCTGGGATGCTCCAGGCAAGAATAATGGAGTGGGTTGCCATTTCCTTTTCCAACAACTTATATAATTAAGCATTAACTTATCCACTCCAGTATTCTTGCCTGGAGAATCCTGTGGACAGAGAAGCCTAGTAGGTTACAGTCCACGGGGTCACAAAGAGTCGGACACGACTGAGAGACTTCACCTTCACCTTCACCTTATTTGGTGTAACAATGATATCAATTTTTAGTGGAGGTATTAATTTGATTCACAAAAAGTTGCTAATGTGTTCGAACCAATTAAGTGTCCAACTATAGAAACCAATTATTAAGTAAAGTGACTTTTTTAAGGAGTATCTTTCAACAGTTCCATAATATTTGACAGAAGGATGCACAAATTGTTGGTTAAAAAGTCATGAAGCTGCAGTCACCTGAAATGAAACTAATGATAAGATAAACTAATAATGAGAAAATAGAGAAATTAAGAAAACAATTTCATTCACCATTGCAACAAAAAGAATAAAATACTTAGGAATATATCTACCTAAAGAAGTTAAAGACGTATATATAAAAAACTATCAAACACTGGTGAAAGAAACCAAAAAGGACACTAATAGATAGAAAAATATACCATGTTCATGGATTGGAAGAATAAATATAGTGAAAATGAGTATACTACCCAAAGCAATCTATAGATTCAATGCAATCCTTATCAAGCTACCAACAGTACTTTTCACAGAGCTAGAACAAATAATTTCACAATTTGTATGGAAATACAAAAAACCTCCAATAGCCAAAGCAATCTTGAGAAAGAAGAATGGAACTGGAGGAATCAACCTGCCTGACTTCAGGCTCTACTACAAAGCCACAGTCATCAAGACAGTATGGCACTGGCAAAAAGACAAAAAAATATAGATTAATGGAACAAAACAGAAAGCCCAGAGATAAATCCATGAACCTGTGGACACCTTATCTTTGACAAAGGAGGCAAGAATGTACAATGGAGAAAAGACAATCTCTTTAACAAGTAGTGCTGGGAAAACTGATCAACCGTTTGTAAAATAATGAAACTAGAACACTTTCTAACACCATACACAAAAATAAACTCAAAATGGATTAAAGATCTAAACTTAAGGCCAGAAACTA
This sequence comes from Oreotragus oreotragus, assembly GCA_006410675.1. Lineage (NCBI taxonomy): Eukaryota > Metazoa > Chordata > Mammalia > Artiodactyla > Bovidae > Oreotragus > Oreotragus oreotragus. Next base: position 151,339 of record SJYX01000257.1, on the reverse strand, counting down.
TAAAACTCCTAGAGGAGAACATAGGCAAAACACTCTCCGACATAAATCACAGCAGGATCCTCTATGACCCACCTCCCAGAATACTGGAAATAAAAGCAAAAATAAACAAATGAGACCTAATTAAACTTAAAATCTTCTGCACAACAAAGGAAACTATAAGCAAGGTGAAAAGACAGCCTTCAGAATGGGAGAAAATAATAACAAATGAAGCAACTGACAAACAACTAGTCTCAAGAATATACAAGCAACTCCTGCAGCTCAATTCCAGAAAAATAAGTGACCCAATCAAAAAATGGGCCAAAGACCTAAACAGAAATTTCTCCAAAGAAGACATACAGATGGCTAACAAACACAAGAAAAGATGCTCAACATCACTCATTATCAGAGAAATGCAAATCAAAACCACAGTGAGGTACCATTTCACGCCAGTCAGAATGGCTGCAATCCAAAATTCTACAAGCAATAAATGCTGGAGAGAGTGTGGAGAAAAGGGAACACTCTTACACTGTTGGTGGGAATGCAAACTAGTACAGTCACTATGGAGAACAGTGTGGAGATTCCTTAAAAAACTGGAAATAGAACTGCCTTATGTCCCAGCAATCCCACTGCTGGGCATACACACCAAGGAAACCAGAATCGAAAGAGATACATGTACCCCAATGCTCATCGCAGCACCGTTTATAATAGCCAGGACATGGAAGCAACCTAGATGTTCATCAGCAGATGAATGGATAAAAAAGCAGTGGAGATGGCTGGATGGCATCATGGACTCGATGGACGTGAGTCTGAGTGAACTCCGGGAGATGGTGATGGACAGGGAGGCCTGGCGTGCTGCAGTTCATGGGGTCACAAAGAGTCATACACGACTGAGCGACTGAACTGAACTGAACTGAACTAGGTTTGTCATAGCTTTTCTTCCAAGGACCAAGTGTCTTTTAGTTTCATTTTTGCAGTCACCATGGTTACAGTGGTTTTGGAGCCCAAGAAAATAAATCTGTCACTCTTTCCACTGTTTTCCCATCTATTTGCAAGGAAGTGATGGGACAGGATGCCATGATCTTAGTTAAAGAAGCAGGGTGGCAATACACAGCCTTGCTGTAATTCTTTCCCAATTTGTAACCAGTCGGTTCTTCCATGTCCAGTTCTAACTGTTGTTTCTTGACCTGCATACAGATTTATCAGGAGGAAGATAAGATGGCCCAGTATTCCCATCTCTTTAAGAATTTTCCAGTTTGTAGTGATGCACACAGTCAAAGGCTTTAACTTATTCAATAAAGCAGACGTTTTTCTGAAATTCTCTTGCTTCATCTATGAACAAACGGATGTTGACAATTTGATCTCTAGTTCTTCTGTCTTTATAAAATTCAGCTTGAACATCTGGAAGTTCTCAGTTTACGTACAGTTGAATTCTTGCTTGGAGAGTTTTGAGCATTACTTTGCTACAATGTGAGATGAGTGCAATTGTGCAGTAGTCTGGACATTCTTTGGCATTGTCTTTCTTTGGGATTGGAATGATAATTGACCTTTTCCAGTCCTGTGGACACTGCTGAGTTTTCCAAATTTTCTGGCATATTGAGTGCAGGACTTTCATAGCACCATCTTTTAGGACTCGAAATAGCTCAACTGGAATTCTGTCACCTCCACTAACTTTGTTTGTAGTGATGCTTCATAAGGCCCACTTACACTCAAGGATGTCTGACACTAGGTGAGTGATCACACAACCGTGGTTATCTGGGTCCTTAAGTTGTTTTTTTTTTTTTTTTTTTATAGATCTTCTGTGTATTCTTGCCACCCTTTCTGAATATTTTATGCTTCTGTTAGGTCCATACAGTTTCTGTCCTTTATTGTGCCCACATTTGAATGAAATGTTCCCTTGGTATCCCTAATTTTCTTAAAGTGATCTCTAGTCTTTTCCATTCATTGTTTTCCTATATTTCTTTTCATGAGCATTGAGGAAGGCTTTCTTATCTCTCCTTGCTATTCTTTGGAACTCTGTATTCAGATAGGTATATCATTCTTTTTCTCCTTTGCCTTTAACTTCTCTTCTTTTCTCAGGTATTTGCAAGGCCTCCTCGGACAACCATTTTGCCTTTTTATATTTGTTTTTCTTGGGGATGATCTTGATCCCTGCCTCCTGTACAATGTCACAAATCTCCATACATAGTTCTTCAGGCACTCTGTCTATCAGATCTAATCCCTTGAATATATTTATCACTTCCACTGTAAAATCTTAAGGCATTTTATTTAGGTCATACCTGAATGGTCTAGTGGTTTTCTGTACTTTCTTCAATTTAACTCTGAATTTTGCAACAAGGAGTTCACGATCTGAGCTACAGTCCCCTCCCATCCTTGTGTTTGCTGAATGCATAGAGCTTCTCCATCTTTGGCTGCAAAGAATATAATCAATCTGATTTTGGTCTTGACCATCTGGTGATGTCCATGTGTAGAGTTTTCTCTAGTGTTGTTGGAAGAGGCTGCTTGCTATGACCAGTGTGTTCTCTTGGCAAATCTCTGTCAGCCTTTGCCCTGCCTCATTTTGTACATCAAGGCCAAACTTGTCTGTTACTCTAGGTAACTCCTGACTTCCCACTTTTGCATTTCAATTTCTTATGATGAAAAGGCCATTTTTTTAATGTTAGTTCTAGAAGGTCTTATAATTCTTCATAGAACCATTCAGCTTCAGCATCTTTGGCATTTCTAGTTGGGGCATAGACTTGGATTATTATGATAGTGAATGTTTTGCTTTTGAAACGAACAGAAATCATTCTGTCAGTTTTGAGATTGCAGCCAAGTAGTGCTTTTGTTAACTATGAAGGCTACTCAATTTCTTCTAAGGGATTCTTGCCCATAGTAGCAGATATAATGGTCATCTAAGTTAAATTCACCCATTCCAGTCCATTTTACATCACTGATTCCTAAAATGTTGATGTTCACTCTTGCCATTTCCTGTTTGACCACTTCCAACTTACCAATTCATGGACCTAACATTCCTTGTTCCTATGTAGTAATGTTTTTTACATCATTAGACTTTACTTCCATCACCAGTCACATCCACAGCTAGGTGTTATTTTCACTTTGGCTCTGTCTCTTCATTCTTTCAGGAGTTATTTCTCCACTGATCTCCAGTAACATATTGGGCACCTACTCACCTAGGGAATTCATCTTTCAGTGTCATATCTTTTTGCCTTTTCATACTGTTCATGGTGTTCTCAAGGCAAGAATACTGNTGTCTCTTCATTCTTTCAGGAGTTATTTCTCCACTGATCTCCAGTAACATATTGGGCACCTACTCACCTAGGGAATTCATCTTTCAGTGTCATATCTTTTTGCCTTTTCATACTGTTCATGGTGTTCTCAAGGCAAGAATACTGAAGTGGTTTGTCATTCCTTTCTCCAGTGGACCATGTTTTGTCAGAACTCTCCATCATGACTTGTCCGTCTTGGTGGCCCTACATGGCATTGCTCATAGTTTCACTGAGTTAGACAAGGCTGTGGTCTATGTGATCAGTTTGATTGGTTTTCTGTGATTGTGGTTTTCATTCTTTCTGCCCTCTGATGAATAAGGTTAAGAGGCTTATGGAAGCTTCCTGATGGGAGACAATGACTGTGGCAGAACTTGGGTCTTGTTCTGATGGGGGGGTGGGGAGCAGGCTCTGTAAATCTTTAATCCAATTTTCTGTTGATGGGTTGGGCTGTGTTCCCTCTCTATTATTTGGCCTGAGGCCAAACTGTGGACACATGCCTCCACCTGAGACTCCTGGACACTCACAGGCAAGCCTGATTTAGTCTCTTGGGACACTGCTCCTTTCTCCTGGCTCCTGGTGTGCACAAGGTTTTATTTGTGCTCTCCAAGATTCTTTTTCCCCAGTCCTGTGGAAGTTCTGTAATCAAATCCCACTGACATCCAAAGTCAAATTCGCTGAGGGTTCTTAATCCCTTTGCTGTATCCCCAGTTTGGGAAATTTGTTGTGGGTCCTAGAACTTTATGGCAGCTCTATGGTGGGGCTCATGGTGACCTCCTCCAAGAGGGCTTATGCCACATGCTGTGTCACCCAGGTCTGCTACAACCAGAGCCCCTGTCCCTGTGGCAGGCCACTGCCGACCCTTGCCTCTTCCCTTAGACTATAACTAAAGCATTAAATCAAAATTACAAGAAAATATAGTTCATTAATACAGGCACAGAAAAACACAACAAATATTATTAAGTCACATTATTAATGAAGAAATAGGATAATAACTCAAGATGAAGTGAAGTTTATCCCTGGAATACAAAGTTAGCTCAACATTCAAATATCAAACTGTATGAGATATCTCCTGAAAGTGAGAGTAAGGAAGTCTGTATATCCATTCTTCCCTAAAAGCAATGAAAATACTAGCATTGTGAAATCAGCTTTTTGAAAATTCTTTAAATTAACCAAATGCAACAGTTGCAAGTGTATTGAAGAAAAACTGTTGAAACTTACTAAGAAAAGCAAGTTCTATAATATTTTTACTTAATCTCTTCTCATCCCCTCATATAGCTCTATCAGTTCAGTTCAGTCTCTAAGTTGTGTCTATTTGTGACCCCATGGACTGCAGCACACCAGGCTTCCCTGTTCATCACCAACTCCCAGAGCTTGCTCAAANTATTGAAGAAAAACTGTTGAAACTTACTAAGAAAAGCAAGTTCTATAATATTTTTACTTAATCTCTTCTCATCCCCTCATATAGCTCTATCAGTTCAGTTCAGTCTCTAAGTTGTGTCTATTTGTGACCCCATGGACTGCAGCACACCAGGCTTCCCTGTTCATCACCAACTCCCAGAGCTTGCTCAAACTCATGTCCATTGAGTTGATGATGCCATCCAACCAATTCATCCTCTGTTGTCCCCTTCTCTTCCTGCCTTCAATCTTTCCCAGCATTAGGGTCTTTCCCAATGAATCACTTCTTCACATCAGATGCCCAAAGTATTGGAGATTCAGCTTCAGCTTCAGTCTTTCCAATGAATATTTAGGACTTACTTCCTTTAAGATTGACTGGTTTGATCTCCTTGCTGTCCAAGGGACTCTCAAACATCTTCTCCAACACCACAGTTCAAAAGTGACAATTCTTTGGTGTTCAGCTTTCTTTGTAGTCCAGTTCTCACATCCATACATGACTACTGGAAAAACCATAGCTTTGACTAGACTGACCTTTTTGGCAAAGTAATGTCTGCTTTTTAATGTGTTCTCTAGGTTTGTCATAGCTTTCCTTCTAAGGAGCTAGCATCTTTTAATTTCATGGCTGCAGTCATCATCTGCAGTGATTTTGGAGCCCAAGGAAATAAAGTCTCTCACTGTTTCCATTGTTTCCCCATCTATTTGCCATGAATGGATAGGACTGGATGCAACAATAGCTCCATAGTTANCATCTTTTAATTTCATGGCTGCAGTCATCATCTGCAGTGATTTTGGAGCCCAAGGAAATAAAGTCTCTCACTGTTTCCATTGTTTCCCCATCTATTTGCCATGAATGGATAGGACTGGATGCAACAATAGCTCCATAGTTACCTTGAAACCCTTCAGTTTTTTACAGTGTTAGCTATGAACGCTAGATATACTTCTCATAAAATAGAACATCTCATCAAATACAGAATATCAATAAAGATATAGAAAACATTTAAAATTTCATTCCAGAATTGAAATGAACAATAATTATAATGAAAAATTCACTAAAGGAGTTCAACATCAGAAACAACTAGGAATAAGAAAGAATGAGCCTCAGAGAAATGCAAGACAATGTTTATGTGTCAACTTATGTGTAATGAGAGTTCTAGAAGATAAATCAAAGGCACAGGAAAATATTTGAAGAAATGATATCTGAAAAATTCCTAAATTTGATAAAAGCATTTATATTTATTCACACATCCAGGAAACAAGCTTCAACTAGGATAAACTAACAGAGAATCACACCTATAAATATCACATTCAAACATACTCAGGATTGACATATTGAAAGAGCTGAAAGAAAAAAGGATTGTGAATCAAGTATTCTATATCTAGTATAACTATATATCAGAAATGAAAAAAAAAATAATGTATGAATACAAGCTGAGAGAATACATTCTTAGCAGATCTGCCCAGCCCACAGGAAAACTAAAGTGAATATCCGAAATTAAAGGACACAAGACAGTAATTCCAATTCATGGGAAGAAGTATAGAATACAACTGAAGGTAGTTATATATTAATAGGTAACTATAAAAATCTGTCTCTTANAAAATAATGTATGAATACAAGCTGAGAGAATACATTCTTAGCAGATCTGCCCAGCCCACAGGAAAACTAAAGTGAATATCCGAAATTAAAGGACACAAGACAGTAATTCCAATTCATGTGAAGAAGTATAGAATACAACTGAAGGTAGTTATATATTAATAGGTAACTATAAAAATAGTATAAATGTATTTTAAATCATAATTATTTGCTTCTCATGTCTGAATTAAAATACAATCCATAAAGTAGTAGCTATGCTAATACAACTATGTTGAAGGGCTTATAATGTATAAACATGTAACTTGTAAAATGAAAATAATAACAATGAGGTTAAAGGAGGAAGCCAAAAGAATAAAATTTTAAAAGCCAAGCCCTCATATTTAAATCCAGTTGATTAACATCAGTTCAGTGGAGGTGTGGGGGAGGAATCATCTTTTTCAACAAATGGTGCTGACACTTTATACCTTACACAAAACTTACTTTAAAATGTATCAAAACCTAAATGTAAGACCTGAAAATAGAAAACTGCTAGAACAACCCTATGGGTTGTTGTGACTTTGGATAGAGTAGTGTACTCTTAGATATGACATCTAAAATACAAGCAACAAAGGAAAAAATAAACTTGGCTTAATCAAAATTTAAGACTTTTACATAAATCAACTTCAATAAAAAAATTTAAAACTTTCATGCTTGAAAGAACACTGTAAAGCAAAAAGACAACTGACAAAATGAGAGAACAAATTTGCAAACCACATGTCTAACAAAAGTCTAGTATCTAGAATATGTTAAAAAATTGGCAACTAATAAAACACAACTCAACTTTAAAAAGGACAAAGGACTTGAATAGACATTTCTCAAAGGAAATAAACAAATGGCCAATGAGCACATGAAAAGACAATGCCATTAATTATTTGGGAAATACTACTACAAATCACAATGAGATACTTCTTCACAACCATTTGGATGGTTACAATCAACCCGTGGCGGATTCATGTCAATGTATGCCAAAACCAATACAGTACTGTAAAGTAAAATAAAGTAAAAAAAAAAAAAAAAAAAAAAACATCCAAAAAAAACAAAA
>SJYX01000257.1:124927-143993 GCA_006410675.1 Oreotragus oreotragus | reverse complement strand
AAAAAATAATACAAACAAACCCAAAAAAAAAAAAAAAAAAAAAAAAAAAAAAAAAAAAAAAAAAAAAAAAAAAAAAGAGCTTCCAAAAAAAACAAAAAGAGAGAGAGAAGCAGTAACACATGTTGGCAAAGATGAAACCCTCATAAAGTTATTGGTGGCAATGTAGAGTTCTACAACCCCCTGCAGAAAACAATTTTGCAGTTTCTCAAAAAGCTAAACATATCATAACCATATAACTCAGAACGTTTGTTCCTAGGTATATAGCCAAGATAAATAAAAAACATGTGTTCATGAAAACATTTATATATCAATGTTCATAGCAACATTAATCATAATAGCTAAAAGGTGAAAAAATATTCACATTTACCAACTGATGAATGAATAAGCAAATGTGTTATATGGGTCCAGCTGAATGTTACACAGTCATGAAAGGAAATGAAGTACTGATTCAAACTGCAACATGGATGAACCTTAGAAACATTATGCTAAGTGAAAGAAGCCAGATGCAACAGACCATGTGCTTCATGACTACATTAATTTGAATATGCAGACAAGTCAAATTCACAGATGAATGATGGTATGGGTAAGGAGGAGGGAGGCGGGTTCAGGATGGGGAACACGTGTATACCTGTGGTGAATTCATGTTGATGTATGGCAAAACCAATATAATATTGTAAAGTAATTAACCTCCATTTCAAATAAATAAATTTATAGTAAAAAAGAAAAAAAAATAGGGTTTAATTTTAAATGGGCATCTGCAGTAACAAATGAAGTGCACCCTGCAGCACCTCCCAGCTCTTCAGTTTCAGTGCCATTTCCTCGCCTGGCCTAAAGGTCAGCCCAATCCCAACACCCATCAGAAGGGCTAAAGCTCCACCAATTAGAAGCCACCAATTCCAACTTCTTGCCTAGGCCTGGCCCAATCCAAGTGGTGGGCTCCAGAAGATTGGCAAAGTTCAGAAACCATCGCTGAATTTCCCCAGTAAGAAGTGGAAAAGGAGCTGCAGGAACCAAGACACAACGGAACACACAATCACAAGAATGTGATTCCAGGTATGCCTACATTTATCCCCCCTGTACTTACTTGGGAACAAGAAAAAGCTTAGATTGTGCAACTGCAGATAGAAGCCCTGACTTGTAAACTGCACACAGGAGACCGGGACATCCCCCCTAACCTGGGGGACATGTCCCCTTCCCCAGAGCCCATCTACAATAGTGAAGGGAAAGAGGCTTAACACTAGTGACTTCCACACCCACAAGAAGCTCGAGGAGGAGCAAAATAACATTGTTGTCAAAATGGCTTCCCTCAACCCTGATTTCAAGCCTCTTGCAGATTACAAACCTCCAGCAACATATGTGTGCAATAAAGTAATGATCCCACAATATGAATATCCAGAAATCAGCTTTGTGTGGCTCCTAAGTGGGCCCAGAAGGAATACCCTGAAGAACACAGAGAAGGAATATAATGCCAAGATCTTGACTGGGGGGAAAGGCTCTGTGAAAGAAGGGAAAGTAAGGATTAAAGATAGCCAGATGCTGCCAGGAGAAGATGAATCCCTTCACACCCTGGTGATTGCCAATACCATGGAGAATGTGAAGATAGCAGTGGAGAAGAAACATCCTGAAGTAAGGTATAGATACCCCTGAGGACCAGAATGATCTACAGAAGATGCAGCTTCGAGAATAGGCTTGCTTGAACGGGACCCTTTGGGAAGATGATAACAGAATCTTTAGACCCTGGCAGAGATTGGAGACCCTCAGCATTACCAATATCACAGTGTGTATGAAGTGTGGAGGCTGGTGACCCCTAGTTAGCTCAGGGTAAAATGTAGATGATACCTGGAAAGTACACTTGTGGACTCTGGGGTCTATTGCCTGCATCAAGGAAAATATATGATGTCACCACTGTTGCTCTCTCTGGTCCTCTTCCCCCATGCCAACACCAGCTGCAGCTTCTGCCACCCCCTCCTTCCAGCAGCAGTATGGCTTTCAGAACCCCCTTGCCAGAGCAGCAAAATACAAGGACTGCCACCACCAGCACTGTCCCAGGGTCCATTCTTCCATGGAAACAGTAATAGCCAGCTGCCACAGCTTCTCCAGGAGCCCCTCACATGCAAGGCAACCCCATTGTGGTGCCCCTGTCTCCAGGGATCCAGCCACCTCTGTGACATGGTGTCCCTCTGCCTCCACTGCATCCACCACCTGGTTACATTTATATATGTAAGGCATGATATATGAGCATGAAAATGTTTTGAAGCAGATATAGGATGATGGTCACACCACTTGGAAAAATTACTTAAAATCATTAAACTGTACACTAGAAATTAGTAAATTTTGTGATTTGTAGACTATACCTCAATATATTTGTTAAAAATCAATTAATATAAATCAGCATATCAATGGATTAAACATAAAACCAAGAGATCCATACAATTGGTTTAGGAAAATCACTTGAAAGAGTTCAAATGCATTCATGATATAAGTTTCAGGAAGCAAAATACAAAGAAATTTTTAAGGTGATGAAGGAATCTACAAAAACTTGTAACTAACATCAAATTTAATGTTCAAAAATGGAAAGTTTTCTCCCTTTTGGATATAATACAGGAATGTCTATTTTCATCATTCCTACTCAACATTGTACTTGAAGTCTTATCCAGTTCAATAAGGATAAATAAAATAGATGAGAACAGAAGAAATAGTGTTGCTTAACCAAAGTTGTGATTATCTGTTTAGACAAGGCCATAGCTAACATTATGCTCAATGGTGAAAAGTTGAAATTTTTTCTCTAATATCAAGAACAATACAAAGATGCTTATATTCATCACTTATATTCAACATAGTATTTGAAAGCTTAGTCAGAGCAATTAGGCAAGAAAAAGAAATAAAAAGCATCCAAATCAAGAGGGAAGAAGTAAAATCTCTGCAGATTATATGATTAAATATATAGAAAGTCTACCAAAAAGCTATTAAATGTAATCAACAAATTAAATGAAGTTGCAGGATACAAAATCAACTTACAAAAATCAGTGACATTTTTATACACTAACACCAAATTATCTGCAAAAAAAAAAGACCCATTTTGTTTACAATAGCATCAAAAATAATGAAATATTTAGAAAGAAATTTAAATAAGAAGATAAAGATCTGTACAGTGAAAACTCTTAAGCATTGAAAAGAAATCTTAGAAGACACAGATAAATGAAGTGATATCCCATTTTCATGGATTAAAGAATTAATATTTTTAAAATGTGCATATTACCCAGGACTATCTATAGATTCATTGCAATATTTATCAAGATTCCAATGGGATCTTTTACAGAAGTAGAAAAACATGCTTAAAATGTGTTTGGAATCACAGAAAAATCCTGAATAACCAAAATAATCCTGAGGCATAAGAAAGTTGGAGGCATCCCACTTCCTTACTTAAAACTATATTACAAAGCTATAGCAATCAGAACGGTACAGTACTACATAAAATCTGATAGATGAACAAACAGAAGAAAATTGGGAACCCAACAATATGTATGCAGTCAACTAATATTTAACAGGGAGCTAAAACTACTACATGGAAAAAAATATAGTCTCCAATAAACAGTGTTGGGCAAAGTGGATATTCACATGCAAAAGAATGAAACTAGGCCCCTTTCTTATAACACAAGGGTTAACTTAAAATTTATAGTGTAAGTAAGACCTGACACTATAAAACTCTTAGAAGAAAAGTATAAGAAGAAAGCTTATACTTGACATTGGTCATGGGAACAATGTTTTGGATATGACACAAGCAATAAAAACAGAATTCAACAAGTAAGACTATATCATATCAAAAACCTTCTATATAGCAAAAAGCAATATATAAAATGTAAGGCGACCTACAAAATTGGAGAAAGTATTTTCAAATCACAGGCAAAAAGAACAAAAAAATTTAAAAAAGCAAACAAACAAAAATAATCTGCCCATAGGACCTGGGTAGAAACTTTTTCAAAGAAAAAATTCAAATAACCAATAGGTATATGAAAAAGTACTCAAAACCACTAATTATGAGAGAAATATAAATCAAAGTCACAACTCACAATAAGATATTAACTCACAATTGTTAAGATGTCTATTATCAAAATGACAAGAGGAAACAATTGCTGGAGAAGATGTGGAGAAAAATAAACTCTTGTGCATTGTTGGTAGGTATGTAAATTGATGCAGCCACTGTAGAAAATAGTATGGAGGATTTAAAATTTTACAAGTAGAACTGCTATAAGATCTATCAATTCTACTTCTGGGTGTATGAAGGAAATAAAAGAGCTATATTGAAGAGATATTTGCACACCCACATTTACTGTAATATTATTTACAATAGTTAAGACATGAAAACAACCTAAATGTTCATTGAGGAATGAATAGATAAGGAAAATGTGACTATATATATATACACACACACACACACACACACACATATATATATATCATGTATACATATGATACACACACACATATATATACATATATATCATGTATACATATGATACACACATATGTATACATATATATAATGTATGCTTATGATACATATATATATACAAAAAAGAAGCAAATTATTTATTTGCAGCAATACAGATGAAGCACGAGGGCATTATACTAAGAGAATTAAGTCAAACAGAGGAAGACAAGTACTATATGAGCTCATTTATATGTGGAATCTTAAAAAACAAACTCACAGAAACAAAAAAAACATATGATGTATTTGCCAGAGGCTGGGGTGTAGGAGAAAGACACAAGAATCCCATTATAAGATTAACAAATTCTGAGTATGTACTGTGCATCACGTTGGCTACAGTTAACAATACTGCTGATACACACACACATATATATACATATATATCATGTATACATATGATACACACATATGTATACATATATATAATGTATGCTTATGATACATATATATATACAAAAAAGAAGCAAATTATTTATTTGCAGCAATACAGATGAAGCACGAGGGCATTATACTAAGAGAATTAAGTCAAACAGAGGAAGACAAGTACTATATGAGCTCATTTATATGTGGAATCTTAAAAAACAAACTCACAGAAACAAAAAAACATATGATGTATTTGCCAGAGGCTGGGGTGTAGGAGAAAGACACAAGAATCTCATTATAAGATTAACAAATTCTGAGTATGTACTGTGCATCACGTTGGCTACAGTTAACAATACTGCACTGCACATTTGAAAATTGACAGTACACCTCCTGACAAGAAAAAAATATTTATAATGTACAAGATGATGGATATTAAACTAAAATTATTCTAGGAAACACTTCATAATATATATAAGTATCAAATTATATTTTACACTTTAAACTTATACAATATTATATGCTAATTATATCTCAATAAAACTAGAATAAAAGTGCCATTAAACTAACACCTAAAAACAAACAAAATATTATAGGTATACATTTTTAAAAATTGTTTGCAAAGTATATATGGTGAAATCTGTAAGACACAGATTTTCAAAAGTTTATATAAATACAAATATAGCATTTTCATGGAAAATACTCAATAGTGATGTCTAGATGTTATGCAATTCTAATCAAATTCCAAGTAGAAAATTTAGTTGAATCACATTTGATTCAAAAATTGTATGGAAAAACAGAGAAAGCAGAATGGCCAAAACAAAAGAACAAATATTAAGGGCTCATACTACCTGATTTTAGGCAACATAAATCTACAGTAATCAAGACAATGTGGTGTTGAACAAATGGTTAATGCATATATCAGTGGAAGAGATCAGAAAGCCAAACAATAAATTCACACATATATGTATTAAAAAGATACAAAAACATTTCAATCAACATAGAATAGTGTTTTCACTAAAATGACAAATATTAATAAATATCCTAGTCAAAAAAAAACACAACTAAAGCTAAGCACACACCTCACATCATATACAAAGTTTACCACAAAAATGGATCCTAGTTACCAAACATGTTAAAACACACACACACACACACACACACACACAGGTAAAAACACTTGAGGCTCTGTCTTGGCAAAATTTTCTTAGTTAAAACATCAACTTTGATCAACATTAAAACTTCTGCTTTTTACTTAAGCAAAAGTGTAAAAGAGAATATTTGCAATTCATATATTAGACAAAGAATTAACAGAACAGAAAAGAACTCTCAACAGATAATAATTTTTTTGAAAAGCCAATAAATAGTGTGTAAAAATGTGGATAGACACTTCACCAGGTAAAGTATATGGATAGCAAATTGCCACATGAAACATGTGTAGCATAATTAATCATTGTGTGCACTTCAGTTGTGTCTGACTCTAGTTGTGCCTGGACTGTAGCCCACCAGGTTCCTCTGTTCATGGGGATTCCCCAGGCAAGAATACTGGATTAGGTTGCCACACCTTTCTTATGTCTACGACCTATGTCTCTTGCGTCTCCTGCATTGGCAAGTGGATTGTTTACCACTAGTGGTAAATGGGAAGCCCCAATTAGGAAAATGCAAATTAATTCACAATGAGATATCATTCCAAACCTATTGGAATGTCTAAAATAAAAATAACAAAACAGTATACTAATGCATGTATATGGAATTTAGAAAGATGGTAACGATAACCCTGTATGCGAGACAGCAAAAGAGACACAGATGTATAGAACAGTCTTTTGGACTCTGTGGGAGAGGGAGAGGGTGGGATGATTTGGGAGAATGGTACTGAAACATGTATAATATCATATATGAAACGAATCACCAGTCCAGGTTCGATGCATGATACTGGATGCTTGGGGCTGGTGCACTGGGACGACCCAGAGGGATGGTATGGGGAGGGAGGAGGGAGGGGGGTTCAGGATGGGGACGTGTATACCTGTGGCAAATTCATGCTGATGTATGGCAAAACCAATACAATATTGTAAAGTAATTAATCTCCAATTAAAATAAATAAATTTATTTTTAAAATAACAAAATAAACAACAAGAAGGAAAAAAGTCTGAATACCAAACTGTAAAGACATGGAAAAACTAGAAGTCTCTCTTTCCTAATGGGAATGAAAAAAAAAAATGATATAGTCAGTTTGGAAAACTGATTGGCAGTTTCTTATATTGTTATATATGAACAATATATATATGTTTTACATACTGTAATACATACATTACCTATGCCTACAATCTCACGTCTAGGTATTTGCCCAAGAGAAATAAAAACTTACATTCATACAAAAACTTGTATGTGAATATTGGTAGCAGCTTTAGTATCAATCAGTTAAAAGTGGAAACACTTGTGACTGCATCAACTGATGACTATATAAACAGTGATACCTTCACATGATAGAAATATTCTCAATAAAAAATAAAATAATTAATTATACACAAAACATCACATATAACTCTCAAATGCCTTATACTAAGTGACAGAGTCTGACTCAGAAAGCTACATATTATATAATACAATTTATATAGCATTTTTGTAAAAGGTAAAACTGTAAGGATAGAACGTTATCAGTGGTTGTCAGAGGCTGGAATGTTGGGAAGGGTTGACTAGAAAGGTATAGGACGGAATTACTCTCCTTGATGAAGCTTCTGTATCTTGACTTTGCCTGTCATATGCATTTTTCAAGTTCATAGGACTGCATACTAAAAAGGATGAATTTTACTCAATATAAGTTATGCCTCAGTAAATAAGACTTCAAAATATAATGTGATATTACAAAAAAAAGAAAGAAAGAAAAAAGAAAAAACCTCTGGCATTCAATCAGTGCAATACAGTCATATCTCAAATACTATTAAGGAACCTCTAGTAGGAAAGATTCGGGGAAGGCAATGGCACCCCACCCCAGTACTCTTGCCTGGAAAATCCAATGGACGGAGTAGCCTGGTGGGCTGCAGTCCATGGGGTCGCTAACAGTCAGACAGACTGAGCGACTTCACTTTCACTTTTCTCTTTCATGCATTGGAGAAGGAAATGGCAACCCACTCCAGTATTCTTTCCTGGAGAATCCCAGGGATGGGGGAGCCTGGTGGGCTGCCGTCTATGGGGTCACACAGAGTCGGACATGACTGAAGTGACTTAGCAGCAGCAGCAGTAGGAAAGATTATTGTCTCTTTTTTTTTTTNCATGCATTGGAGAAGAAAATGGCAACCCACTCCAGTATTCTTGCCTGGAGAATCCCAGGGATGGGGGAGCCTGGTGGGCTGCCGTCTATGGGGTCACACAGAGTCGGACATGACTGAAGTGACTTAGCAGCAATGAAAGATTAAACTCTTGAGCACATCAAGGTATATCTCTGCATTTATAAGGCATTATCAAGTTATGACTTGGAACTCTGGGCCCTAATCAGGTAAGATATTGACAATTGATGTAAAACTTCTGGAAATTTTTCACTTTGAATAAAAAGGCTCTATTTATCTGCCTGTGTATGGACGTGTATGTGTGTGTCTGTGAGCCAGCCAAATAATTATAATCATTTACCATATAGTCAGATTCTTATTCAGCTAAAATTAGACAAACCACCAGGCTTTCACATGCGTGGCCTGAGTAAGCCTCCCAGAAAGCCTGTTCTCAGTAGCTTCAGCTGTGTCTGACTCTCTGTGACCCCATGGACTGTAGCCCACCAGGCTCCTCTATCCACAGGATTCTTTAGGTTGGAATACTGGCATGGGTTGTCATTCCCTCCTCCAGGGGAACTCCCCAACACAGGGATAGAACTTCTGTCTCATTTGTCTCCTGCATTGCAGATTCTTTACCCACTGAGCCACCTGGGAAGTCCCACAGTAAGCCTAGCAGGTGAGTATTAAGATTATTTCTCTTTTGGAGATAGAGGAAGTTGAGTTTCCCTCCTGAGTGGTTGAGGGTCACATGACTACTAGGGCAGGACTGGGGTACCTGGATGCAATGACCTTTCACTGTCCTGGGAGCTAGCATTCATTCATTCACCTACCATTAATTCAATACTTCATCCATGTCGTGAGGCTTTGTATGTTGTGTTTCATGTAATTATTACAACAGCCCTGCAAGGTGCGTGTTTTGTCACTATTCCCACTTTACAGAGGAGGAAATCAAGATAGAAGTCATCAACGGAGCTTGTCTTTAGGAAGTGGCAATGCCATATTGTCCTGGAAGATTTCTGATGCCAAAGTAGCTGCTCTTCCTACTACAGCATACTCCCTGAACACATTTCATAAAAGAACTCTGTCCTTTAAAAGTGAAAGTGTTAGTAGCTCAGTCATGTCTGACTCTTTGTGACCCCATGGATTGTAGCCTGCCTGGCTCCTCTGTCCATGGAATTCTCCAGGCAAGAATACTGGAGAGGGTAGCCATGCACTTCTCCAGGGATCTTCCCAACCCAGCGATCAAATCGGGGTCTCCTACTTTGCAGGCAGATTCTTTAACACTGGAGCCATCAGGGAAGCCGCCAAAAAAGGACAGAAAGAGAAAAGCAAGTCAACAAAACACTTGACAAGTTTCAGACAAGTATAATCATAATGAAGCTAGGTTTATAGTTGGACATAAAAATAAGGCTTATGGGAAAATGTGACTATGTTGGATAATGAGTAGAGGGTGGTTTCAGCTTTCTCATGTCCTCCATTTAGTGTTTCTTAAGATCCTGCTTCAGGGAGCTTCCTATAAGTCTAGTCTTTCTTGCAGTTTCTGCCAAGATTTTCCTTGGCTAAGCATCAGAGCATTTCTTATTTGCTGGGGGACCTGTGGACATTCAGCAGGGTACAGCTCATATTCCCAGGGAGCAAAGTGAAGGAAAGCATCCTCAATAAAAGTCTGTAGAACATATTTTCTTTGATCCTTCAAAGTAAAAATGCTATTGAAGTGCACAAAATTAATTTTCCATTAATTTAAAAGATGCTAAACAACAGAAGACCATGTCTAATTACTCGGATGCCTGAATCTCATATTGTTGACTTCATTTACTTTTGTAAAGACAAGTATTTCCATGAGACAAAATTCTTCTGCAGAAAACGTCAGTTTCCTGAGAGAGGAAACTAACTACCCAAAGCATGAGGAAGATGAAGAAATGAAAAGATCTTCAAAGACATGAGGTCCCAGACCTAAATGATATCTCCCAGAGACTCCTCACATTTCCTCTTAGCCTCACAGCCCTTTCTTAGAGATCCTACTCTGAAAGCTGCCCTTACTGTTTGTGCTGAGACCCCTAGGGATCACCTCTACCTCTCTCGGTCCAGAGTAGATAATAAATATTTGTTGATTTTCTAACCAAGTAACACACACTTTATGGTTTAAAACAACAAGAATTTATTATCCTACATTTCTAGAGGTCAGAAGCCCAAAATGGGTGATGAGATCAAGGTGTTGGCAAGACTGGGTTCCTTTTGGAGGCTGCAGGGACGATTAGTTCCCTTGTCTTTTCCAGCTTCTAGAGGTCACTCACATTCCTTGGCTTGTGGCCCCATTTAATAGCCAGCGATGTCAGACCAAGTACTCCATGCTGCCATCTCTCTTGTTCTCCCTCATCTGCCTCCCTCTTTCACCTTTACAGACCCTTGTGATTATATTAGGCTCACCCGCTAGTCCAGGATAGTCTCCCCATCTCAGGGTCAGCTCACTAGCAGCCTTAATTCCATCCATAATGCTGTTTCTCCTTTGCCATGTCACATAGATCCCAGGGATTAGGACACAGACACCTGTAAGGAAAAGGAAGATCTGTAGGTACAGACTGCGCACCTTGATTAGCTGAATGAACAAGATCAGAAGAAAAAAGCTTTGCCTAGTCATCTGTCTTTTTAGTCAAACCATGATTTTGAATTTACAATGAACATAGACCTAAAATCTAAAAATAACCCTGAAAACTGAAAGTTTGCATTTATTCCTTTGAAAAGTCCATTGACTATTTTGTGACTTAAAAAATAATAAATTGTAATGATAAAGGAAGATCAAATGGTTGATGTCATAAAGTATTTAAATCTTTGTGCTATAGAAATAAAAATCAAACACTATCACCAGAAAAAATAAAGTATGCAAAGACTCAAAGTCACTCTATTTTATATCTGGCTTCCTATCATGATAATATAATTAACTGACTGCGGAGATGACCCAAATTCCAGGTATATCATTTCCTATAATCCTTGGATATAGATCCTCATTAGAGCAAAGGAACTGCACTGTTTCATCACTCTCCTGCCAGGAATACTGTTTAAATGTATGCATTAAGAGTACATTTTTAAGAATTCCTGTAACGTACAGCAGCAAACTTGCTTCTTTCCTGCAATGACCTCATTGATACCCATTTCAGTAGAGGGCAAAAAGCTAAGCATTTAGTTGACTATTGCCACCCTTACTCACCTGGATGAGTTTCACATCATAAAGTATCTTGGTTTTATACGTTGCATTCCCACCAACAGTGTAAGATGGTTCCCTTTTCTCCACACCCTCTCCAGCATTTATTGCTTGCAGACTTTTGGATCGCAGCCATTCTGACTGGTGTGAAGTGGTATCTCATTGTGGTCTTGATTTGCATTTCTCTGATAATGAGTGATGTTGAGCATCTTTTCATGTGTTTGTTAGCCATCTGTACATATAAAAATATTTTCACCTTCTGCCTTTATCCTATTTTATTAGTTAGAATATAAATAAAATTTTAAGAGATATTTCAGGTTGTTTATAAAAATGGTTTCTTCTCAAATACAAGTCAAATTCAGTGGATATCTGTATAATTGAAGAGGCAGCTATATCTTTAAGAATTTTGCTGGCAAATCATATGTAACTTGTTAAAAATGTATATGGAGATTCTAAGTGAGTGACTTGGTTTATAAAGCAAAGCAAGATCAACTTGCAGTCCCTTCCCTCTGCATTTTGAAAGAATTTTGTATTGTTTGGATAAAAACACATTTGCCCTTATAGGGTCATTTCTATTTGGTCTCTAGGGACTATGGATTGCATATTTCCTTCTCTCAGAAAAATCACTGTTCTACCAATTGATCACATAAAACCATCTTAACTATGTCACAAGTCACAAACAAGACACCAACTTGTTTGACATTACTTTCTATTGATTTTTTTCTTTGTCTTATTAAAAAAACAGACATCAATTAATGTCAGTTAAGGCAAGGCCATGGATCATAAGCAAATGGCCATAACTGAAGACTGAACTCTCACAAGGAAAAATATGCTCTTTGAACAATAACATGGAATGCTATAAAACAAATATAACTGAGGCTTGTGCCAAAATGTTTCTTATACACAAATGATCAAACAATTAAATTATGCAACATTTCCTATGGCTGAAACATTCAAGAGCTTTAAAAGAAAGTGCTTAAGTTAAAAATAAAATCCCACTAAGGATTTTAATCCTGCAGGGAATATCCTGTGATAACCTATAATGGAAAATAATCTGAAAAATAATATATATAACTGAATCACTGCTGTAAACTAGAGTCTAAGACAAAACTGTGAATCAACTACACTTCAATTAAAAAAAATTTTCTAGGAGGAGAGTAAGCAAGAAGTCTTCATGGAGGAAGTGGCATTCAGTGTGAGGACTTAGATGTGATAGTAGGCAGGGGAAGCAGGAGTGGCTGGGCTGAGGAGCTGGTGGGGGTGAAGGGGAAGGGCAGTACATTGTCCCCTGAGTATTAGAAAAAAGAATTATATTTATAAGAAAGTGGAATTATTTTTTAAATTCTCCAGTAATCCTGCGATAACCTTTAAGACTGTGTTTTTCTAACTGAATTTCTGATAACTGATTTTTCATTAAAACTCTGTAGGATTTAAACTTATATGCATTTCAACTAGTAGAATTAGACTAGTTGAACTAGTTTTCAACAAGTAGAAAAAACACAAAAACACAGTAAACCTATTAAAATCCTTACATAGACATTTCTAAAACAAAACACACAAACAAAAACTTAGTGTCTAAATCTGGTCAGATTCTTTATATTTAATATATGAAAACTGAAATTCCATGAACAAAGGCATAATTTGTAAAAATTTTTGTAAAGTCCAAGGAGATGAATTATCTGTATGTTACAGAATTTCCAAATGATAATTATATATATATGTAATTTTACACTGAAAATTTTGAGAAACAAAGATAACTGGCATATTTCCTAATCTAATATACACTATTTTAACACACAGCAAACCTAACACAATTATTATGACAAAATGTCTCTTTTGTTTCAATGAAAGTGAAAGTTGAAAGTTGCTCAGTCGTGTTCGACTTTTTGTGATCCAATCCATGGAATTCTCCAGACCAGAATACCGGAGTGGTAGCCTCCATTCTCCAGGGGATCTTCCCAACCCAAGGATCGAACCCAGGTCTCCCGCATTGCGGGCAGATTCTTTACCAGCTGAGCCCCAAAGGAAGCCCAAGAATACTGGCGTGGGCAACAACCTATCCCTTCTCCAGCAGATCTTCCTGACCCAGGAATCGAACTGTGGTCTCCTGCACTGTAGACAGATTCTTTACCAACTGAGCTATGAGGGAAGCCCTTGTGCATATTATATTTTCTGTTGTGCTGTGTGTGCTGTTCCAAAGGAAGCCCAAGAATACTGGCGTGGGCAACAACCTATCCCTTCTCCAGCAGATCTTCCTGACCCAGGAATCGAACTGTGGTCTCCTGCACTGTAGACAGATTCTTTACCAACTGAGCTATGAGGGAAGCCCTTGTGCATATTATATTTTCTGTTGTGCTGTGTGTGCTGTGCTTGGTTGCTTAGTCACGTTCGATTCTTTTCAACCCCAGGGACTGTAGCCCGCCAGTCTACAGTCTGTAGCTTCTCTTTCCATGGGATTCTCCAGGCAAGATTATTGGAATGGATTGTTATGCCCTTCTCCAGATAATCTTCCCATCCCAGGGTTTGAACTCAGGTGTTCCACATTGCAGGCAGATTCTTTACCAACTGAGCCACCAGGGAAGCCCATATTTTCTGTTAGTGCCCAATATTTCTCCTTCATCACATCTATTATAGCCATACTGAATTTCTTTTAGTCTAACAAATATTTCACTCTTTTTTTGACTTACAGCCTTCATATATGTGGTTCTCTCTGGCTAGAAGATCTCAACTCTCCACTCCCACCCTCAATACCAGCTCCATTTTGCTAAATCCTTTGGAACTTTTACTCCAACTCACTCTGCTAAAATATGGCTTCTTGCAGGAAAATTTTTATTACTAGAGTGTGTTAGCTCCTTTGTTATACATTTTTATAGCTAATGTTTCCATTTCCTTTAAACATGCCTCACACTTGTAGTGATTTGTAAATGACTATATTTCCCATTTGAGTTTTTACTTTATGAAGAGTATCTCTAGTGTTTACAGAAGAATTCTCACATAGTAATTATTTATCAATATTTGTTGAATGAAAGAACAAATGGATGGTGCACAATAAAGAACATTTTACTAATTGCTGTGGAATCTTAAGGAGTGGGACTATGTCAGTTAAAGAAAATGTATGAGATATAAGAAAAAATTTATTAACAAAAGAAAAAAGCAATAAACACACATAAGAAACATTTGGAAAGCAGTTATCAGGAAAAAAAAATAACCTATAGAAGATGGTTTAAATTGAAAAATGGTGATACCTAAGGGTGAAATTTAGATTTGAGGCAGAGTCTGTATCACATAGAATGCTGTGATAAACCAAAGAAGTTTGTCATTTAGTTTGAAAGAGATGGAAGGCCATATCATGAGGTAGGGAGTGACAAGATCAAGGTTGCAAATTAGGAAAAAAATATTGTAGGATCATTTAGATCTGGGGAAATATCAAAGCAGTTATGTTATTATTGTGTCATTCACTCTTACTCCATAACTTAGATTATCCCCAATTTATAGAAATTAGGAATGGGCCATGGCATTAAGTTACCTATTGATGATTCTGCTATTGCTGTTAGTTTTAGCTAATATTCACTCAGCACTTACTTAGAGGTCCAGAACTATTTTATGACATAATGTGTATTATGTTTATTACAAAAGTAAATCTTTAAAACAATATTTTGAGATATGATCTTTTATTATTCTCACATTTTAGATGACGAAAATGAGTCTCTGAGAGGTTATTTAACTTATCTAAGGTATGCAGGAGATGTGAAGGTATATTGAAATCCTTTTTTCTTGGAAAGGGATACATATGATTCAATAAAGATTAATGTCTGATGGACATAAGGTCAACAAGTTTTGAAGAAGGAAATGGCAACCCACTCCAGTGTTCTTGCCTGGAGAATTACATGGACAGAGAAGCCTGGCAGGTTGCAAAGAGTGATTGCAAAGAGTCAGACACAACTAAGTGACTAACACACACTCATAAGCAAGCTTTATCCTGGGTATGGGTGGTAACTACCATCGCAAGCTACCAGAGTGACAGACACTTTCTGATTTACCTAACATTCTAATAAGATGTTATTGAATGCACATACTATTGATATTAAGTGCTTATTAATTGCTTCATTTTTCCTTTGCTCCCTATATAATAGGCAGTACTAAACATAGTTTGTAAGTTGTTCTTATGTTCCACAATTACTGCCATGCATCTCAGCATTACACAGTCCTGATTGAATACCAATAATTAAGTACTTGCTTATTTACAATGAATTATATTTCATAACCAAAAATTTATATTCACTTGCAGATAGTATTTCTGAAATGCATTGGGATATTAATGGGTCTCTGCTGCATCTTTGTACAAAGAATCTAATTAGTTTAATACACACTGGCTTGAATAAAAATGAATCGGATTTCTTTACATCATGCCTTTTCAGAAATATTTAGTATGTAAAGATGTAATATCACCAGCTGAGTCTATATATATATATGTATGTATATATATATATATATTTGTATTTATGTGTATATGTGTATGGGCTTCCCAGGTGGTGCTGGTAGTAAATAACTCACCTGACAATGCAGGAGATGTAGGAGATGTGGGTTCAATCCCCTGGGTCAATAAGATCCCATGAATGAGGTCATGGCAACCCACTCCAGTATTCTTGCCTAGAGAATCCCATGGACAAAGGAGCCTGGTGGGCAGCAGTCCATGGGGTCATACAGAGGACATGACTGAAACGACAGCATACACACATGCATCCATGTATGTATATGTGCACAAATGAATAAAATGCTGATTTTTAAAGACACTAAAAATGCAGTGGAATTTTTTTTCTATCATTGGTTATCTTTGGAAAAAAATACTTTCAAGAGATCAGTGAACATATAAACAAAACTGTAGTAAATAGAGGTAGTAGTATAGCATGATTTGGAGAAATAACTGAAATCAGAAACAATAATATTTTATTATTGCTACTATTGTAGCTGTTAATATTGTTTTAGGGCTGAGGAGACATTATCATATTTGAAAATCATAAGGTACCACTTGAGGAGGTACTAAAAACACAGGGGGATTCAGGATTGGGAACTCATGTACACCCGTGGCTGATTCATGTCAATGTATGGCAAAACCAATACAGTATTGTAAAGCAAAATAAAGTAAAAATAAAAATTTTTAAAAAAACCTGAAAAAAAAAAAAAGGCAGTGAGTGAGTGAGTGAGTGAGTAGGCAGATAACTGGTGGAAAAAAATTAGGAGATAATAAGAATGTGGTCAAGAGTACACAAGAATAAGTATAGTTGCAGTTTCTAAAAGGAAAAGAAAGAAAGAAAGTGAAGTAACTTAGTCGGGTCTGACTCTTTGTGACCCCATGGATTGTAGCCTACCAGGCTCTTCCATCCATGGGATTTTCCAGGCAAGAGTACTGTACAAAAGAGGGCATACAACCTATATGTTCAACTTAATATTTATAAAGTGAAAACTGATACAACCATATTCTGGTCAAGAAATAGAAAATTGCCAGTACTTCAGAAGCTTCATATTCACTCTCACTCAACCAAATAAGCTTCTCTCCTACTTAGAGAAAACAAGAAGCCCAATTTTCATAATAATAATACATTTTCTTTCATCTATGTAGGTATCACTATATAACCTAGATTATTTTTTCTATCTTTGAAACGTATATAATGGGTATCATACATTAAGCATTGTTTCGTGTTTGTCTTACTTTGCTTAGCATTATGCTTGTGAAATTCACCTGTATTCCACATAGCTTCAGTTCTTCTATTTTCATTACTCTATAATGTTCTTTTTGCCAGTTATACTACTGAAAAATACTTGGATTATTTCATTGTTGACTGGAAGAAAAAATCACTAGAGAGATGCAAGTTTAGTTTTATCTAAGATCTTATCAGGGTCTATAGCCCAGAAAACAACCTCTCAAATGACTGAGAAAATGTTCCAGAGAAACGTGGTTTTCAGGAAAATTTTATATTTTTTCAGAACAAAGGACATCAAGCATGAAAAGGATATATTCTTTCAAGATTTCAGAAGAAACAGATTAGCATGAACACAATGAGTTAGCATTACATTGCATTTGGGAAAGGAATCTTATCTTCCAAGTAGTACTAGAAAGGGCATCACAGGAAAGGAGTACTTTAACTTTAAAGTGGACATTGTCTGGATACTGCATTCTCTTGTTCCCATTAGGTGGAGCTAGTGGTAAAGAACCTGCCTACCAATGCAGAAGACTTAAGAGACACAGATTCAACCCCTGGGTCGGCAAAATCCCCTGGAGAAGGGAATGGCAACCCATTCCAGTATTCTTGCCTGGAGGATTACGTGGACAGGGGAGCCTGGCAGGCTACAATCCATAGGGTCGCAGAGTCAGACATGATTTAGCATGAAAGTCAAGCTGCCTTAGCACGCAAGTTGTCGTGCTTGTTCAGGTCAAATCATGCATAAGCCAGAATGGTTTCCTCATACTTACCTCAATATGTGAAAATTTCTTCCATCATCATGTTGCTTATTGTGAAAAATGACAACATGTAGATACTAATATATTTCCCAGTGCATATGAGAGTTTTTAAAATATTTTCCTCTTAGTGAGTAAACTGGATAATATGATCTGCATATCTTGGGGAGATTAATAACCAATTATCTCACACAGTGTGCCAACTTAGATGCCAATCATTGCTGTATGAAACATCTCTTTGCAGTACATCCTTGTTAGCATCTGATATAGGCTGGCTTCATAGGTTTTGCCAGTCTAATAGAACAGCAGTGCTATTTTTTTCTTACTTTGTATTTGACTAATCACTTATCTGCATGCAGGACAGTAAGAAGCAGTTAGAACTGGACATGGAACAGCAGACTAGTTCCAAATAGGGAAAGAAGTACGTCAAGGCTGTATATTGTCACCTCGCTTATTTAACTTCTATGCAGAGTACATCATGAGAAACACTGACCTGGAAGAAGCACAAGCTGGAATCAAGATTGCTGGGAGAAATATCAATAACCTCAGATATGGAGATGACACCACCCTTATGGCAGAAAGTGAAGAGGAACTAAAAAAAAACTCTTGATGAAAGTGAAAGTGGAGAGTGAAAAAGTTGGATTAAAGCTAAACATTCAGAAAATGAAGATCATGGCATCTGGTCCCAGCAGTTCACTTCAGTTCAGCCGCTCAGTCACGTCCGACTTTTTGTGACCCCATGAATCACAGCACACCAGGCCTCCCTGTTCATCACCATCTCCTGGAGTTCACTCAGACTCATGTACATCAAGTCCATGATGCCATCCAGCCATCTCATCCTCGGTCGTCCCCTTCTCCTCCTGCCCCCAATCCTTCCCAGCATCAGAGTCTTTTCCAATGAGTCAACTCTTCGCATGAGGTGGCCAAAGTACTGGAGTTTCAGCTTTGGCATCATTCCTTCCAAAGAAATCCCAGGGCTGATCTCCTTCAGAATGGACTGGTTCGATCTCCTTGCAGTCCGAGGGACTCTCAAGAGTCTTCTCCAACACCACAGTTCAAAAGCATCAATTCTTCGGCACTCAGCCTTCTTCACAGTCCAAATCTCACATTCATACATGACCACAGGAAAAACCATAGCCTTGACTAGACGGACCTCAGTTGGCAAAAAAGGTCTCTGCTTTTGAATATACTATCTAGCTGGGTCATAACTTTTCTTCCAAGGAGTAAGCACCTTATAATTTCATGGCTGCAGTCACCATCTGCAGTAATTTTGGAGCCCCCCAAAACAAAGTCTGACA
>SJYX01000257.1:6117-120813 GCA_006410675.1 Oreotragus oreotragus | reverse complement strand
CATACCTGAATGGTCTAGCGGTTTTCCCTACTTTCTTCAATTTAAGTCTGAATTTGGAAATAAGGAGTTCATGATCTGAGCCACAGTCAGCTCCTGGTCTTGTTTTTGTTGACTGTATAGAGCTTCTCCATCTTTGGCTGCAAAGAATATAATCAATCTGATTTCGGTGTTGACCATCTGGTGATGTTCATGTGTAGAGTCGTCTCTTGTGTTGCTGGAAGAGGGTGTTTACTATGACCAGTGCATTTTCTTGGCAAAACTCTATTAGTCTTTGCCCTGCTTCATAGTTCTAGTGTTTTCTTACAATTAGATAGGATGCTTTAAAGGCAATAATTACAGTTCAGATAATTGCTTGTTAAGTCTCGCTATTGCTAATTGCCAGAAATACTAACAAGAACCAAAAATACCATGTACTTAAAAGAGTAAAACTGTAGAAAATCAAGTTATTTATATAAAGTTATACAGTACAAGAGGGAAGATAATGCTTATCTTACTATTGTTGTTAAAGTAACAACTGAAATGTAACCAATTACATTACTAATGGGTGGAAAAGCACAATGTGTAATTTGATAGAAGAAAGCCCTAATTATCCTGCTCCACGCATAGCAAAAGTAGAGACTTGTACATCACCAAAAGAAACTGATCAAAAGAAAAGGTCTAAATATTTGGTGGAAGCCACGATTCAGTGGCATGCTTTGATTTTCCACAAAGGAACTATACAAACCAGAAGAGCAATATCTAAGTTTGAGATTTCCCCCCCCAACCTTCTGATACCTGTGTTTAAAATAGTGGATTGATACTTTACCATTTTGCTGGGTTATCAGATATGTTGAATAGGGCCTAGACAAGCTCAGTTTTATTATTAAAAATTGTTCATTTTATTTATATGCATCCTTTATACCAAAGCCATTTTACACTTCATCTGCATTCTTATATACTGCATAAATTAATGAATAGAGTGCATATCAGTCATACAAAGTTGCTTCTTTATTCTTGTCCTGAAATTTTACTAGATATCTTCTAAATCAAAATGGTAGGTCGACGCTCTGCACCCGTGTGCCTTCCCACAGCGCTTAGTACAGCCAGGTGTTCCACCGGTACAGGTTAAGGATGTGGCAGATGGTCGAGTCTGCTGTCTCCTCCATGGCCACAGACGGGATGTTGCACACGGCAATCCTGAGTTCCCCTGCAGCTTTGATGTCGACATTTTCGTAGCTGCTGCCTATCTGCATGATCACCCTCAGGGCCTTGAACTTCTCCAGGTCCTCCCTGGTTAGCGTGATGGTGTGATACATCATGGCACCAACCGCGGGGAGATGCTGGGCCTCATTGGCTTCGGTCGCATGGGGCAGGCGGTTGTGGTTTGAGCCAAGGCCTTTGGATTCAGCGTCCTGTTTTATGACCCCTACTTGCAGTATGGGACAGAGCAGTCCCTGGGCGTGCAGAGGGTCTATACCCTGCAGGACTTACTCTACCAGAGTGACTGCTTCTCCCTGCACTGCAATCTCAACGAACATAACCACCACCTCATCAATGACTTCACTATAAAGCAGATGAGGCAAGGCACCTTCCTAATGAATACGGCCCATGGTGGACTGGTGGATGAGAAAGCCTTAGCCCAAGCCTTCAAAGAAGGCAGGATACGAGGGGCGGCCCTCGACATGCACGAGTCGGAGCCTTTCAGCTTTGCTCAGGGTCCCTTGAAAGATGCACTGAATCTCACCTGTACTCCCCACACAGCCTGGTATAGTGAGCAAGCCTCACTGGAGATGCGGGAGGTGGCCGCCACCGAGATCCGCTGGGCCATCACAGGTCGCATCCCAGAGAGCTTAAGAAACTGCGTGATCAAGGAATTCTTTGTCACAACAGCTCCCTGGTCAGTAATAGATCAGCAAGCAATTCATCCAGAGCTCAATGGTGNCTCCCCACACAGCCTGGTATAGTGAGCAAGCCTCACTGGAGATGCGGGAGGTGGCCGCCACCGAGATCCGCTGGGCCATCACAGGTCGCATCCCAGAGAGCTTAAGAAACTGCGTGATCAAGGAATTCTTTGTCACAACAGCTCCCTGGTCAGTAATAGATCAGCAAGCAATTCATCCAGAGCTCAATGGTGGCACATACAGGTACCCGCCAGGCATCGTGGGCGTGGCTCCGGGAGGACTTCCTCCTGCCATGGAAGGGATCATCCCCGGAGGCATCCTGGTGACCCACAACCTCCCCACAGTGGCACATCCTTCCCAAGCTCCCTCTCCCAACCAGCCCACAAAAGACGGGGACAATTGAGAGCACCCCAACGAGCAAAAGCAGCGAGTGACAAAGATAATCATTCATATACATCTGGGACCAAGAGACAGTGAAAAATGAACTAAGAGAAAAGGAATTTGACAGTCTTTTTAACTGATTCTGGACATACGCATCACTGACGCTGCAGTATTACAGCTACAAAAGAGCTAGAAGCCGAGACGTGGGAAAACTGAAGATGTTGTCTGCTTACAGAAGCGCTGAAAGAGACTAGGACGTAATTTATTAACGACCAACTTCTGTTATTGTGTGTTAAGTTTTTCATCTGTGCATCAAATCACAAAGAATAAATATAGATATTTTCCCTTTATCAGTCCCTTCGGCACAGGAGGTCCTGAACACCTTTCTCTAGAATGTTGCATCAAGAGTTCCAAACATCAAAATAAAATATTAAGAGAAAATCCCCACCCTATGACTCTAGTCCCTTCGGTCCACGGGGCTGGTTACCTCTTTTGCTAATAGGAAGATTAAATTACTGCAAAATGGGGAGAAGGCTGTCTGCCTGTGTTAGACACCGCGAGCACAGGACTGAAGACAGTACAGGCCCCTGTACGGAGAATTCTCTCCCATCTGAACTGCGTACTGAGCGGGCAAGTTGGTTGTGAGTTCAATAAAACCCTCTGATGATGCAAAAAAAGAAAAAAAGTATTAAGTTTCACCAGCTGTTTGTACTCAAATATATTTTCTCAGTTTCAGATCCTCAGTTATTTTATTGAGTGGAAAGTCTTGAACTGAAAGGGTTCAAGAAGAATAATGTTGCATTTCCTTATGTCTCAGGAAACACTTTTTATGGTAACTTGTCAGATTGTCTATGAACAAACACACTTTTTTAGACATTGATAAAGTCTTCTTTTCTTCACGTGATATTTTATACAAGAAAACTTCAGGTGTGTTATTAGATGTGACTGATTTTAACAAATTCTATTAGATTTGTATCAAATAGTTACATGTTATATTCATAGTCTTTTGTGAATCATCACCTTTTTGTTTAAAAGATGGACTACTTTGAGCCTTTGTATAGGTACATTCCTGTTTTTGTGACTAATGTTGCATTTCCTTATGTCTCAGGAAACACTTTTTATGGTAACTTGTCAGATTGTCTATGAACAAACACACTTTTTTAGACATTGATAAAGTCTTCTTTTCTTCACGTGATATTTTATACAAGAAAACTTCAGGTGTGTTATTAGATGTGACTGATTTTAACAAATTCTATTAGATTTGTATCAAATAGTTACATGTTATATTCATAGTCTTTTGTGAATCATCATCTTTTTGTTTAAAAGATGGACTACTTTGAGCCTTTGTATAGGTACATTCCTGTTTTTGTGACCAAAAAAAAAAACAAAACAAAAACCGTTAAAACTCCCAAGCAGAAAAATAATGGCTATCAGAAATATGTTTTGTTTTAGTGTGAGTAACGGTTACTGTATCTGTTTATTGTAAAGGTGGACATTTAGTGTTCAGTGCAGTTTTCAATAAAAAGTAATAAAATAAATAAATAAATCAAAATGGTAGGATATAACCACTCTAAACGGGGTAGGCAANGGGGGGGGGGGTTTCTAGGAACAAGGCTTGGAAAAAACAAGGCTTGCAAGGACCTCATGGAATTTGCATTCTAAGGTGGAGAAAGAGACAGTAAAACAAACTTATGAACAAGAGCTTGTCTCATATCTATGAAGACAGTAACTACTTCGGTAATAGGTCACTAGATCAGTTACTTTAGTTTGGATGATGAGGGAAAACCTTGAATGCAGATTCCAAAGTATTTGGAATCGGGCATGTCTGGGATTGGACCAAGAAACTGCATGTCTAGCAAGAACCCTTTTGATGCCTGTGGTCCTACATTTCACTTGGAGGAGTCCTGGCCTCTGGCTGGCCATGATATCACCTGCTCAAGACATAACATCCAGGAGTGTTAGCCATCTCCAAAAGAATTAGAACACATGACCTGCTGGACAAAGAAGGCTTATTGAAAACCAGCCTTTTGAAACTGCCCCTAAGGGGTGAGGTTAGTTGTAGGGTTGTTGTAACCAGGACCACTGGGGAGAGGTGCTGGTGGGGACAACCAGGCAATCGGATGTGTGGTCCCAACGCTTCAACAATGTGGTGTCCACACCTTGGCCAGCTCTCAGCACTTCATTGGACCCCTCTTCCCTGGTAGACAAATGGGGGTAAATTATGCTTGACTTGCTTCTAACCTCTCAGCTTTTGTGAGGAGACAAGTGAGACAACTTAAGTCAAAGTACTGTGTAAATTATAGAGACTGAGGACAGTGCTTCAAAAGAGATACAAAGAAGATAATGATTAAATGATTAAAGGGGTCTTGATGAATTAAAACATTCTTTGTTGTTACATTATATATATACCCTTAATCAGAAGGTAAATTATTGTATACTGTCACTAGTATGCACTATTTTTTATTTTATTTTTTAATTAATTATTTTCTGAAGCAGATTCACATTAGACTATCTCTGAACTTTTTAAAAGAGGACATAATGGTCCTTGTTGGTCATTCTTTTCTCTATTCCTATACTTGGAGGTAGAGCGTATGCTTTGTGAAGAGAGAAGGGCTCTATGTGGACAAGTAACGTGTTCATGTCACCTAGCATCAGTCTGAGCTGAACAAGCAGCACCAGGCCCTATGTGGAGGCTTGAGCAGCACTGAGATCTGCACGTCTAGGCCTGTTCTGCCCCAGAGAGGGGCTCCTAATACCCACAGGCCATTTTTCAGATGAGCAAACTGGGACCACAAAAGGAAGATAAGGTAATCGGCATGAGACCACATCTTACACTGAGGCTATTAAATTGGAAAAAGGAATCTTAATGATTAGTCAGTTCCCTTGTTTTTCAAGAGCCTGAAGTTCAGGGAGTCAGGTTACTTAACCAAAGTCACACAGCTAGTCCATGGCAGAGTCAGGTCTCATAGCTGAATCTTCTAATCCTTAATGTAGTAGCTTTTTCTATTGGAAATGATGGAATTGCAATTTGAATTCAGTTTTTGTTTTTTTTAGATTCCTGACCTACTATGGCATTCTATATGCATGTGTTCAGTTTTAAATACTATTGATCAAATAGTTCAGAGTAGCAATGGCACCCCACCCCAGTACTCTTGCCTGGAAAATCCAATGGACGGAGTAGCCTGGTGGGCTNGAATTCAGTTTTTGTTTTTTTTAGATTCCTGACCTACTATGGCATTCTATATGCATGTGTTCAGTTTTAAATACTATTGATCAAATAGTTCAGAGTAGCAATGGCACCCCACCCCAGTACTCTTGCCTGGAAAATCCAATGGACGGAGTAGCCTGGTGGGCTGCAGTCCATGGGGTCGCTAACAGTCGGACAGACTGAGCGACTTCACTTTCACTTTTCACTTTCATGCATTGGAGAAGGAAATGGCAACCCACTCCAGTATTCTTGCCTGGAGAATCCCAGGGAGGGGGGAGTCTGGTGGGCTGCCGTCTATGGGGTCACACAGAGTCGGACACGACTGAAGTGACTTAGCAGCAGCAGCAGCTACTTTTATTAAGTAACTACTATATGCTAGGTTCTATGAGAAATATTAATACTTGACATACTTTATCTCATTTCATCCTCACAATAACCTCATGAGTTAGATACTAGCTTTTCCCACAAATACCTAGTGTTCCTACTATGTGCCAGGCACTAGGCTAGGTCTTGAAGCTATTATCTTCATTTACAAATGGAAGCAATTGAAGTTCAGAAAAAGAAAGTCAGCTGGCTGCCTAGGGTCTCAGGCAGCAGCTAATTCCCCAGGCCTGTTTTTATCCCCCGCACTACACTGTAAGGCTGCCTCTCTTCTCTTCATTGCCATATTGATGGCTATTTGTGGAGCACTCATCAAATACGTTGGACTGGGGAAGATACTAAAAAAAGCTGAACCCTGTCTCTCCAAAAGGTAAACTCTAATTGGAGGGACCAAGTAGTTAAGCAATAAGTGATCTCAGGCAAAAAAAAAAGAAGTTAAACAAGATATGCTTTTGGCAGAAAGCAATAAGGATCAGACTAACTTGTGCTTTGCCCACGGCTTGAACACATCATAGTCTTAAAATGCACAGACAGAGAGAGAAAATCAAACTTTAAAAAATTAAAATAATAAAGTGGGTCCAAATACCTATTTATAATTACGTGCTTGTTTGCCTCCTGGTACTGACAGCTTCCTAAAAGAGAGACGGGAGGCCGGAGCAGGAAGTAGAGACAGCAGACTTGGTTTATAACCTGGGCCCATCCCCAGCTTTGCTGAATGAATTGGAACCTCCTCCTGAGGCTTCCTGGGCTTCCATTTCTCTGTTCACAAAATGGGAAGCATAATACCTGCATCAGGCTCATGAGTAGGAAGAAAGATACAAGTTCCCTGAAACTATTTTTTGGAGGGGAACATAGATAAAAGAGAGGTGGTTCCTTTATCTGGGCTTGGATATTCCATTTTATTCCTCTTTTGAGTTTGATTTTCCAGAGGGCCTTTTGTTTCTGAAAGGACTTGGGCTTTATCACTTACCTTCTTCTGATACCAGGGACTCCTAGGCTTGAGGCCTCTTTATAACAACATGGAAGAGTAGGTGGGGTTAGCAAGGGAGGGGCATTGGCCAGACAGTATTAGCTAGGGAATGTTTTCCCAAACCTGAAGACTCTTGGACCTTCTGGCACATGCCAAGAAATTTACTTCAGTTCATGAGAGGAGGCTCAGCCTAGATCTCCTCTTGTCAACTAGATGGAAATAGCAATAGTTACAGTGTAAGGGGGATAAGGAGAAGTCAGAAGTACTGACTGTTCCCATGCCTGCGTATTCAGTCGCTCAGTTGTGTCTGATTCTTTGCAACTGTAGCCCACCAGGCTCCTCTGACCATGGAATTCTCCAGGCAAGAATACTGGAGTGGGTTCCCATTTCCTCCTCCAAGGGATCTTCCCGACCTAGGGATCAAACCCGCGTCTCCTGCACTGCAGGCAGATTCTCTGCCACTGAGTCACCTGGGAAGTCCGATTGTTCCCATAATAACATGGCTAACCGTCAGGGTTTCTGTAAGTATGATTACCCCCATTTTACAGATGAGGAAGTAGGCTCAGAGGCTGCCCAAGCCACCCAATGAGGTTAGTAAAAGATGGAGAATAGATTTGTAAAGGTCTGATAGAAAATCAACTTTCTTTTAATGCATTCCCCACTCTGAGTTAAGAGATAGGCAGCATCCCATGGCCTCTTTCTAATCTATCCTACCTACACAGCTTCTTCCTCCATTCCCACTCCTCTTCCTAGTGTTCCTGAACTTTCTCAAGTGGTCTCCTGCGAGCTTCCCCACCAACTAACTGTTCTCCTCCCTGCCGTGCAGCCTGCCATGCTGCCTGAGCCAATTCCCTGGTTCTTTGATTGATGGGCCCTGCCTCTGCTTAAAATCTTGGCGTACACATGCCTGCCTGTCCTACTGCTTTCAGCCACCCAGCCTACATGCCAGCAACAGTCAACCACTCACTGTTTCTTTTATCCTTTCATTCAACCAATATTTACTAAGCCATCTGCAATGTGCCAATTACTATCCAGACCCTGGACACGGAAAGGTGAGCAAGACACACAAGATCCATGTCTTCAAAAAGCTCCTATCTGATTCCCCGTGGGCCCCATGCTTTCCTGACTCAATTCATGTATTTTCTCTGTGACAAAGCTGTTCACAGTGAGGTCCTGAGTGTGAATCCCAGCTTGACCGTCTCGTGACCTCAGGAGAATAACTTTCATCTCTCAAGCCTCAGTCTCCCCATCTGTCAGTTGGAGATGATAATACTACTTTCCTCATAGAACTTCCGTGAGTCTTAAATGGGAGAATGTGTGTAGTTTAAAAGTACAATGCCTGGCACATAGTATGTACTAAGTAAATATTACCTTTCATTACTTTTATTACTGCCAATGATGCCTTCCCATTTCCACATACCCAGAGTTCTACTGGTCCTTCGAGGCTCAGCACAAAATGACAACTTCTTTACAAAAATGTATTCTCTATAGCTGGAATAGATTTCTCCCCCACTGTTAACTCCTAGTGACAATTTCCATAAAATATTTAGTACTTTCTATCTTCAATTATGGCTAGTGATCAATATGCCTTATCCTCTCTCTAGATTATAATATATTTCTTGAGGGCAAGGATTATACCCCATTCTTCTTAGTGTTGTTTATAGTAATCATCACTGCTGCCTTTTCACAGCAAGCCCTCCATGTGTTTTCTGGACAAGGGAATGAATGAATGAATGGATGCAAGGTCATACCTTATCACTTCAATGTTCTGGTAACTAGAGCAACATTGTCAAGGGCCAGGCACTAAATTTTATATGTTTATTTATACATAAATATATATATATATATCGGGGAAGGCAATGGCACCCCACCCCAGTATTCTTGCCTGGAAAACCCAATGGACGGAGTAGCCTGGTGGGCTGCAGTCCATGGGGTCGCTAACAGTCGGACAGACTGAGCGACTTCACTTTCACTTTTCTCTTTCATGCATTGGAGAAGGAAATGGCAACCCACTCCAGTGTTCTTGCCTGGAGAATCCCAGGGATGGGGGAGCCTGGTGGGCTGCCGTCTATGGGGTCACACAGAGTCGGACACGACTGAAGTGACTTAGCAGTAGCATATATATAAAAATTACTTAATATATATACTTTAATTTATAATGTATATAATAAATTTATTATGTATAAAACATAAATTACATATATACTTTTAAATGATAAAATATAATACAAAATGGGCTAACTTTGGCAAATAGAAAAGAAATTTAAGTCTAGCAAAGCAGAGCCCACATGCAAGTGCACAGCCCAGAGGCAATCACAGGCAAGCTGGTATATTTTCTTCTAGTCTCTTACCTGTTTGTATTTTACATAGCTGAGACTATACTGCACATTCCACAGCTTTATTTATTTATTTTTTAAGACTGTATCATCAGCATTGTCTGCACATCACTGCAAATCCCCTTCACACAGTCAGTGAGGGTCATCTATTGAGCACCTTTGGTATGCCTTACCTCTCCGCAGCCCACCGTCTATTTGTACCACACTGCATTTCTGAAAGGGCTTTCATGGAGAGAGGACAGATGTGATTGTCCCCTGAGCCCCACACAAGTTCAATGACTTGCTCTAGGATGCTGGGGCAGCAGAATAAAGATAAGAACTTCATCCCATTCTAGGCCCCTGTACCACACCACAGGAAAGAGAGATAGCACACGTCAAAAGTGCAAAAACCCCATAGCCAAAGGAAGGTACCTATGTTTAAACACTCCAGGGTCAAGAAACATCCAAGTTCATGGGGACAAGTGGAAACCAGCAGTCACAATGATGGCAGAAAGCAATTTTCCTGGCAACATGATCATAACTGTGCTCCAGGACAGAAGGGCCCTGAGCTAGGGACTGGAGTCGAAACAAGAAAGAGCAATACATGTTTTCTGTCCTGGGGCAGAACACTGCGTCAGCACACTGCTCTCTTCACAGATCACTTGCCCGTCCTTCACCTCTGGCACAGAAAAAAGG
Source organism: Oreotragus oreotragus (assembly GCA_006410675.1). NCBI lineage: Eukaryota > Metazoa > Chordata > Mammalia > Artiodactyla > Bovidae > Oreotragus > Oreotragus oreotragus. Next base: position 110,982 of record SJYX01000257.1, on the reverse strand, counting down.
GCACAGGGTTTGGGGTCAGAGTTGCATTCAGGCTCAGATTTGCCCACTTTCAGGCTGTGTGATACCAGGCAAGTTACTTCACTTCTCTGAGCTTCAGTGTCTCCAGCTATAGAATAGTGAAAAGTGAAATACTTGCCTCATAAAATTAAGAGAACATTAAATGAACCAGTATTTGTGTAAGGGTGTTATAGTCCCAGCTCTGCACTCACCTGCATGTTCTTTCACCTCTTTTTGCCTCAGTTTTCTCATCTGTAAAATAGAGATGATAACAGCACCCCCCTCTTAGGGTTACTGAGTTAACACTTGTAAGGTGCTTAGAACAGTAACTGCTGAATAAATGTCTACTATTGTTGGAAACAGGATGGTGGTCACTGGCATAGAGTCAAGGCAACCATTCTTCAAATCTCATGAAGAAAGCAGAGACAGTGTTACCCTAATGTATAGATAAGGAAACTGAGGCTCAGAAAGATTAAGTATTTATCTGGACTCAGGCTGCTAGTTGGGGGCAGCTCCAGGACTTCTAAAGATTCTAAATGCAATGCCTTCTCTTCCAGATAATATTCTAGCTGTTGGAAGCTGCTAGCCCTCTGGCCAATTTCAGCCCACAGACATGTTTTGTTTGGCCTCCACAGTATTTTTTTTAAAAATTGAGTTGAACTGTGATTAGATGGGCCCAACACACACTGGTGGGCCTCAGGCCTCAGCCTCCTCTGGTGCTTGTTCCTCCCAGCCAACGACCTGCATTTAGGTCCCTACACAGGCTGACACCACGCCAGTCACCAAACACATGGTACAGACACGTTTAAGAGACCAAGGAGAGGGAGAGAAGAGCACAGACCAGAGCGACAGGGAAAGGGTGGTTAGGGAAGACTTCTTGCAGGTGGCTGTACTTGAGTTAGGACTTAAAAACTGAAATCTGGGAAATATCTAGCTTAAAAGGGAGGGTAGGGGGTAAGGCAAATTAATTTGGCATTTTGTGACCTTCAGGGAGGTGTATGAGTTTCTCTGCCAAGACTTCCTCAGGCCTTTTCCTTGGTTGAGAAGAGTGAAGAAATGAGTGCCCTTTTATCTCAGATTGAGGTCATGTGACTCAGGAGATCACACTGTCAACATCCGTTGATTGGATTACTGATCTGTGTCATCATCCCTAAAGACTCCACACAGCACAGGGCAACAGGAAGGAGGTTTGATCACCAAAGTATGAACTCTGCCTGTCTAACCATGGCCATCTGGAACTAAATATCTTTACATCTGAGCAGTCTTGATAGCAGTTTGTAACATTTCACGCCTCTATGGCAAAGAAGATGAGTGCTAGCTGTAGGAATGAGGTGGGGAAAGGCTGTGGTAAACTAGTAAAGCTGCCTGACTTCCTGTCCCAGTGACATTCACTGCCTCAGAGAGGTCTGCCGATCCCCACCACATCCCATAGCGCCGGGCTCTCTGGATCTGTGACACATGGACGGAACAGGGAACTTCAAATACCGTGAGTGGCCTAATTCCCTGGGCTTCCCTTGTGGCTCAGCTGACAAAGAATCCGCCTGCAATGCAAGAGACTTGGGTTCGATCCCTGGGTTGGGAAAATCCTCTGGAGAAGGGAAAGGCTACCCACTCCAGTATCCTGGCCTGGAGAATTCCATGGACTACAGTGAATGGGGTCGCAAAGAGTCAGACACGACTGAGTGACTTTCACTTCCTTCCTTCACGTCACTTCCTTCCTAATTACCTAATGCAGATAGAATGTGTAGTGATCACTAAAGACAAGGAATAGCCGGGTTCACTTTGCACTGATAGGATTGCCTGGTGGGTTTTCTGCAGGCCTCCAGGGTGACAGGGCTCCCAGGGGGCCCCCGCATTGGGAAAAGCAGGAAATGTTATAGCGTGTCATGCATAAGCTCTCCCATGGCTCCATAGTGCGATGAAAATGAACTCCTGGCCTCTCATCTCGGCCCACAAGACACCACGTGTTCCAGACTCCATCCACCTCATATTTCCCCTTTCTGCTCCTCTCCCCTGCCCTTACCCTGTGCTAGCACTTCCAATACGGGGAGCTCATCCCTGTCCGGGGGGCACTGCCTGGAACACATCCCCACAGCACAGACACACAAATAGCATACGCTTATGCTTCAAGCCTCAGCTGAAATGGCCCTTCCCAGAGAGACTGCTTTTGATCAGCTTGGCTGCAGTACTTCATGTTCTTCATGACACAGATCACAATCTCTGATTTTATTCGTGTACCTGCTTTTTCCCATTTCCTCCACAAATGTGTAAACTCTGTGAGCCTGGAGCCTGTGGCTATTTTGTTCATCCTTAGTGCTCCCAAGCACAGTCTGTGGCATAGTAGACCCTTGGTATTTTGTTGAAGGAATGCTGTGTGGCCTCTGGCAAGTTGCTTCCCCTCTCTGGGCTTCAGTATCCCCACATGTGAAATGCAGGAGCTGGATGAGGGACTGCAGAGAGCGCTTGGCACTCTGACTGTGGTTCTGTGACTGACATCTGGGCCTTGGGCCCAGGAGTGAGCCTGGCATGCAGCATCTCCAGAGTGCTGGACACAGGCACTGATTTAATCAGCCGGTGGACACCCTGTAATGTACTGTTCTGCTGTCCCTCCTCCCTAGTCCCTCGGCTGAAGACCATGCTGTCAGATTTCCAGGATGATCCATGCATAGCCACCTGTTCTCACAGCTCACTGATCCCAGTGTCCACGAGGAGGGGATGGTTGGCAGGCAGGACAGGCTGGGAGAGGATGTTCAATCCAAGAGCTCGAGAGCCAGGAGGACTTGTCACCGTCATGAACTGAAAGATTGGGATCTGTGAGAGATTTCATCAAATCCTACACTCTCTGGTAGGAAGGGACCTTCCAGGACAACCCACCAGACCTCTGCCTCAACCCTCCCTGCCGTAAACACAGCTCAGTAATGATCACCATCACCTTGATTCCACTCGAAGTGCCCAGAATAGGGGCCTCACTGCTCTCAGAGCTGTGCATCTTGTCAGTGACCAGCTCTGTTTAGAAAGCTTTTTCCTCGGCAGCACAGTGAAGCAGGAGGCAATGTAGCACAGGTGCCAGGGCTAGGGCTCTGAGCCAGGAAGCCTGGGCAGAGTTTCAGCTCCACAGCCTCCTTGCATGGTGAGCCCCAGCAAACCAGGGGCTCTCTCTGTGCTTCTGCCTCCTCTTCTGTTAAACAGAGAACCCTCACTGAGCTGTTGGGAAAATCACAAGTGTTAATATCTAATGGGAAGGCAATAAATTGTCTGTAACTGTTAACTGCCATCTATGAATGTTCTTCTTGTTGTTATTAGAGTTTTTCGTTCTTCTTGGACTCCATTCTCTGTTGGTTGATTTGTCTGCAGAAGAGATGGTGGGGCACAGCCCAGAGACACAGGCTGAGAAATCAGAGGGGCGTGCTTACTGGTGGCTATGAGAGCATTTCACGCTATCCTTCCGGGCCTCAGGATCCTCACCTGAAAAAAGGAGAGGGAATAGTCTCTGTCCTGCTTTCTTGTCACAGAACCCATATAGAACAAATGAGAAATAGACAAGAAGGTTTTGAAAAGCGAAACATGCTATCTTCTCTTATGTCGTCAGAGAAGCCCTTTCCTCTTTCAGCAAGGCACATTAGCTTCAAAAGAGCTAAACTCAGCCTATTTGGCAAACAGTGTGTTTTGGGTACTTGTTGTGAATTTGACGCTAATCCCCTCAGAATCTTCTTTTATTAATGTACCAGGGCAAACAAATTTGAGAAGGGTTTACTTACAGGCACTTGGTACATTCCTACAAGATGCAGGGATTGGTTTGGCTGATTTCTGCCATCCTTGTTTATTGTTATTATATAATTATTATTTCTTCACTTTCTCTTCTTCAGCAATTTGATTGGCAGGATCCAGGTGAGGTGCATTCACTTTGCAAATGTCAGCAGGACACAGTAGCTCTGCATACTCTCAGGAGTCTCCTGTGACCTTTGACCAATACCTGCTGTGTCACATGGACTGAGAGACAGCCTCCTCATTGTATGGGAGAGAAGCCAGGGCCTAGAGAGGTGAGGGCAGCAGCCCAAAGTCACACAGCTGGTTAATGCCAAAGGCTTGACGTGGTAGCCAGGCCTCTTGACTCCAAACTCTACGCTCTTTCCAACAGTTCTGTGGACGCCTGCAATTTCTCTAAATTAGCTGACTGTGTATCAGAATCTTGTAATTCACAGGGGTTCATGTTTGTCAAAGCTCATTGAATCGTACATTTAAAATCTGTACAGTAAAAAGAAAAAAAGAAAAAATCTGTACAGCGTATTGTTGTAAATTTAACACAGTTTTAAAAAGACAGAAAATGGTGTGGCAGCGTCCCATTTCATGAGGGGGGACAGTGTCTAAGGTCAGCATTTATGGCAAAAATAATGTATAATATAACGGCCTCAAGAAAACCCTTAGGAAGGTATTGATAGCACACAGCAGTCGGCACGGTTTCTCTGGGCATTGTAACAACCGGCTGTTCAGAGGGTTCAGGTTAGATGCCGGCTGGCATGTAGGGGCTGGAAAGTGAGAAAAAAAGAATGTGTCTCTATAATAGGGCGACATTCAATGCGGTGAGATGCATATGTGGGAACCACATCTGCCAAGGGAATGGCAGCTTGTAGTATCTCACCTTAGATACACACACACACACACACACACACACACACACAGAGGCAGACCCCCTCTGAGCAGCTTCCTGGAGCAGGTTAACCAAGGGTCGAAAGCCAGAGACAAGGATCTGAGGGTTCCCAGGACCCAACAGCATGAGAGTGAAGTAGGGGATATTTCAGGGCCTAGCTGGGGAGGGCTGAGGGGAAGGGGCTGAAACAGGTTGGGAAGTTAGAACAATGGAGAACACCTCATTTAAGAGGAGAGGGCAGGGGTGGGAACCAGAAAAGGAGGAGGAGATTAAAGGCTTGGAGGAGATCAAAGAGACAGACAGTGGGAAGTAGCCTGGTTTTTGAGAAGAAAACAAGTACCAAGGGCTGACCTGCTGCAACATTACAGAACTAGTAATTGTCCTTTGATAAGTAAACATCCTGAAATTTGGAGTGATGAGAAGCTCATCCACAAAGCAGAGTATGTCTGATGAGAGTTTATAAATTTCAGAAAGGTTGTTAGTCATTTATATGTAAAAAAGAAGATTCCACATTTCTCGGTATCAAAATTTGTTCTTTTGAGAATTTTAAACATTCTGCCTAGAACTGTGTTAAATCAACCGACTTGATGGATGTGAGTCTGAGTGAACTCCGGGAGTTGGTGATGGACAGGGAAGCCTGGCGTGCTGTGATTCATGGGGTTGCAGGGAGTCGGACACAACTGAGCGACTGAACTGAATACATATGTTCACCTTGTACCCTTTAGGATGGCTACTATTGAAAAAGAAAAAGAAAATAAACGTTGGAGTGGATGTGGAGAAATCAGAACCCTTGTACACTGTGGACGAGAATGTATGGATGAGAATATAAAGTAGTGCAGCTATTATACTATGGAAACCAGTATGTAGCTTCTTCAAAAAATTAAAAATATATCTATTATATGATCCAGAAATTCCACTTTTGGGTGTATATCCAAAGCAACGGAAAGCAGGGTCTTGAAGAAATATTTGCATACCCATATTCATAGCAGCATTATTATCAGCCAAGAGGTAGAAACAACCCCAAAATCAATGAGTGAAGAAAAGGATAAACAAATACAGTTCATACAAACATACAGTGGAATATTATCAAGCCTTAAAATGGAAGGAAACTCTGCCACATGCGACAACATGAATGCAACTTGAGGACATTATGCTAAATGAGATAAGCCAGTCAGAAAACAACAGATACGCTATGATTCCACTTATGTGGGGCAGCTAAAACAGTCAAATCCACAGAAACAACACAAAATGGTGTTGCCAGGGGCTGGGGGAAGGGGAAAAGGGGAGTTGTTTAGGGGGCAGATTTGCAAGATGAAAAGCTCCAGAGATGTGTTTTACAACAATGGCAATACACTTAACACTACTGCTGCTGCTGCTGCTGCTGCTGCTAAGTCGCTTCAGTCGTGTCCAACTCTGTGCAACCCCAGAGACGGCAGCCCACCAGGCTCCGCCATCCCTGGGATTCTCCAGGCAAGAACTCTAGAGTGGGTTGCCATTTCCTTCTCCAATGCATTAAAGTGAAAAGTGAAAGGGAAGCCACTCAGTCATTTCCAACTCTCAGCGACCCCATGGACTGCAGCCCACCAGGCTCCTCTGTCCATGGGATTTTCCAGGCAAGAGTACTGGAGTGGGGTGCCATCGCCTTCTCCGACGTTTGCCTATAGACCTCCCTTTACTCACTGAAAAACAGCTGGCTATAAAATAGCTTGTTCAGTGTGATATTGCCTGTGTCAAGTGTCCTTTTTGTTCTAACATATGTGTGTCATCATCGTGAGGATATACACCAAAAGATAAACAGGTTATTTATCATGGTTATTTCTGAGTACTGATTTGTTCTTTTGGCCAACTTGTATAATTGCCCAACCATATAATTTTCTAACTTTTTAAAAATGAGCATTCTGTTAGTACTCAAACAACAATAAAAAAAACTCCACCCCATTCCAGCTCCTGTCTTGATGTCTACAAAGCTTATAGAAGCTAAATTTGCATTTTTGAGTTTTATTTCATATGTAATTAGAAATCACTGCTAATATATATATATATATATATATATATTTTTTTTTTTTTTTTTTTTTTTTTCTTCACCATGCAGGATGTGGGATCTTAGTTACCCAACCAGGAATCAAGCCCACACCCTCTGCATTGGAAGTGCCAGAGTCTTAACTACTGGAAAGCCAAAGAAGTCCTAATAATTATTTAAAACATAATATTAATAGTAATACTTCCTATATAGGGCAGGCTTAATCTGTGCCAGACACTTCTGCTTTTTATGAATTATGTCATACAATAACCCTCTGAAGTAGGTATTATTATGGAGCCCATTCTACATATGAGAAAACAGAGGCTAAGTGGCTGGTGCAAATTCACTTATAAATGTCAGAGCTACATTCAGACTCACAGCAGTCTGGTTTCAAAGCCTGTGTTATTGACAGCCTGACTGCTCTGCTAGGCCCGCAGGATGTGCTTATCTGTCGTCCAGTTTATGAGTGCCTTTGTCAGCCACAAACATATAATTTCTGTGTTACTTAAATTGTTTAAACAATACCTTTCCCAATGGTTATAGGATATTTCTTTCAAAGATAAAGCAAAGGTCAAGCTCCCTACAGAAATCCCAAGCATGTAACATTCCAGGTGAGTCCAGACAGAGTAGTGAATGACAAGACTCTGGTCTGGGACTCTGGTATCGTACCCAGGACATTCCCCTTCTTCACTTATAAACTGACTCCACTGCCCACTACGACCAATCAAGATACACGCTCACTTCCTAGGACCAACTTCAACCAGAGGGGAGGGCACTGTGTGGACAGGAAAGGCGGCCAAATATGATTTATCTCAAAAGAATGATTACAATTATATAATTAACACCTTGTATCCAGACATTTTCATCTCTAAGGATCTCTGAAAGTCTTACAGATTATTTAAATATATATCACATACATTGCTGGAGACAAAGTCTATAGTTTCAGAAGATAATTAAAATTCCTTCCCCTTTGGAATTAAGAGAATTGCCTATGGGATGAACATTATGCCCACCAAACACATGAATAGATCTAAGCCTGGGGACTCCAAACATAGGGCTAGAAAGGATCTTGAAGAGCAATAGGTACAGGAAAGACAAATTTCTAATATTCATAATACTCATTTCAAATGCCCTGCTCATGGCAGAAGTAATTAATCAGTTATAACACTCTTCCCCACTAAGCCTGGCTTTGTCCTCAGAATCTTTCTCAACGTAGCAATTCCAGCGGCCACCACCACCTGATCAGAGTTGAACCCTTGGTCATCCTGTAGATTAATCCACCATCATCCCTCCAGTGTGGCGGAGAAGGAACTGAAATTCAGAGAGGTAAATTAACTTGCTCAAAGTTACACAGTCAGTAATACAAAGCTGAGTTTTCCAAATGCTTTATTAATCTCCTCCTCTGCTCTTTGCTCTGCTCAAAATATACTTGGTGGATTATATGTTTTGCACTAGACTTCTCTTTCTTGAATGACCTGTTTAGAATGCCTCTGCCAATGATTTGCTGAATGATAATGGACCTAGTGCTTAACCCTTTCAGCATCAAGTGCTTTTAAAGTGAAAACAGACATAGTAATCTGGGTTCATATCCCTGCCTTGCTTACTGGAAAGCTGGGGTATTCTTTTTGAGAAATGTGAGCTGCTGCTGAAATTTATATGACTCTAGAGAAAGGATCACACATTTTGAGAGCACCTTCTCTAGGTAAGGCACTGTGCTCCTGCTGCAGTGTGGTTTTTCCTCAGAAGTGGAAACATGAAGCAAGACAGTGGCTGGCTATGGTCACCTGGCTAGGCTCCTTGGAAGGCTACCTAGAAGGAGGTGGCATCTGAACGAGACTTTGGAGAGCAATATGATTAAATGTTTCTTTTGATTATAAAAGAATACATGGTTATTACACGATTACTGGGACGGTATGTCAAGAGGAAGAAAAGCACCCCTATTTCCTTTGTAAACCATGTCAACATTTTATTTTTCGCTTCTAATGTTTGTTTACTCTATGCATAGGTGCTCTGTTCCTCTTTCCACATGGTTGTTAATCTATGCATGCCACTTAAATTTTTTAAATTTATTTTTGGCTGTGCTGGGTCTTCACTGCTGCGTGGACTTTTTCCCTAGTTGAGGTGGGCGGGGGCTACGCTCTAGCTGCAGCGGGCAGGCGTCTCATTGCCGTAGCGTCTCTCACTCGGAAGCGTGGGCTTGAGGTGAGGGAGTGTCAGTAGCTGAGGCCCATGGGCTCAGGAGCTGCAGCTCCAGTGCGCAGGCTCAGTAGCCGTGGTGTGTAGACTTGGTTGCTCAGCATCAAGTGGGATCTTCCTGGACCACAGATCAAGCCTGTGTCTCTTGCATTGGCAGGCACATTCCTTACCACTGAACCAACCAGGGAAGCCCTGCATGCCATTTGATATTTTGATTTTATTTAAGTTTTAATACAGTATGAGAATGCTTCATAACCTAACAATTCTACTCCTGAGAATAACAAACCAGAAGCACATACGTGAGACTCCCTTGTGATCCAGTGGTGAAGAATTGTCTTCTAACGCAGGGGACGGGGGTTTGATTCCTGGTTGAGGAACTAAGATCTCATATGCCAGGGGCAACTAAGCTGGCGCATCAACGAGAGGGCCCGGCGTGCCACTGCTACTGAGCCCACGCGCTCAGGAGCCTGTGCGTTGCCAGAGACTCTGCACGCCACAGTGAAGACCCTCCATGCCACAACTGAGACCCTACCCAGCTAAAACAAACAAATAAATAAGAAGCACATACACGCACATGTTCACCAAAAGGGAAATGCCAGCAGTACATATTTGTAATAGGCCAAACTGGAAACAACCCAAATATCCATCAATGGAATGGATAAACTGTAGTATATTCACAAAATTGAAAACAATACAGTGATGGAAAGAAAATATAATTACACAAAGCAATACGAGTGAATCTCACAAATATAATGTCGAGCAAAAAAAGTCAAACACAAAAGAGAACACGCTGTATGATCTATTGACATAAAGTCAAAACCAGGGGAAAACTCACCCTGGTATAAGATGTTAGAACAGTGTTTACACAGCTCGTGAATGGAAGGAAACACAGGGGGGCATCTGATTACAGTTTATAAAGTATAAGTACTGGGCGACAATGTATCAAACTGTGCATCTCTGACTTGTGTACTTGTACATCTGTCTACATATGTGCTATAAGTCAGTAAAACATTAATTAAGTAGTTGCAGGAAAACACATTCATTAGACAGACAGGGCCAAGAATGTCACTTTGGGCAGAGGGAACAGCACAAAGACTCGAGTGGGAACTGGAAAAATGATCAAGATTGTTTGTGACAGTGGAATTACAGTATTTTGCATGAAAAAACTATCTCAAAAGAATCTGCCTGCCAGGAGAAGGAAATGGCAACCCACTCCAGTATTCTTGCCTGGGAAATCTCATGGACAGATGAACCTGGTGGACTACCGTCTATGGCATCGCAGAGTTGGACACAGCTTAGCAACTGAACAACACCACCACACAATCAGGCAGATTGTGATTTGGGGAAATAGTTCTTGATGGAAATGTGGCATAAAATGGAGAGTGNGAAATCTCATGGACAGATGAACCTGGTGGACTACCGTCTATGGCATCGCAGAGTTGGACACAGCTTAGCAACTGAACAACACCACCACACAATCAGGCAGATTGTGATTTGGGGAAATAGTTCTTGATGGAAATGTGGCATAAAATGGAGAGTGAAGTGACCTAGCAATATAGAATACAGAGTTTTGTAAGAAATTAACATTTGTGTATAGAATAATAGCTGCAAATATTCAAATAATAAAGTCCGTGGCTAAAGGGAAAAAAAAAAAAGAATCTGCCTGCCAGTGCAGGGGCCACAGGTTCCATTGCTGGTTGGGGAAGATTCCACATGCAACTAAGCCTGTGCGCTGCAACGACTGAAGCCCACATGCCCGGAACCTGTGCTCTGCCACAGGAGAAGCCGCTGCAGTGAGAAGCCTGGGAACTACAACGAAGGGGCGCTCCCGCTTGCCACAGCTAGAGCATTCCTGAGCAAAGCAACGAAGACCCAACACGGCCAAAAATAACACACGAGTAAATAAACAAAGGGAAAAGAAACCAACTTCAGGCTTAAAGACAACTACCTTTTTTTGCCCATAATTCTAAGAGTTAGTAATTTGGGCTGGATTCAGTTCAACAGTGCTGCTAGTCTCATCTAATTTCACCCATGCACTTGCATTCATGGAGACTGACTGACACTGGATAGTCGAAATGACCTTTCATCCTTTTTGTCTGCTCTAGGAAAATGGATCTGGGCCCTTTAAATATCCTTTTCTTTTGCCAGCTGGCAGGGGGCTCAATTTTGTCAACAGAAGGAACTTGAGAGACATTCAAGCAACAAAGGTTTTTTGCTTCCTCATTTCAGTGTGAAGGCTCACCAGGCTCCTTCACTGCATGTGGGTCACCTGTGCTCAGCTCCTCTAGAAGACAGCTTCTCCTGCAGCAGGCTCCTGCAGGTCACAGCAGCCAGCAGCTTCTCCAGGAATCTTTGTCAAGTGATTTTGTAGTAAAGTGTCTCTAGTGAGACTTTTCTCTATGAGTAGATTTTCTGGTAACTGAGAAGGCACATCTTCAGCAACTTTCGGAGGATGAGTTCCTTCCTCTTTCCTTCCCTTTCTTCTTTCTCCTCCTCCTCTTCTGCCTCCCTATGGCACTTCGGTTATTTATATTTAGACATCCTCACCACGTTCCACGTCTCTTTTTTGTATTACATGTGCTATAGTTTGGATATTTTCTACTGACCTGTTTTTCTGTTCACTAATTTCATCTTTAGCTGTATGGTAAACTCACATCCATCTTTTAAGCTCCTAATTTCAGTTACTGTATTTCAGGCTTAGAGTTTCCATTTCTAGAACCTCTCTGGTGGTCTAGTGATTAAGACTGTGCTTCCACTGCAGGGGGTGCAAGTTAAAACCCTGGTCAGGGAACTAAGATCCCACACATAGCATGGTGAAGAAGAAAAAAAGAATTTCCATTTAATTCTCCTTGACAGAGTCTAATTCTCTGCTGAAATTCTCCATCTTGTCATATAATGTCTTAAACATATTGCTGCTGCTGCGGCTGCTAATCGTGTCCGACTCTGTGCGACCCCATAGATGGCAGCCCATCAAGGCTCCTCCATCCATGGGATTTTCCAGGCAAGAGTACTGGAGTGGGGTGCCATTGCCTTCTCCGCTTAAACATGTTAATCACATGTTTTAAAGTCCATGTTCAAGCTGGTTTTAGAAAAGGCAGAGGAACCAGAGATCAAATTGCCAACATCCACTGGATCATGGAAAAAGCAAGAGAGTTCCAGAAAAGCATCTATTTCTGCTTTATTGACTATGCCAAAGCCTTTGACTGTGTGGATCACAATAAGCTGTGGAAAATTCTGAAAGAGATGGGAATACCAGACCACCTGACCTGCCTCTTCAGAAATCTGTATGCAGGTCAGGAAGCAACAGTTAGAACTGGACATGGAACAACAGACTGGTTCCATATAGGAAAAGGAGTATGTCAAGGCTGTATATTGTCACCCTGCTTATTTAACTTATATGCAGAGTACATCATGAGAAACGCTGGACTGGAAGAAACACAAGCTGGAATCAAGATTGTCGGGAGAAATATCAATAACCTCAGAAATGCTGATGACACCACCCTTATGGCAGAAAGTGAAGAGGAGCTAAAAAGCCTCTTGATGAAAGTGAAAGAGGAGAGTGAAAAAGTTGGCTTAAAGCTCAACATTCAGAAAACGAAGATCATGGCATCTAGTCCCATCACTTCATNTTTCTGCTTTATTGACTATGCCAAAGCCTTTGACTGTGTGGATCACAATAAGCTGTGGAAAATTCTGAAGAAGATGGGAATACCAGACCACCTAACCTAAATACCTTACACGTTCTGATTAATACTGAGGGTACAATTGAGGAATGGCCAAATGAAAGAGACACATAGGGCAAAGCACGGGAGGGGGACTGCCACAGAACTTCCATGCCTTCTGCAGGCATACCACCCTCTCAACACCTCGATTGTTCACCAACCCAGAAGCGCTCTGAGAGCTTTTATAGAGCTCAATCCCCAGCCCTCTTCCCCAACCTGGAGACAGAGAGTGAGACCAAAACATCTCACTCTGATCACTAGTTCTTCCCAGGGATCAGCCCCATCCTGAGGCTATTTAGGCACCCCACCTTAATTCATCTGTTAACATAAATCTGGGTGTGGTTGAAAGGGGCTTGTAAAAATAACAAAAGACACTCCTATCAGAAAATCCAAAAGATTTCAGGAGCTCTGTGCCAGAAACTGGAGACAAAACTAAATATATTTCCTATAATGACTCTATCTGATATGATGCTCATAGAAACTGGGGGCAAGGGTCACTTGGAAAAAAATTCTCAAGACTTCACTGATGGTACAGTGGATAGGAATCCACCTGCTAATGCAGGGGACACGTGTTCGATCCCTGGTCCAGAAGGATTCCATATGCAGCAGAGCAACTGGGCTGGAGTGCCACAACTACCAAGCCTACTCTCTAGAGTCTGTGAGCCAAAACTACTGAATCTGTGTGCTGCAACTACTGAAGCTGGTGGGCCTAGAGCCTGAGCATCACATCAAAGAGTAGCCCCAACTTGCTGCAACTAAAGAAAGTCCAGCACAACCAAAAATAAAAATAAATGAATTTTTTTGTTTTTTAAAGAAAAATTTCTCACAGGGAAGAACTGACAGGAACTTGATAGTTCTGTGGATCTGGAGAAGCAGTGAGATACAGTTCAGTTTTAATCACTGTTCTGCCCCTTTACTACCCTGTGCCTCAGTTTCCCCATCTGTAAAATGGAGATAATAACAGTATTACACTTTTTAGAGTTGTTGTTAGAACTGAGGATTAGTCATTATAAAATGCCTGTTTCAGTGCCTGGGACATCCTACAGCCCTCGGCAAATGATAGCTTTCACCATCAAGGATACAGGAAGGTGGAAGACCCAAGTTCTAATTCATGTTCCTGGCTGAATGGTCTTTAATCTGTCCTTAGTCACAGGTTGGCATGTCTTTCTGAGCTACTTCATTTATTATGGTAATCTCTAGATGCATCCATGTTACTGAAAATGAGTTGGACACACCTGAGAGACTGAACTCAACTCAACTAGCCACTTTACCATTTGAGCCTCCGTTTCCTCAAACATATAATGAAGGCATGGGTAAGCCTAGGGAGCCTTCCACTTACAGAAGTCTGAGATACGACGACTAAAGGCAGGGCGACGACTCAGGGGTGCAGGGACCAGTGGCAGAACATAGGCAGTTGAGGTTTGGCACCTTCTGGGCGGAGAGTAACAGACACAGTGTAAGCATCCCTGCCTCGCTGTGCTCCCGGCCACCACCACGAGCTCTTGTCCTCTCCGCTTCGAGTTTAAAGCCCGGTAGGCCTGGCAGTTAGCTCTTCCAGGAATTTGAGTGAGAGGAGTTGCCTAGGGGGCCTCGGAGGAGCCTCTCACCAGCCACACTAGATGGGCTCCAGGAAGGGCCGGGCGGCGNGTCCTCTCCGCTTCGAGTTTAAAGCCCGGTAGGCCTGGCAGTTAGCTCTTCCAGGAATTTGAGTGAGAGGAGTTGCCTAGGGGGCCTCGGAGGAGCCTCTCACCAGCCACACTAGATGGGCTCCAGGAAGGGCCGGGCGGCGACAGCGGCCTCCAGCCGCAGTCCAGACCCGGGTGAGGTCGCCGGCTCGAGCCTGGGCAGGTCCCAGGCGTGCCCCGCCCACTCCGCGTCCACTCCGCCCCCCTAGCTGCGCCCTGGCTTCCAGCCACCGCGATCAGCTGCTGCGGAACCCAGAAAGAGGAAGGGGCGGAGCTGCTTTGTGGCTTTTCTCCGAGCAGTCAGCCGACTGCGCGGGGGGCAATCGGTGTCCCTGGCACCGCCTGGAATCCCGAGAGCCTACTGGGGCCTACACCAGCCGGGGCTGGGCAGGCGAACCAGCCTGGTCTAGGAAGCTGGGCGATGCCCCGCCATGGAGTGTCTCCCGGCCAGGGCCGCCCCAGGTCGGGCGGGGAGCAGGCATCGGACAGGTCCTCAGGGGCCCCCTGTCTGAGGCTCCTGTGGTTGGGCTTGGCGCTGCCGCTGGCACTGCCCGACTCCCTGGCCCTCTGGTCCCTTGCGGAGGCCCACCCTCTTCCTGCCCAAGGCTATCCCGCCAAGTTTATTCGCATAGCGCCCCAGCTCCAGGAGGCCTTTGGCTGGTGGAACCTCACCTGCCTAACCTGCAGAGGATTGTTCACCGCCATCGACTTCGGGCTGAGGGTGAGCGCTACAGGGGCTGCTGGGAGACAGGCCAGAAAGGTGCAGCTGGGGATAGGGGCTGGGGCTAAGGCCGGTGCTCCGGGGTTTCCAAGAGCATCCCTGATGGAGAGGCTGCCTTCCACAAGACTTTGCTGAATCTGCCATTGTTTGGCTGCACACCACCACCACCACGTCCACTGTGACCTTGTGAAGTAAGGAAACAGTGCAAGTTTAATGCTGGGCACTGTGCTAGCCCTTTTATACAGGTTAAATGTCGCCTGCTAGGTGGTTTCATTACTGTTATCTCTGCTTTATAAATGAATAGAGGCCCCAGAGCTGAAGTCACTTGTAGGAGGGCCAGCAGCTGGTGAGGGCAGGACTCCCAGCTTGGTGTGCCTGACGGAATCCCCTCCACCTTACACCTAGCACCACTATGCCTAGGGCTAGCTACTACCCAAAAGGGAACCTGAATTAAGGAATATCCAGAGATGTGGGACTTGTTGGGTCCGGCTGCCTTGACTGTCCCTCATGGGGTTATGATGAGCGCTGGTTGGTTGAGGGGGGTTTGGGGGGTGGGGGNTGTCAGACTTTATTTTGGGGGGCTCCAAAATCACTGCAGATGGTGACTGCAGCCATGAAATTAAAAGACGCTTACTCCTTGGAAGAAAAGTTATGACCAACCTAGATAGTATATTCAAAAGCAGAGACATTACTTTCCCAACTAAGGTCCGTCTACTCAAGGCTATGGTTTTTCCTGTGGTCACGTATGGATGTGAGAGTTGGACTGTGAAGAAGGCTGAGCACCGAAGAATTGATGCTTTTGAATTGTGGTGTTGGAGAAGACTCTTGAGAGTCCCTTGGACTGCAAGGAGATCCAGCCAGTCCATTCTGAAGGAGATCAACCCTGGGATTTCTTTGGAAAGAATGATGCTAAAGCTGAAACTCCAGTACTTTGGCCACCTCATGCGAAGGGTTGACTCATTGGAAAAGACTCTGATGCTGGGAGGGATTGGGGGCAGGAGGAGAAGGGGACGACCGAGGATGAGATGGCTGGATGGCATCACGGACTCGATGGACGTGAGTCTGAGTGAACTCCGGGAGATGGTGATGAACAGAGAGGCCTGGCGTGCTGCGATTCATGGGGTTCCAAAGAGTCGGACACGCCTGAGCGACTGGACTGAACTGAACTGAAAGTCCATGACTTATAATGCCAACATGTGGATCTTCTGTGGGCCTGTTTTGATTGTCTGTTATTTTTTCTTGGTTTTTAGCCACTTGGTCTTGTCTGCTGGGACATCAGGTAAATTGTGATTGAATGCTTAATATTGTATATTTTAAAAATTATCAGAAAATTTGAGGTCTTTGATAGTATTATCTTCCTTCAGAGAGATTTTACTTTTGTTTCTGGGAGGCATTTAAATTTAAGTCATATAAAGAATTTAACTGATTAGATGTTAGTCTTCAGTTTTGCTGGGGCTGGTCAATTTCTAACTCACTTCAACTCCTAGGCCATAGCCCTTGGGGGGTTACAATTGAAAGCCTGGAGTGTTTATCAGGGACATTCCTCCTTGGTAAATCCTGAAATCCAGTTTATATACCCCAGCTTCGTAACAATTCCAGATGCTCCGCTCAGATTCTTAGCCATCTCCTGAGAAAGAGCATGCTGCTGCTGCTGCTGCTGCTAAGTCACTTTAGTCGTGTCCGACTCTGTGCGACCCCATGGACGGCAGCCCACCAGGCTCCCCTGTCCCTGGGATTCTCCAGGCAAGAACACTGGAGTGGGTTGCCATTTCCTTCTCCAATGCAGGAAAGTGAAAAGTGAAAGTGAAGTCGTGTCCGACTCTTAGTGGCCCCATGGACTGCAGCCCACCAGCTTCCTCCACCCATGGGATTTTCCAGGCAAGAGTACTGGAGTGGGGTGCCATCGTCTTCTCCGAGAAACAACATACTAAAGGGCAAAGTGGCAGCTGAATAGTGGCATCTCCCTTACCTTTGGAATCATTGCCTCTCAAGTCATTCTTGTTTTGGTAGTTCTCTAATGCCTTCAAATACACATACATACACACGTTTGTTTTGTTCAGCTGTTTTAATGATTCCCAGTAGGAGGGTGGATCCTCAATAAGCTACCATAATTATTAGAAATAAAAGACCCTTGTTCACCCAACATTTATGTTATAGTTCTCAGTGGGTTGGAAACATGCCTTATTCTTCTCTGTAGTGCCAAGTCCTCACTTGCTTTAAGTTCTTAATAGACCCTAATTGAATAAATGGATAACGGTTTGTAAGTTGCTTTCAATATTATAATTTTAAACTGTAGGCAGGGACTTCCCTGGTGGTCGAGTGGTTAAGAATCTGCCTGCCAAGGCATAGGACATGGGTTTGATCGCTGGTCTGGGAAGATTCCACATGCCACAGGGCAACTGAGCCCATGAGCCACAAGGACTGAAGCCCACACACCCTAAAGCCTGTGCTCCATAGCTAGAGAAGCTATTGCACTGGGAAGCCCGTGCACTGCAGCAAAAAGTAGCCTCTGCTCACCGCAACCAGAGAAAGCCTGTGTGCAGCAACAAAGACCCAGAGCAGCCAAAAATCAATAATAATAAAATAAATTTTAAAAAACTGCAGACAGAATTTCCTTTCTGTAAATCTAGATGTTGGGCCCAGAGAAGACTTGCCCAAGGGTTCCCTGACTAAGGTCCATTAAGAAGTCACTGGCCTTCTGGGGGCTTGAATCTAGAACCAGAACGTAGTTTTCCCCACTCTGCCACATTGCACTACAATAGAACGGTCAGGAGCCTCATGGGCTTGGGTGTCAGGCAGACCTGAGTTTAAATCCCACTCAGCCACTTACCAAGTGTGTGGCCTTGGAACAGTTGCATGAACTTTTGGAGCTTTAGGCTTCTCATCTGGTAAAGTGGCAATGATAATAATAGGAGATGCTCAAGCTAGTGCTGTTGACAAGATTAAAGTGAGTCAATGTGTATAATAAGCTAACCTGTCTCTGGGGACCTTTGAGTTGCAGTGTTGACAACCCCTGCTAAGAGCCAGCACCACACTGCCTAGAAGTGACACATTAAGCCACCGCTGGAAAATCAGTCTGGGCCAGTTATTCAGTCTCCTGGTAGGAGTTCAGAGGCCAGAGCCCAGGACGTGGAGACTGGGAAGAAAATGAGACAGTAGCTCCAGTCAGGGCTCTGCCTGAAGCTCTTGTGACCCTGGGCAAGCCATTCCCCTTTTCCAGGGCTAACTGTTCTGTTTGAAGCAGAAAGGACTTAGACGAGAGGAAACATCTGCATGGTTCCTTCTAGCTCTGACCTTCTAAGAATCAGAGACTCTATTAATTTTAGCTGTGTTCTGTTCCTGGTGACCTGGTTCTTGCCTCTGGTTCAGATAAGCATAGCAAATGGTTGACTCTCCCTGACTGGGCAGTGTGCTCTCAACTCTCTACACCGTTGCTGGCTGCTCTCTGAAAATAACCTGTTTGCCTGGACAGAGCCACACCTGCCCCTACCCCTACCAGCAGAGTGCCTCAGAGTCCTCTGCATGTTCTGCAGTACCTGCCCATCATGTTAGCCTCTGGTTTCCCGAATTCTTTCATCTGCCCACAGCTCCCAGGGCTTGCCCTAGCCTCTGGGCTCATGCAGATGGCAGGGGAGACCGCAACAGCAGAGCAGCAGCCCCCCCAGCAGGAGGAGGTAGGGATGCTGGAAAAGGGAGGATGCACAGAGGCTGCAGGCAGATCCTGAGGAGTCTGGGTTGCCATGCTCTGGAGGCAGGACTTGGCCTTGTGTGCAGTGAAGAGATATCACAGGCCTTGAAGCAGAAGGACACAGTCAGAATGTACGGTCAGAACATGTCTGGGCTCCGTGTAAGGCAAGCTGGAACAGAGAGAGACTGGGGCGGGGAGGGGGGCAGGGGGTGTTACAGAAATGCAGGCCAGAGGCCATGACACAGGATAGCAAAGGGAGGAACTGAAGAGGTCAACTGACAGACAAGGTGGCTGGGTGNGAAGGACACAGTCAGAATGTACGGTCAGAACATGTCTGGGCTCCGTGTAAGGCAAGCTGGAACAGAGAGAGACTGGGGCGGGGAGGGGGGCAGGGGGTGTTACAGAAATGCAGGCCAGAGGCCATGACACAGGATAGCAAAGGGAGGAACTGAAGAGGTCAACTGACAGACAAGGTGGCTGGGTGGCTGGGATTGTACTGTGCTGGGGAAAGAGTTTGTTGGAATTGGGAGAAAGACCCTAAGGGAGAGTTGAGAAAAAGGTCTCAGGCTTAGAGATAAATATATTAAAATCTCTTTAATGGTTCTTTATATTTCTTAAAACGGTCTCATTTTTGGAATATTACTCAGCCATAAAAAGGAATGAAATTGTGCTATTTGCAGGGTCATGGGTGGATCTAGAGACTATCATACAGAATGAAGTCAGAAAGAGAAAAACAACTATAATATCACTTACATGTGGAATCTAGAAAAATTATACAAAAGAACTTATTTGCAAATCAGAAACAGAGACATAAACATAGAGAAAAATATGTGGATACCAAGGAGGGAAGAGAGGGTGGGATGAACTGACAGCTT
Source organism: Oreotragus oreotragus (assembly GCA_006410675.1). Lineage (NCBI taxonomy): Eukaryota > Metazoa > Chordata > Mammalia > Artiodactyla > Bovidae > Oreotragus > Oreotragus oreotragus. The sequence continues at coordinate 91,430 of SJYX01000257.1, read as the reverse complement.
GGGATTGACATCCATATACTTACTCAGTGCTCTGTGGCGACCTAAATGAGGAGGAAATCCAAAAAAGAGGGGATATATGTACATGTATAGCTGATTCACTTTGCTGTACAGCAGAAAATAACATTGTAAAGCAACTATACTACAATAAAAATTAATAACGAAAACTTTCTCATTTTGCAAATGCTATGTGATATCCACTTATATGTGGAATCTAAAACATACCACAAACCAGTGAATATAACAAAAACGAAGCAGCTTCTCAGACCTAGAGAACAAACCAGTGGGTACCAGTAGGGAGAGGGAAATGTGTAGATGGGTAAAAGGTACAAACTCTTAGGTATAAAATAAGCTACAAAGATATACTGCACAGGGGGCTTCCCAGGTGGCTCAGTGGTAAAGAGTCTGCCTGCTAATCAGGAACCTCAGGAGATGTAGGTTTGATCCCTGGGTTGGGAAGATCCCTTGGAGGAGGAAATGGCAACCCTCCCTAGTATTCTTGCCTGGGAAATCCCATGGACAGAGGAGCCTGGCGGGGTTGCAAACAATCAGACACAAATGAATGACTGAGCATGCCTATGCTGTACAACACAGGGGATATAGCCAATACTTTATAATAACTATAAACAGAGTATAACCTTTAAAAACTGTGAATCACTATCTTGTACACCTGTAACATTTATCACATTGGACAGCTGCTATACTTAATTGAAACATTTTTTTTCCCTCATTTTGTCCTTTCAAAGTGAATGTATAATTATCTCTGAGAAACTTGAGGTTGTGTCAGATAGAGGACCCTGAATTCAGGTCTCCTGACTCGTGGCCACAGCCTACTGCTGCTCTGAAGTGGTTTGCAGGCAGAGGTAGCAGGAAGCTCACCCCCGCCCAGCTGCTTCCCTCCACCCCTTCAGGTTCCACGGCCCCAACCCTGCCACCAGACGTGTGCCTCCAGCACCCTTCACTGAGCTAGGCCTTGGCTTTGCTTCCTGTCACAAGAAGAGGTGGATGGGGCCAAGTGAAGGTTTTAATATGCAGATAGAATCAGATAAATCCCCCCTACCCTTTTTTTCAAAAGGATCTCATATGAACCACCAAAGCGAATTCAAATAAGAAATCTGATCAGGCAAGGCAGAGGTGGTGGATTCAGAGTTATTTGTCCGGTTGGCTGATGGTCCTGCTTTTGCCCCATGCTGTGGCAGCCTCTGTGACATTCCTTGGGTCTCCGGGGTTCCATGACCCACAGTTTGCAAACCATGAGACTAGCAGACTCCCTAGAACAGAGCAAGGGAGTCTCAGCCTGGGAGCACAGATGGAAATCAGATGTCTCTGAGCTTGGATGGGAAAACTTCCAACTTTATTTTCACTAAACTCTAATTCAAGTTAAATACTTTGTTCCATTTGAATGTAGGCAATGGCCACAAGAATACTGATGGTTCCTGTGATTGTGTCACCAAGAGAAGTCACAGATATTTTTGTATCACATTACAGTTGTTATAGATTATTCAAAACTTCATTTCTGCTCATCATTAGTCTAAAATTACAATAGTTATTATACCAAATGCTCAATTTCATTTAAAACATATTAATAAAGTATATATTATATCATAAACAATTTAAAAAATATCTTGATAACTATATTCCAGTATGATTGGCTTCCTTCATAGTCCTATGTATTTTACTTTATGCATTTCAAATATTCTGAGAAGGGATCTGTAGGCTTCACCAGATTGCCAGAGGGATCCATGGAATCAGTAAGGTTAAGAACCCCTGTCCTAGGACTTCTCTTCCAGAACAGAGGGGGCTGGGGAGCTCATTGTCAAAAGAGGGCATGTAAGACCTGTGATCCCAGGAGACAACGTGCACTCTCTGAGCCAGATGAAAATGAGACAGGAAACTGGGGCAGGAGCAAGGGGACTCTGAGAAGTGGAGCAGAAGCCAGCAGGTCATCAGGCAGGGCTCAGTCTAATGGGACAGAACTGAATTCCTTGGCCCCAACCCCAGCCAGACTTCTTGGGGGAGCTGGGACTCCAGGGTCCTCGGCTTGCTTCTGTTATCTTCCCTTCTTCTCAGGTTTCTTCTCTGAGCTAATATAGTGGAAGCAATGGTGGCTTCCAGGCCAAGAAAGATCCTGCTTCTGGACCTGAGTCTTGTCTTGCTGAGTGATTTTGGGCAAGTCATCTCCCCTTCCTGTGTTTCCCTGTTGGCTCAGATGGTAAAGAATTTGCTTGCAATGCAAGAGACTGGGTGCAATCCCTGGGTCGGGAAGATCCCCCGGAGAAGCGAAAAGCAACCCATCCAGTGTTCTTGCCTGGAAAATCTCATGGACAGAGGAGCCTGGTGGGCTACCGTCCACGGGGTCACAAAGAGTCAGATATGACTGAGTGACTAACACTTTCTTTCACACTTTGATCTCCTGTTTCCAGCCCAGTTTTCATATCTGTATAATTTCTGGCATAAATACTGCTACAGCCCCTCACCATGCCCACCGTAGATATTGCTCACAGATCTCAGTGTATGATCATTCCATGCTCGTATGTAGCTTCAGAAGCCTTTTCAAGTACTCTACTGATTGATAGAATTTGCAATGAAGTAAAATATATTTGCTATTATTGGGCTAGATGATCTTCACATTTCTATCTCTACTATTCCATAGCTCTGAAGACCTGATCTCAGAAATCCAAACAAGGAACTTCCCTGGTGGTCCAGTGGCTAAGACGCCACACTCCCAAGGCAGGGGGCCCATGTTCAATCCCTGGTCAGGGAACTAGATCCCACATGCCACAGCTAAGAGTTATCATGCTGTAACTAAGAGCTGGTATAGCCAAATGAGTGAATAAATATCTTTAAAAACAGAAATCTGAACAAGACACTGCTGCTGCTGCTGCTAAGTCACTTCAGTCATGTCCGACTCTGTGTGACCCCATAGATGGCAGCCCACCAGGCTCCCCATCCCTGGGATTCTCCAGGCAAGAACACTGGAGTGGGTTGCCATTTCCTTCTCCAATGCATGAAAGAGAAAAGTGAAAGTGAAGTCGCTCAGTCTGTCCGACTGTTAGCGACCCCATGGACTGCAGCCCACCAGGCTCCTCCGTCCATTGGATTTTCCAGGCAAGACACTAGATGGATGCAAAGACCTACAAAGCATGGCTTTTTTTGACCCTTACGTGCATGTGTGTGTGTTGTAACAGAAAAAGAGAATACATTCTCAGCTGGGCTGTAGATATTCTCTTGCACATTCTGTAGCAAAAATAGGGTCAGAAGAAGATATTCAGATTTTGAAATCTCAATCTGGCTTCTTGAAACAGAGAAACAAGCACATGGAAGTCAGACCCTTTGATCAAAGTATTAAGAATGGGCATCACACTGGAGTTGGTGCCACCAGGCCCTACCTGTTTCCAAATGTCCTATGCCATCAGGAGCATCAGACATAGTACAGTGGAATGATGGTGACAAAGAGCAAATAACACCAGCCATCCTTGGTGTAAGGCACATAGACTCAGCCAGACCACCAAGATGTGGGTGTGCCAGAAAGTTAGGGCTTCCGCCCTGCCCCGAGCAGCACAGAAAGCCACTTAGGATGTTATTTCAGAGTGTCACCTTGCTCAGATTACACCCATAGCCCAGGTAGATGCCATGACTTACTTAAAGCCACAGCTAGGTCTAGTGCTAGGACCACAACCGAGGTCTCCACAGGCCTGTAGGGCCAGGCTGGTCGTAAGCAAGACAGTGGGCTGAGTGGAAGGAGTCGGGAGTGGTGGCAAATGAGAAGTCACAGGCCCTGTTTAAAGGCAGAGGCTGAGAAGCAAGTCGAGATGATTGCTGGCATACGAGAACGTGGACACACAGTGCCACGTCTTCCTTCCGATCTTCAGAGAGAAATCAGAGTCTAGATTATGTTAAATAGCTGCATTTTCAAACGTTGGCATCTAAATTTTTAAAATGTTACAGCAAAACAAAACACGGTGTAAGTCAAACAAAATGCACCTGGGAACTTCAGTATTTGGCCTGATTTGCAACTACTGGTAGAATGGCTAAGAGGCCAGGCTCTTGATGTAGCAGTACAAAGATCTGAGTCACAGTTCTGCCACTTGTTAGCTGAGCAATCTTATTCAAGATCTGTAACCTCCCTGAGCCTCAGTGTTCTCATCTGTGAAATGGGAATAATAAAACATTCTACTGTAAGGATTAAATGTGGTAATAACACACCTAGCATAATCGTTAGATCACAATAGGCACCCCACAAATGTAGCTCCTCTAAAGTGCCACTAAGCTTCCTGGTGACTGCAGAAAACCTCAAGCCCCCACTGCACCCCAATCACTTCAACCTCAAGCCTATTTTTCCCCAAGGCTTGAGTGCTCAGTGTCCATGATACTCTAATTCAGACATCCAAGGTCCTCAAACATGCACACACACAGCCTGAGCACACCCTGGGGAGGATTTTTAGATGCCATGGCTGGTTACCAAGGAGAAGTGTTTAGGAGGCTTCCCTGGAGTGCAGCTGCAACCTCTTGTGTTGGTTAGAAGAGACTCCTGCCCCAAGCAGGAGACGTGGCTGACATGACCTCTTGGGGGCCTTCACACTCAGAATGTTTCAACGTGAATTTTTAAAACGAGTTTTATTCACTTATGTTCGGCTGTGCTTGGTCTTCACTGTCGTGCGGGCTCTTCTCTAGCTGTGGCGAGCAGGGGCTACTCTCCATCACGTGCAGGCCTCTCACTCCAGCGGTTGTTCTTGTTGTCGGGCACGGGCTCCAGGGTGCCCAGGCTTCAGTAGTTGCGGCATTGGGCTCCGGAGTTTCAGCTCCTCGGCTCTAGAGCACAGGCTCAATAGTTGTGGTGCACAGGGTCGGTTGCGCTTCAGCACGTGGAATCCTCCTGATCAGAGATTGGACCCATGTCTCCTGCATTGACAGGTGGAATCTCCACCACTGAGCCACCAGGCAAGCCCCTCAACTTGAACTGTGTTAGCTCATGTGCACACACGTGCACACTCTCACACACCACCTGCTCAACTGGACAAGAAGGGCTGCCCTTCCCTTTCTTGCGGAGCTTCTCAGCTCTCACTCCACCTCACCCTCCCGCAGCCCCGCTGGGAGAGGAGACACTGTCATAAGCCCTAAACTTCACTCTCTGCGACTGATTTGCTTAGCAGGAAGTCTCGGGACAGGGAGAACAGAGTGACCAAACAGAAGGGGCCAGGACCTTGGCTGGACCCCCAGAGCAAGGAGCAGCAGCAGCCCCATGCATTCAGGGGAATGCATTGGTTCCACGTGCTTACTCATCCAGCGTCTCTCCAGAGCCTCCAGCTGCTGCAGAAGGTGACAAGGGTGATCTGAGTCCCTGGTGGGGAGCTGGCTGTGGTGTCTTGCCCTGAATCAGTGTATCTAGTCTGTGTGAATCTCCAAGGATCAGGAGCCCTCTGGATCTGGGCAACTCTAGTGGAACATGTATGTGGGTGCTGAGTCCTTATCCTACATTAAATTCCCCTCAAGAACAACATCAGCCAGGACTTGTGACATTCCCCTCACTCTGTTTTAGAATTTAGAAGAGATCGAAGCACAGAAACGCAGAGCGATTTACACCCAAGGTCATCAGTACGTCTCTGGGTCTGCATTTGAACCCAGCATTGTCTATCTGCAAAGTGCATGCTCCAACCACGCATCACACTGGTTCCCACACGAGGGCCACGTTCCAGGCCTGCGCCTCCGTTCCAGGAATCATTAGAAAATACCATTACTCAATGAGCTGTTTGCCTCTGCTTTCTGTTTATGAGTCTACTTTTCAAAAAGTCCCAATAAATGGTACTTTTCAAAAGGAAAAGGACTTGAATAGCAAGCAATCACAATTCCCTCATCATTGAAACAATTCTTTATCATGGAATTGTTTATCAAGATAAACAATTCTTTATCATCACATTTTACAAAACATCCATAACTCTGTTGTATCAATTCTAAAAGGCATGTTTGTGATTCTTTTAATCTCTGAATTCTGGATTCATTTTAAAGACTAGAATCTAAGCTTCTGTGAAATACACAATATTATTTGGCCCTAATCCTGGTAGGTAAGCATTGTCAAGATTACCATCACCATTTTACAACTGGGAAAACTGAGGTTCAAAAAGGTTAGGCAACTAGCCTGAGGTCACAAAGCCAGTCAATGCAGATTAGCCCAGTCTCCTGATTCCCAGCACAAGCTGTGTTCATGGTATACTGTCCTGGCTTCCAGGCCCAGTTCCCATGCTAACTTGTTCCCATCACCATTCCACTGGCAATCCCCCATTAGAGGCCTGAGCGTGACCTGGGCTCCCTAACCTAGAGCTGTCCAATCTCAGTCAGGGCAGGGGAATGAACCCTTTGGCCGGAAGTTTTCAGGCCAAAGGATCCCACTTTCAAGAATGCATTCCACGTGGGAGGCAGCATAGCAGGGATCAAAGCTGGGCCTGGGGTGTGAAGGCAGTGCTTCTACCTGGTACCCCCACACACCATGCAGGCTAGATTTAGGGGCTCCTCACCTAGCATCCCCATTCTCTGGAATTACTCACCGCGCCATCTTTCTCCTATTTCAAGAGGCCAAACAAAAATCAAATATTGGCTCTAGATAAGATCTCACAGATAGACTAAAACACCACATTTCTTTGCCATAGTTCAACTTACATCAGCTCAGTGGCACTGCCAGGATTTGGTCTTGCTGACCAGAAAACACTGATCGGCTGTGATAGGGCCCCAATTAACACACAAGGGGAAAAACCAATTAACGACTTATTATATAACAGGCGCAGCTTGGCAGACAAAAATCTTTCAAAACAAGGCGTGCGTCGGGGGAAAGGAATCAGGGGGGCAAGCTGACGTGGGAGTGGGAGCGCGTTTCCCCAGATGGTACAGGGGAGGTTCAGAGAGCTGGAATGACTCGCTCAAGGTCACCCAGCAGGACGGGGACTAGCACCCACGATTTCTGCCCCTCAGGAGAGGCGTCTTTCTACCATACCCTTCTGTGCTGAGGATTGAGAAAGTTAGAGCATCAGGACTCACCAGGGCTGCTGAAGGGGGCAAGGAAATGGCTTCTCCCTGGCACCTGTGGGCTCCTTCCTGGCGGGCAGCTGCCAAGGCCACGCTGTCTTTCCTCCCTGGGCGTCTGCCAGGGCAGCTAGGCGTGGGCGCCTCCTGGAAAGCCGGCTCTGGGTAAAGCGGAGGAGGCCGCCCTGAAGCAAGTACCCTCCAGAACATGAGGTCACAGGGTCACCATGGAGGGGTTTGCTACATCCAGCCCCACAGTTGCTTCCTGGCATCCGCCCTGGGATCTCTTCAGGTCACAGGGCTGGTTTTCGTGCCAGCTGCTGGGTGCCTTTAAGAGAACAAAAGCAGTTCATTGGCTGAGCAAGGCTCCCCCTCCCTCTTTACCTGAGCAGGTGAGGGCTGCAAGGCTCGGGGCAGATACAGAAGCAAACAAACTGTGCCAGCCCACCAGCTCACCCCCTCCACAGCCCTGGTCCTAGGCTCCCTTCCCTCTCCCACCCACAACTCTGAGAGTAACCTGGGGGTAAACAGAGGCCCAACATTCTGCAGAATGCTTAGTGCTGTTCAGGTTAGGAAACTTCATTATTTCACAGTCACCCTTGACCAGAGTTAACAGCACGCCTTTCTCTTTCAGACTGAAAAACTGCCCTGGGATAGGTAAATGGCTTGTTCACTTCACCTGGATCTTGTAAGGAAGCTTGACAGAGTAGGATGGTGTGAGGACCCAAACCTGAATCCCCTGCTTTTGAATTCCCACATGGTCGTGGGTTTGATCCCTGGGTCAGGAAGATCCCCTGGAGGAGGGCATGGCAACCTACTCCAGTACTCTTGCCTGGAGAATCCCATGAACTGAGGGGCCTGGTGGGACTGAGTTACATTCCAGGGGGTTGCAAAGAGTTGGACACAACTGAGCGACTGAGAGCACACACACACACACACACACACACACACACACACACACACACGGTGCTCTAGACCAGCAGTCCCCAACCTTTTTGGCACCAGGGATCAGTTTCATGGAAGATAATTTTTCCACAGATTGGGATAGAGGTAGGNAGTCTGGCGAGATGTGTATAAGAGACAGCACACACACGGTGCTCTAGACCAGCAGTCCCCAACCTTTTTGGCACCAGGGATCAGTTTCATGGAAGATAATTTTTCCACAGATTGGGATAGAGGTAGGGGATGGCTTGAGGATATTTCAAGTGCATTACATGTATTGTGAACTTTATTTCTATTATTATTATTATTATATCAGCTGGGCTTCCCTGGTAGCTCAGAGGTTAAAGCGGCTGCCTGCAATGTGAGAGATCCAGGTTCGATCCCTGGGTTGGGAAGATCCCCTGGAGAAGGAAATGGTAACCCACTCCAGTATTCTTGCCTGGAGAATCCCGTGGGCAGAGGAGCCTGGTGGGCTACAGTCCATGGGGTCACAAAGAGTCGGACACGACTGAGTGACTTCACTTTCACTTTCATATCAGCTACACCTCAGATCATCAGGTTTTAGATCCCAGAGGTTGGGGACCTCAGCTCTAGACCACACCATCTACTGCCCCTTCTCCGTGAAACCTTTCGCAAGTCACTCATTGCCTCAGTTTCCACATCTGTAAAATGGCACAGTCATGCTTGCATGTGAGTTTACATTCACTGTGTTCTATATCCTTTGATTTACAGCTAAAAAAGACTTTGGAGACTCTCTAGGCTTACCAGGAATTCATGCACTCAATAGGTATTACTATTCAGCAACTATATGTGCCTGCCCAGCCTGTCTCAGGGCCTAGGGATACATCAGTAAACCTGAAAGTTACAGATTCTACACCTATTGAGCTCATATTCTAGAAAGAGGGGTTGCGATGGTGGCTTAGTTGCTAAGTCATGTCCAACTCTCGTGACCCCATGCACTGCCGCCCACCAGGCTCCTCTGTCCATGGGGTTTCCCCAGGCAAAGAATATTGGAGCAGGTCACCATTTCCTTCCCCAGGCATGTTCTCGACTCAGGGATCGAACCCGGGTCTCCTGCATTGCAGGCGGATCCTTTACCACTGAGCCACCAGGTAAGCAGGGGACTGTTACCTATTTTACTGTTTACTTGTTTAGGTTCTAGAGTGGGGAGCTAGACTCTAGAAAGAGGGGAGCTAGACCTAAACAAGTAAAGAGATCAAATAGGTAACAATCCCCTGAAGAAAGGAAATAAGCTGATATGATCAAGTAATGGCTATGGTTATTGTAGATTATGTGGTCAGAGAGGCTCTCTCTGAGGAGGTGATATTAAAGGTGAGACTTGAGTAATGACAAGGAACCAATCATTGTAAGAGCTGGATGAGAGTGTTCCAGGCACAGGCAACTACAAATGCAAAAGCTCTGAGCAGGTGTGTTTGGAGAACAGAAAGAAAACTGCTGTGGTAAGAGTATAGTCCAATCTCTGCTGCCATTTTTTAATAGATAAGGAAGTGATTAAGAGGGATGACTTGACTTGCCCAAAATCCCCTCCTGCAAACATCTCTATGAAATACTATGAAATACACAGATTTGGGAATGGTGACTACTTGTGGAGCTAGGAACTGGGGCACATCAGGAAAGATTTAGCTCAACAGATGTTGACCTGGGCCCACTCTGGGCCAGGCTTTCTGCTAAGTGCTCAGGCTTCAGGAGTGATATCCCTCAAGGGGTTCAAAGTTTAGAAATCAGAGCTGGAGGGGGCCTAACACATCATCTACCCCAACCCACCCATTTTACAGATGTGGAAATTGAGGTCCAGAAAAGTGAACCGACATGCCAAGGGCACATAGTTGGTTCATGGAGGAACTAGGAATTGAACCAGGTCTCTGATGCTCAAGAAATAAAATCTCGAAGCCACACATCGTTAAGTGGAATCCTAACTCTGTAATTCACTATCTATTACCTTGCCCAAGTTATTTAATGTCTCTTTTCTCAGAAGGATAGTAATACCTATTCATGAGTTGATATGTTGATTAAATAAAATGATACACCAAAAGCCCCTGACTCAGTGACTGAAAAGAAATAAAACCTCAATGGATTGGTTATGTACTTGCATTATGATTGATATAAAGTAAGGCCTTAGCAAAGGGACAAAATGCTACAGTCTATGTTATTCTCCAAATAGTTAATGCCATACTTCCCTGAGCTGGGATGGTCAAGGCTCTGTACCAAGCTGAAGGCTTGTCCCAGGAGTTGGCTGCCTTCTACTTCAAGTACCTACATGTAAGAGAATCCTCACCACTCACCCATTCTGCTGACTGTCTGCTCTCTGAGAGCCATGCTGAGACAGGACAGGGTAGCACAGCTCTAGCATCTGTGTGGATCCTGCTCTACTACCCCGAACCTCAGCTACCTATTAAAGGAGAATAACAACAGAACTTACCTCATGGGGTTGTGGTAAAGATTAAACGAATGAATGCCTAGCAAATAGCAAGCCCTCAGTATATGAGACGCAAGACACCTGTCCCAGGGTGTGAGACTTGGGAGCTACAGAAAAGAATCAACTGTGGGGACTTCTCTGGTGGAGCAATGGATAATACTCTGCACTCCCAATGCAAAGGCCTGGGTTCAATTCCTAGTCGAGGGACTAAGATCCCACATTTCACTACTGAGTCCACACATCACAACTAGAGAAGCCCATGGACCACAGTGAACACCCAGCACAGCCAAAATTAAATTAGTTAATTAACTTTTAAAAAATCAACGGCATTCCCCACCCTCTAAGTGCTTTAGTCCAGGAGGGATACAGTCAGAGACCATTCCCTCCCTGTTTTTCCCCATGCTGTCACATTTCAGGCCTGGATCAGGGCCCTGGGACCCAAGTGATTCTAGCTCCTTTGCAGGGAGGCTGACTCTAAGAATGACTGAGCCAAAACTCCTATATCTAAAACCACCCACACACTCACCTTTACTGCTAAGCACCCCATTCCCAGCTCTGCAGAATCGCAGACTGTCTCCGACGACTGGAGCCAAAGCACCATATGCTCTGAATAATAAAGCCATCCAGAAAGTTCCCCGTGGTGAGCTGGGCGACACACTCCACTTGTACCCGTGGGGTCAGACAGCCAGAAATATCACCAAAGGCCTGTCCTCAAAGCCAAGCTCCCGTCTCCCATGGGGCCTAGCGAGTTTCAACCCCAAGTTCTTTCCCTTTCTTGATGCCTTCTTCTCCCAGTGAATTCATGTGTTTTTCAGCCTATTTTTACAAAGCACAATAAAACATTCTCAGTAAGATCAATGACCACCTGTCCTGATTTTTCCAACCCTAGAGAGCAAAAGCCACAGGGGATCGGAGAAAGACATGGTAAGGCGAACACGAGGCCAATGGAGCAAGTCAAATATATTTACCTGCGGAAGCAAGAGTGGCATTATTCTTTCAAGCGGCTATCAAAGCGGTAAGTTTGCAGCAGCTCACAGTCTGCAGGTGGGAGGGACGGCGGTCAGGGCGGTCAGATGGTGTATTTGTTGTGCATGGCAGGATCCTCATGGGCTGAGCCTTGTTCCCCACCCTTCCCAGTACTCAGTACCAAGCACGGTGCCTGGCACTGGCAGTCAATTCCAAAACACCTATCCAATGAATAAAGTTGCTTAGTCTACAAACAGATTTAAGAGGCTTCTGTTGCACGTTCACATCAACAGCCTGAACTTTTCCTTCTCAGTGCTTATCATACTTGTAATAATTGCATGCACAATTATTTGTCTCATACGTGCCTCCCTGATAAGACTGGCAGCTCCCTGGAGGCAGGGACTGCCCCCAGCTTCTCTCACTGCTTGTGTCCTCTGTGCTTAGAATGAGATCTGGCATAGAGCTGGCACTCAATAAATCTTTGTTGAATGAATAAAAGAGCAAAGATGGCCACGGTCAGTGAGCTGACCCACCTGCTAATTTTTTATTTTACTGGAGTGTAGTTGATTTACAATGTTGTGTTAGTTCCAGGTGTACAGCAAAGTGATCCAGTTATACATGTGCATATATCCATTCTTTTCTAGATCCTTCCTCATAAGGGTCATTGCTGATTTCCAAGGCCTGTGCTGCTTGAGGCACTGAGCTTCACTACCAGGTCAAAGGAAGCTAGCCTAAGGTTTTTTACTTCAAGATGACAACAGTATTACCAGAAAGTGTGGGGAAAGGGATTTGCTAACGTCCAGGCTCAGCTGTTCTTAGAAAGAGTCTGTCACCTACAATGTCTGTCCATTTATAGAAGCAACACATACGATGGGAAGTATGCTCACCTGCTGGTTAACTGGGGCCTTCCCTTTGCCTCTAGCTAGTGATTTGGGACATTTGCCCTGGGGGTGGATGAACTGGCTTTCAATCTGGAGTTAATCTTCATAGAGTTGTTATAGGAAAAAATGAATATATTGATGTGCAAATATTTACTACAGAACCTGACCACACCACTAGTGCTCAGTAATGTTAGGAGAGTTGTTGTTCCTGCCAATACTCTGCCTTCCAAGGCTGCTCCTGGATGAAGGACACCACCGCCTGATGAAGATCTTCAGGATGGGAGTCTGGTGCTGGGCTTCTCTATGTCATCTCCCTGGGCAACCAGGTCAGACTGCAGGGAGGAAGGAGTGGATCATCTATGTGACAGAAATACTGCTCTGGACAGAGACACTACTCAAACTGACTTGGGTGAAAGGTGGCCCACCGTTCCAAGTCCAGGGTGGAGAACTGCCTTGTGCACACCTGGGTCCAGGAGCTCGAGCAACATCATCACGCTGTTTCTTCCTTGTCTATCTGCTGCTATCCACACTGCAGTCTTCATTGTCTCAGAGAGGTTCCCTGGGGTGCTTTACATCCTCTCTTCTCAGTTACCTCGCCGCTCCCTTGCCCGAAGTTCAGAGCAGACCCCCAGAATTGATTCTAATTGGCTATAACTAAATCACATGATCATTCCTGAACCAATCATTGGGGGGGAGGGGGTGCTAGGCTCTGATTGGCAGAGTTGAGTCACATGCCCACCTCTAGGCCAGTGTGCTGAATCAACTTCAGAAAAGGCAAAGAAAGGTACCCAGCAACTTAAGAGCTGCTATTGCCAGAGCAGAGGAAAATGTTTCTGAGTCAGCAAAACAAATATCCCCTGCAGATTACAAACCTCTCTGCAGGTTAAGTGACAAGGGCAATGTCACAGTGAGACCAAACAAACATCAATTCCATCAGACAAATAAAGTGATAGGATCTGGAGGGATCCCCAGAGGACAATGGACCTTTACTCAGCTATCTGCCAAAAGACCTTATCTGTAGGGCCCAGATTAGGGTGAAGCAAGTGAGGCACCTGCCTCAGGCACCAAGTTAGGGGAAGCACCGAAAAACTTAGCAACCTAGATAATACTTGAATGCAACATTTCAAAAATAAAAATTAATGCAAAAAAACCCATGATGAACAAGATACCAAAACTTTAAATAAAAGCATGACGAGTAATTGTGCTGTAGAGAGCCATACAGGAGCTTGGGGGCAAAAGGAAAAATCAGAACTATTGATTCAGTCGTGTCCGACTCTGTGCTACTCCATGGAGAACACCCCATCAGGCTCCTCTGTCCACGGGATTCTCCGGGCAAGGATACTGTAGTGGGTTGCCGCTTCCTTCTCCACTACTGATTCTACTTTTATGTAAAATTCTGGTATTTTGTTCATCATGATTTTTTTGGCAAAATGTTATTTGTCTTGATTTCTGAATTTTGGGGTACCACCCTAAGTTGTATGCTGGAGGCAGGATGCCTCTTTCCTCCTACCCTCGTCTGGGCCCTACTGTCTTTGTGTGGGGTTTTGCTGGAGGCAGAGAGGGAAAGCCATCCTGAAATGAAAGGATGTGTCCAAACTGGCATTCCCTAGTGAGAAGGGCCCAGGGCGGCAAGCAAAAGCCTGGTATCGGCTCTGGTTCTGCCATCAGCGTGCTGTCACTCCACCTCCCTGGGAAGATGTTTTCCTCTCTAGTCCTCAGTTTTCCCACTTGCATATGTGGGATAGGGCACAACTGGTGGTTTTTCAAGCAATAGAACCCAATATCTTAGTTTAGAAAAAAAAATTTTAATACAGCTTTTAAAGGGGCATGTACTGAGGTAGACACATCTACGCCTCTGTACCTCCACCAGCCCAAGAGCCCCTCCAAGTCCTCCAAGGAATCCTAAGGAGTTCCAGGGGCAGAGCATGAATACGTCTAAATCCCATGATCTCTAAGATCCCTAAGCAAACCCACTTTTCTGCCTGAGATAATATACACACTTTATTTCCTTCTATGTTCTATTAGATCAGTGTTTCTCATATGATCAAGCATACCCTGTATCAAGGATACTGCAGATGCTATATTTAAAGTGCAGTTTCCATGGCCCCACCCTGGTCACACTGAATCTGAACCTCCAGGGATGAGGCCAGGCATCAGTATTTTGAACAAGCACTTTCCCTGCCAGTTGACGCCCACTGAAGTGTTTGGATCTTTCCCAATCATTTCCACAGAACTTCATGAGGTATTTAATCCTGGAGCTTTTATTTATGACTGTCCTTCTGAATGAGCAGGGATAGGAGGGGAAAAAACAAAACAAAACACAGGAACAGTCAGATGAGCCCAGATAAATGAATCAAGGTTTGCCAAGTGGAAACAGATCACAGCAAGATCTCTAGGGGCCCATCCCAGACAGAACATCCTGGCAGCTCTTTGCTCTGCAATCCCACAGTTTGTATCTGAAAGAAATCATCCATGCATCTCTCTTTTTTTCCTGGAGTAGCACTGGCAACCTCAGGAATTATTTATTGAATTATCAGGTTTCTTATTAGTTTATTAATGGGTTCCTGGAAGCTAAGAGTGAGCATCCCTGTAAGGCTGTCAAGAAAATTAACTTTGGACTTCAGAAATATGGTAGATTTTTGTCCACTGCAAGGGAAGCAGCCATTCATTCATTTTTTTTTCACTCAACTAGCTTGGCAGATTCATTGGTGCATAAGATACTTCCTCTTCTTTTTTTTTCAGCTTTATTGAGATATAATTCTTACACAATACAATTCACCCATTTAAATGGTAAATTCAATTGTTTTTGATATATTAGCAGTGTGCAACCTTCACCTCTCAATCCCCTTCTGCCTCCTTAGCACTAATCAACCACTAATCTACTTTCTATGCATTTGTTTATTCTGGACTTTTCTTTTTCATGGAATGAAATAATATGTGATCTTTGGAGATGGGCTTCTTTTGCTTAGTGAAATGTTTTCAAGGTTTATGCATGTTGTAGATTGTATCAGTACTTCATCCCTTTTATGGGTGAATAATATTCCAGTGTCTAGACAGACCACATTTTATCTGTTTATCAAGTTGATGGATGTAGGGGCTATTTTCACTCTTTGACTATTCTGAATAATGCTGCTTTTAATATTTGTATATAAGTTTTTGTGTGAACATGTTTTCTTTCTTCTGCCTTTGAAGGGTTCTGAGTTCAGCAGATGTCGGAGCTAAAACAGGTACCTATGTAATTACCTGTGCCAAAAGGATGGTGCCAGAGGGACAGGGCAACGGTGTGTGGTGATCAGAACCACATGCTTCTGCCATTCTTAACTGAGTGATCTCGGAGGCAAGTTTCTTCACCTTTCTGTATATCAGTTTACTCATGTGTAAAGTGGGATCAACAATTTTCTGACTGTGGGGCAGTTACATGAGATGATGCACGTTAGGGGCTTAGCATCGAGCCTGGCACCTGGTAACTGCTTGCAAAAGCCTGTCATTATCATTCTCACTCTAGCGATTCCCAAGATGAAGCTTACTGTTGAGTCATGCACCGTAGCAAGCGTAAAGCCTTCATTCAACAAATGTTTATTATTCATTATGAACTTGGCGCTTGAGGAATACAGTTAATCCAGACTTCGGATCCCACTGCCAAGAGTTTGTAACCTGTGACCTGAACGGCAGGACTCACTGGCATACCTCACCTCCATATATTGCGATTTGTTCTTTAATAAAGGCCCCATACCTTCTGTGGGAGCCTTGGAGAAGGAATATTTTTTAAAAAACAAAAACAAAACAACTTTTTACTATGAAAATGTTGAAACATACAGGAAAGTAGGAAGAATTATCATCTGAATACCTACACATAATCACATAAATTCAACAACTGTCAACATGTTACCACATTTACTTCATTTTTGTTGTTTAGTCGCTCAGTCGTGTCTGACTCTTGTGCAGCTTCGTGGACTGTAGTCTGCCAGGCTCCTCTGTCCATGGTATTTCCCAGACAAGAATATTGGAATGGGTTGCTATTTCCTTCTCTATTACTTCATCTTACTATATGTTAAATTTGTGGCTGAACCAGTTTAAAGTTAACTGCAGATATTCTAACACTTCAGCCCTAAACAGGTCAGCCGGCATTTCCAAAAAATATTCTCCAAAACCACAATACACTTACCACACCTCACAAAACTAACAATTTCCTTATATCATCTAACACCCAGTTCATAGTCAGATTTCGCCCATTGTCCAAAAATACAGTCTTTATAGCTTAAAAAAATAAAAGAAGCAGAATATAGTCAAGAATCACATCTTACATTTACTTGCGAGGCTCTAGGATCTCTTTGAATCTAGAACTCCTCTTCCAGTGTATCTGCTTTTGTTTTGTGTTCACAACATTGACTTTTAAGATCTCATCAGTTGTCTTATAAACTGTCCCACATTCTGGACTTGTCATTGCTTCTCTGGGGGTTATATAACGGTGTTCCTCTCTCCCCAGTTTGAAATTCTTCTAAACTGAAGCCAGCTCTAAAGACCAGATTAGGTTCAGGCTCGATAAGTTTGGCAGAAGCAAAAACAGATTGAGTTGTGTGGCTTACTGCATCCCATTGTTGGTGGTGGTGTTCAGTGGCTAAGTCATGTCTAAGTCTCTGGGACCCCGTGGACTGCAGCAAGCCAGGCTCCCCTGTCCTTCACTGTCACCGGAGTTTGCTCAGATTCACATCCATTGAGTCGGTGATGCTATATAACTATCTTATCCTCTGCCACCCTCTTTGCCTTTTGCCTTTAATCTTTCCCAGCATCAGGGTCTTTTCCAATGACTCAGCTCTTCATATCAGTAGCCAAAGTATTGGAGCTTCAGCTTCAGCATCCATCCTTCCAGTTAATAGTCAGGGTTGATTTCCTTTAGGACTGATTGGTTTGATCTCCTTGCTGTCCAGTTCAATTCAGTTCAGTTCAGTCTCTCAGTCGTATCCGACTCTTTGCGACCCCATGAATCGCAGCATGCCAGGCCTCCCTGTCCATCACCAACTCCCAGAGTTCACTCAGACTCACGTCCTTCGAGTCAGTGATGCCATCCAGCCATCTCATCCTCTGTCGTCCCCTTCTCCTCCTGCCCCCAGTCCCTCCTAGCATCAGAGTCTTTTCCAGGGACTCTCAAAGGTCTTCAGCACCACAATTTGAAAACACCAGTTCTTCCGTGCTCAGCCTTATTTCTGGTCCAACTCTTTTATCCATTCATGACTACTGGAAAAACCATAGTTTTGACCATATGGACCTTTGCTGGCAAAGTGATGTGCCTGCTTTTCAATACGCTGTCTAGGTTTGTCACAGCTTCTCTTCCAAGGAGCAGTCATTTAATTTCATGGCTACAGTCACCGTCCCACTGAGAGGTGTTTAATGCTGGTTGTTTCACCACAGGTGACACTAAGCATGGCCCTGGGTTAAAGTGGTGACAGTCAGCGAAGGCATGACAGGGAAGACAGAAGTGTCTTCACAGCCAGTGGCTTTTGAATAGGCCTTGCAAGGGTGTGCAAGGGAGCCTACTGGGTGGAGAACAGGGGTGGGGAAGGGCTTTCCAGGTATGGAGACAGTGTTGGGAAAAAGAGTGCTGAGCTTCAGGAAGTAGGAGATGGTAGTCAAATGTGGTTGAGAATTGTCATAATAATAACAATAGGCACTTAAAGCCTATTAGAGTTTACTAGGTTCCAGGAACCTGCTAAGTGATTCATTTAATTTCTCATACAGTCCTGTGGAATGGGTGCTACCACCCCCATTTAAGAGTGTGGAGATCAAGGGTTAGTGATAGGCGGTAACTTGCCTGAGGTCATAAAGCCAGCAACAAGCCTACTCGGGATTTGAATTCAGGTGCCTCTGCTTTTAAAACCGCAAAGCTCTATATTGAGACAAGGTGACAGGGCAAAAGAGTTGGAGAGGCACGTTGCGGGTGCGTGGAGGACAGGCCTCTCTGCCATTCTGAGGAGTTTGTATGTTATTCCTGCAGCAGTGGGGAGCCAGCAAAGGTTTCCTCCTGGGGCTGGCATGGCTGTGCCTGAGAACACTCACTGCCTGGGCTGCCAAGTAAAGAGGAGATGCGCTGCTAAGCTGAGCGCCCCTTCAGGTGAGTGGGGCCTTGGGGAACAGAGATCTTAGGGAGGAATTCAAGTCCTTCCTCCAACTTTGTGCTTGTCCTGTGCCCTGCCCCAGGGGATGAGGCTGAATGGGTTCTCCGCAGGACTTCTGCGAGTCTTCCTATAAGCAAACGCTGGGTGCGGAGAAAGGGCAGAGTGGGTCCAACACCCACGGACCCCTGAGCACAGCAAATAGCTCTGGTTTCCACTGAGTCATCCTTAAGGCTGAGCATTCTGTTGACCACAGACAGAGCAGTGAAATACAAGTTGCAAAGACCATTTAGGGAGGAATTCAAGTCCTTCCTCCAACTTTGTGCTTGTCCTGTGCCCTGCCCCAGGGGATGAGGCTGGATGGGTTCTCCGCAGGACTTCTGCGAGTCTTCCTATAAGCAAACGCTGGGTGCGGAGAAAGGGCAGGGTGGGTCCAACACCCACGGACCCCTGAGCACAGCAAATTAGCTCTGGTTTCCACTGAGTCATCCTTAAGGCCGAGCATTCTGTTGACCACAGACAGAGCAGTGAAATACAAGTTGCAAAGACCAGGTAAAGGACTGGCTCATTTAACCCCTGAGACCCAGAGAGGGCAAGTGACTGGCCTAAGATCACACAGTCAGATCTTCGCAGAGACAGGACTAGGACTCAAGCCATCATATAGATTCTATTCTCTCATGGTAGAGTTTATTTCAGAATCTAAGAAGAATCAACCTAGACAGCATATTAAAAAGCAGAGACATCACTTTGCCAACAAAGGTCCATCTAGTCAAGGCTATGGTTTTTCCAGTAGTCCTGTATGGATGTGAGAGTTGGGCTATAAAGAAAGCTGAGTGTGGAAGAATTGATGCTTTGGAACTATGGTGTTGGAGAAGACTCTTGAGAGTCCCTTGGGCTGCAAGGCAATCCAACCAGTCCATCCTAAAGGAAATCAGTCCTGAATATTCATTGGAAGGACTGATGCTGAAGCTGAAACTCCAAGACTTTGGCACCTGATGTGAAGAACTGACTTCTTGGAAAAGACCCTGATGCTGGGAAAGATTGAAGGCGGGAGGAGAAGGGGATGACAAAGGATGAGATGGTTGGATGGCATCACCGATTCAATGGACATGAGTTTGAGTAAACTCTGGGAGTTGGTGATGGACAGGGAGGCCTGGCGTGCTGCAGTCCATGGGGTCGCAAAGAGTTGGACACAACTAAGCAACTGAACTGAACTGAAGAATCAAGACACAATCGCTGAAGATCGGTCATGGGATGCCAAGTGCTCTGGGAAATCCTTTATTTTTTATTTATATTTTCCCACTGTGGGAATCCTCTCAGAGGGTTCTGGGTACCCCTCTGGCCATAGCCCCCAAGCCAGCACGGTATCCCTGACTCTGCCTTTGCATCCTTCAGACACAACCAGTTGACTGTTGGTGATGGTGCAGTACGAAGCCTGGGCCCTGCTTCTCAGCCTTGGGACAGGAAGGGCGTGTGGACTGGATGCAGAATTGTTCTAGAACCAAGATACCTATGTTCGAACCTCTTTCCTCTTCCTTACTAACTGTGTGACCCTGAGCCTGTCATTCCCCCTCTCTGTGCTTATTTCTTCATTTTTAAATTGGTGAAAACAGTAGTGATTCACACAGTTGCGTGTGAGGATTAAATAACATAGGCAGTGTTCAATGGGCTTAGTTAAGGCTTGCCACAAGATAAAGGCTGGTATTACTGTTCACTTGGGGACCAGTAGGCTTGGGTGCTTGCCACTGACCTATCTATTTATTGGACAAACTTTCTAGATGCTGCATAAAATCTGCCTCTTCCATGAAGTATACTCAGATTAACTGTGCTCAGTTTAAAGCCTCTTTAATTCCCAGAATTTATAGCACTGCTGCTGCTAACTGGCATTATTTACAATAGCCAAGACAATGGAAGCCACCTAAGTGTCTATCAACAGATGAATGGATGAAGAAGATAAATGGAATACTACTCAGCCATAAAAGTCCAAAGTTTTGCCAGTTGCATCAACATTGATGGACTTAGAGGGCATTATGCTAAGTGAAATAAGTCAGACAGAGAAAGACAAATGCTGTATATCACCTATATGTGTAATCTAAAAAATACAACAAAATAGAGAATATAATTTTTAAAAAGAAGCAGACTCACAAATATAGAGAACAAATTAGTGGTTACCAGTGGAGAGAGGGAAGAGAGTAGGGATAATTTAGGGTTAGGGGATTAAGAGGTACAAACTATTAGGTATAAAATAAGCTGCAAAGATATATTGTACAACATGGGGAATATAGGCAATATTTTATAATAACTATACATGAGGCATAATCTTTAAAAATTATGAATTACTGTATTGTACACCTGTAACATAGACTATTGTACAGCAACTATACTTCAACAACAACAAAAAATCAAATCACAGGTGAAAATAAAAGCACAGCTGGCATTATGTAAACTAACCGAAATGGGGGTGGGGAAGGGCAACCTGTGTACGCCCCCTTCCCCTCACAGCACTAAGCCAGACTCAAAGGTGCAAGGGTGTTGTAGTCTTACCCTGGGCTAGCCTCTAGCTAATCAATTGGGGGTAAATCACTTCATATTTGTGACTCAGTAAAATAAGGGTGGTAATATTGGTTTGCAACATGAAAAAAAGTCAGATTTCTGACTATACTTTGAGAATGGAAGAAAACAAACAAGCAAAATATTTTTTTCCAAGCATATTTCATAAACCAGGAAAATGATGCTAACATACAGTATTTCTCTTCTGGATTGTCTAAGTCTTATAAGAAGATGTATTAATATAGTCTCATGGTGAAAAATTCATTGTTGTTAAATTGCTAAGTTGTGTCCAGCTCTTTTGTGACTCCAAAGACTGTCACCGGCCAGGCTCCTCTCTCCATGGGGTTTCCCAGGCAAAAAATACTAGAATGGGTTGCCATTTCCTCCTCCAGGGGTTTTTCCTACCCAGGGATTGAATCCTTGTCTCCTGCATGGCAGGTGGATTCTTCACTACTGAGCCACCAAAGAAGCCTGAAAAATTCATAGTATTATAGTCCAGTGGCTATAATTCCTGGTCAGGGAACTAGATCCCACAGGCCTAAAGATCCTGCATGCTGAAATGAGATCAAGGATCCCATGTGCTGCAACTGTAACCCAGGCAGCCCCAAAATAAATAAATAAATAATTTTTAAGTAAAAAAAAGAGCAATCAGTTATATATGAAATGTGACCCCAACTTTTCTTAAAAAGGCATAAATAAATACACTGAAGAAGATAAACATACGGAAATCCACCAATATGTACACAGTGCTGGTAGGATTTACTGCTGATTATTAGCTTTGTTTTATTTTTCTGTATTTTCCTTTTTTTTCTCTAATGAGTATATATTATTTTCATAAACAGAAAAAGTACAATTATCTTTAAAGAAAAATAATGTATTCAAGGCTAAGCAAAAGCAAGTTGGATGTCATTGACTTGTGAGTCATCAGAAACCTTTAAGATTAAAATTCTGCACTTTGGAAGTACCCGTTCTCCAACCATGAGTCAGTGCCTGTTTGTTTTGTTTTGTTTTTTTTCTTTGAAAGCTTCACATAGAGCTCCCCATTCCTTCGGTTTCCAGAACTTCACCTCCTTGCCTGACGGCCCTCCTTTTGAGCTCAGGCCTGGCTGTTCTCTGTGGAATTAAAGACCCTTGAAATCCTTGCAGAGTTACCAGTTTACTTCATTAGCCAGGAGGCCTGTTATTCATCAGTTTAAAAAAAAAGAAACCATAGCATTCGTCGGGGTCCCCTGCCCTCAACCCTACCCCTTTTCTCAGTCCATGAGGGTCTCAGTCCCTCACAGTTTTGCTGAACCTAGAAATGCAAGACATTCGATGGCTCCTCATTTCCCTTAGGGTGGGTATCATCCTACTTCTTCAGTCTGACATTTAAGGACCCATAATAGAATTCCTTGGTGCCTCAGACGGTAGAGTCTGCCTGCAAAACAGGATCCCTGGAAGATCCCTTGGAGAAGGACATGGCACCCACTCCAGTACTCTTGCCTGGAGAATCCCATGGGCGGAGGAGCCTGTACGCTAGTCCATAGTGTCCGACTCTGCGATTTCACTTGCACTTTCAAGGACCCATATGATCTGACCCACCTTTCCTTACCACTCCCACAAGTCCATCAGATAGTCTGCCAGCCAGCCGCACAGCCAGGCCAGGAAGGAAGAGCAATCAGTGAAGAGAGCTGGGTGTAAAAATGCAGTGGGGAGGGACTTTCCTGGTGGTCCAGTGGTTAAGAACCCACCTTGCAAGGGAGGGGATGTGGGCTAGATCCCTGGTTGGGGAACTGGGACCCCATGTGCTTTGGAGTAACTAATCCAGCACATGGCAACTAGACAGTCAGTGTTCCCCGGTGGCTCAGTGGTAAGGAATCTGCCTGTGATGCACGAGATGCAGGTGATGTGGATTTGAGCACTGGAGGAGGAAATGGCAACTCACTCTAGCGCTCTTGTCTGGGAAATCCTATGGACAGAGGAACCTGGGCTACAGTTCATAGGGTCCCAAGAGAATGCATGCAGACACAACTGAGAATGCATGCAGATTCCTCCATAACGAAGACCTGAGGCAGCCAAATAAAGACAAGTTTATGCAGTTTTTAAATGCAGTGGGGAAAGGTGGGGACTATGGCAAACAGGAGCTAAAGCACAGATTTTTTTTAAAGGGGCTGTCACTTCTTGGTGCCAACCAACTGCCTGATAGGATCTTTCAAGAGAATCGAGAAACCTGATCTTTATTTGACTTTTAAATATTTGCAAGCTAATTCATAAGACATATTTGACCATTCTGCTGACCATAATTTGTGGCCTGTCAAAGGCACATATTGAACTTTGGCCCTCTGTACCTTCCTTTCTGCTGTTCTCACTGCCAAGAACCCTCTCACACTCATATGGGTCTCAGGAACTCCCCCTATGTTGTCAGGCCCAGCTGAAACACCACTTCTGTGAGCATGTCCAGATGACCTCAGCTAGGAGTGATACCTCCCTCCCTGGGGCTGCCCCATTTAGTCCTCACCTCAGGCCACGGTTATTTTGATGAGCCCTGTCTCTCTTGGTAGATAATGAGCTCCTGAAATACAGCTGACCCTCGAGCAACGCAGGACAGAGGGGCACTGACCATCTCTGTAATGGAAAACCCACACCTAGCTTTATAGCTGCCTTCTTCACCTGCAGTTCTGCATGCTGGGATTCTACCAGCTGTGGATCATATAGTACTATTGTAGTATTTATTGAAAAAAAAAAAAACTCACGCGTTAAGTGGACCGTGCAGTTCAAACCTGTGTTGTTCAAGAGTCAACTATACTCAACGAATATTTATGGAGCACCTGTTTCATGGAAGGCACCAGGTTAGGCAGTGGGTATACAGCCCTCAGCAAGATGGAGAGTCTCTGCCTTGGAATACGGAGTCTAGTACAGGCTAGATTTTAAATGAGTCATTCTCAAAACACCTAATTTCAATGTGTGATGAGTTTTAAGGAATTAAGAGAGTTTCTAAAAGGAACTTAATCCAGGCAAGGGGATTAAACCGGTCACGGGGCTGCTCAGGGAAGCATTAGCAGTAGCTGCCACCTAAGGCTGCCCAGTTTATATACTGCACTAAGGTAACAGGCAGGAAGGGTGGGTGAGAGCCTAGATCCCACCCAGGCTGTGCCTTTTCTTTTTTGGTCTCTATGGGAGACTCCTAGGATCTCAGTTCCCCGACCAGGAACTGAACCCAGGCCGTGGTAATGAAAGGCCCGAGTCCTAACCACAAAGCCATCAGGGAGCTCCCAAAGTTGTGCTTTTTTTCTAATTTGCGAAAAAGCATCTGTAGACTAGTGGGGGCAGTGTTTAGTTCCTCCTCTCTTTCTACCATCCCCAAAACACAAAAAGCTGCTCTAAGAATCTATATATCTACCAGAACATACCCCTTAAATCCTTTAAAGGCTGCGGGGACCAAGGAAGGCATCTCTGAAGAGACACAGGAGTTGAGACCGAAGGTAAGAAGGGGCCAGGCAGCTAAGATAGGAGGGACAGCATGTACAAGGCCTCTGAGGAAAGTACCAAAGCTGAATGGTCTCATAAGCAGCCAGTGTGGCTGAAGCCTGGATAGACAGGGAGCTGGGTGGGCTGGGCAGTGACCACACACCACTCGTGGCCTGGAAGGCTACATTAAGGGGCTCAATCCTCATCCTGAAATGTCTCATATCTCCCCCTCTCTGACCATGCTGCTTATGGGTATCACTGCCCATGGGTGACCCCACAGAGAGCATGATAACACAAACTACCTTTGCAGAGTGCCTACCATGAGCCATATACTGTGCTGGGGCCACACGTCATTTCCCTCTTCCTTCCCTACCCTCCTAAGGAAGTGTTCTTTGATTTCAATTGAGCAATGAGAACACTGAGGCACAGAGAAGATGAGCAGCCTACCCAAGGTGACTTGGCTATCAAGAGGTGGGGTGGGACTCCAAGTCTCTGACTCTAAGCCCTTCATCCTGGCTGCCTTGTAGCAAAAACCCTTGCGAATAAACAGAAGGCACAAGGAGTTGAGAGCCTGGAAGCTCAGAGGAGTCTGGGGGCTTCCAGCATTGGCATCACTGGGAAGCTTGCCAGAAATGTAGGTGCTCCAGTTCCACTCTAGTCCTACTAAATCACAATTCGCCTTTTACAAGAATCATGTGACTATTTCCAGGCTGAGAAACACTACACTACAGAATAATCCAAGCACACTGGCATATTGCATTTGCAGCTCTTATACAACAGTCTAGTGTCTCAAAGGCCAAGTCTCTAGCGACTTGAGAACTACTTATTATAACCAAATTTTCCAGAACTGCCGACTGTGCCATCTATCCACTTGCCCTAGTTCTGCCTCCTGTTCCAACTCCATGGGAAAGATCAAGATGCAGCTGCCATCACCTCCAAAGAAAGGCAACACTCTGTTTCTGCTCAATTCCTTGGCATGGATCTGCTTTCTTTTTTTTGGATCTGCTTTCATATAGAAAGAAACCTGAAGTCATTAGACCCTTCTCCTGGTTAATCACTCTCCAAAACATCTTCTATACGGGGTCCACTCTGATCCCCAGATCGTTTTCTGGAACCTACTTTTCACATGTCAATCCCTTTTCTAAGCCTGCACACCAGGGGAAGTAGATTGTTTTGGTGGACAAGACGGGCAGAATGGTTTGGTGGTCAAGATTAGCAGCTGAGGGAAAGCTGGATTCTCCTGTGTTAAGGCCAGATGTTGTGTGACTAGGAATCTCCCACTTCCATTTCCTCATTCCTATCTGAGAAGTGGGCAGAAGGACTAGATTAGGAATCACTAAATGGTGGTTTGGCAGGTAACAGAAAGGAAGTTCAATAGCCCAGGTGAAATAAGAAGGAGCAGTGGGGGCTGTGGCAAATTAGAGAATACCATGCCTTTATTAAAAAAGGCAGCCCCACTCAGCATTAGGCTATTGTTGACATGGGAAAATAGGTCCAGTGTTGGCATGCTGCTGCTGCTGCTGCTAAGTCGCTTCAGTTGTGTCCGACTCTGTGCGAGTCCACAGACGGCAGCCCACCAGGCTCTGCCGTCTCTGGGATTCTCCAGGCAAGAATGCTGGCTTGGGTATATATGCTAATTTTTCAAGAGCTGGGAATCAAATTTTGCCCAGTGAAATATCCTATGGCATCTGGTTAAAACATAAACAACACTGAGTGGGCCAAATTAAGATCAGGTGCAGGTCAGATCTGCCCATGGGCTGCCAGTTTGCGATGCCTGACGTAGACGCCGCCTCACGTTACTCAGAAGTTTATGATTCCATCCCACGTGCAGCTCTTCAAAACGCTGCTGTAAGGGCGGCGGAATCCGTGCGTTCTGGGGCCCAGCCGCTTCTGATCGCGGTCCTGGGCCCCACCCATGCCCTTGCCCAGCCCTCTCCGGGAGAGGACTGTACGCCGGGACTCAGCCCTGTCCCTGGTGGCCGGGGTGGGTCGCAAGGCTTCTTCACACCCTCCCTACCTGCTCGCCTGCTCTCCCAGCAGAGCCGCAGCGATGACTCAGCCTCTGGCTGCCCCAGCCGGCAAGGGAGGAGCAGGAGCGGGGGAGGGGAGAGGGGCGGGCAGGGCTGGGCCCACGTAGAGGGGAGGGGAGAGAGGAGGCCGGAGGATCTAGGAGAAAGGGAGGAAGGCGGAGCAGTGGGGGAGGAGGGGGATGCGGGAGGAGGCGGGTGGGGAGGGGAGCTGCTCCTGGGGAAGGTTCGGCCCCCACCTCCTCCCCGCGCCCAGCTGACCTAGGGATGGGCGGGGGCCCGCGAGCAGAAGAGAAGAGCGGGTGGCGAGGGGGCGAGGCACCGAACGGAAGGTCGTGAGCTCCCGGCATTCGTCCCCCATCCCTGAGTGGCCTTGTTGGCCCGCGGTTCCCAGCCACGCCTGCGGACCACCCCGGCCGCGGTTGGATTAGTGCTGGGAAAGACACCTTTAGACATGGCCCCTTCGTGAGCACCTCCCTGCCTGTGGAGGCCTTGCGGGACAGCAGTCAGAAAATGACAGCAGGGAGATGGAGCCCTGCATGCTCCGGCGGAGAGAAAACCCGCACCGCCTGCCCGCAAGTGGAAATTTAAAGGCAAAAATGACCTACTGGAGCATTTTGCTGGGCTACACAGTAAGGCAAGGATGAATTTGAAAGGTGGCCCCAGGAAGTTTCCTTAGCAATTTTTTTAATGATATGGATTGACGAATGGATGAAATATGGTACAGGAGCATATCTGTGTGTAAGAGAAGACAGGTTTGTTTTTTTTTTTAATGTCGTTTTGTATGTCTGTGTGCTGTTTGCGAGGATGTCTATAGGAATCTGTATGTGTATCCTGAGTGATGTATGCATATGTATCTTATGGATATAAGCACACTGCTAGCTAGATAGGTGTGCTCAGATGGCATCTCTGTGTATATGTACAGGTGTTTTTATATGCCTGTTAAACAGGTGTTTAAGATCTATGGGCTTTCCTTGGTTTGTAGTTAAATATGTGAATGGACATGAATTTGTGGGTTTGTGAATGTGACTACATACATTAATACTTGGGTATGTGTTGCTGTTGTGTGCCAGTGTTGTATGTGTGAGTGTGTGTGTGTATGGGACTCTGTGTGTCTTAGTGAGATTGAATTATGGTTGTGTATGTGTGTTAATGAGTGTATGGGAATATATTTGTGAGTCTGTGAAGAGGGCCAGAGTGTGCTTTAAGGTGGCTTATGTGTTTAGATAAGAACATGTGTATATTTTTCTAAGTCGATGTGGATGTGACTAATGAGTCTGGGTGTGTCTCTGTAGCCATCCTATTGGGTCAGTCTGTGATAATTCTTAAGGGTTAGGCCGATTTAGGTGCTTCTTGGAGGAGGAGGTCCTCAGAAGGTGGGGACTGTGGGGGTAGGAAAAGCCCCTGGTGTGTGGGCTCAGTGGCCTTCCAGAGCCGTGGGGGGGCAGGGTGAGCAATGTAGGCTGAAGCTAGACACAGTGGCCTCAAATGCCAGAATAGGGCTTCCTCCCGGTCCTCAGGGCCTGCTCTGCCTCCTCCCCTCTCAAGTCTGCTTCTCCTGGGACCCCCTTGTGGTCTGCCTTGTCAGTGCTCTTCTGCAGGGGTATGCCCTCGTTCATTAACAACAGTGACATTATATCAACAGACATTTCTTCAAAGAACACATACAGATGTCCAAAAAGCACATGAAAAGATGCTAGGCATTGCTAATTATTGGAGAACGGCAAATCAAAACTACAATGAGGTATCACTTCACACCAGGCAGAATGGCCATCATCAAAGATTATACAAGCAATAAATACTGGAGAGGGTAAAGAGAACCCTCCTACATTGCTGGTGGGAATGTAAATTGGTGCAGCCACTATGGAGAACAGCATGGAGGTTCTTTAAAAAACTATAAATCGAGCTACTATATGATCCTGACATCCCTCCTGGACATATATTTCAAAAAGATAACATGCACGCCAACATTCATTGCAGCACTATTTATGGTCACCAAGACATGGAAGCAACCTAAATGTCCATTGACAGAGGAACAGATAAAGAAGAAGTGGTACGCGCATACAGTGGAGTATTATTCAGCCATTAAAAAGAGTGAAATAATGCCACTGGCAACAACGTGTTTGGACCCAGAGATTATCATACTGAGTGCAGTAAGTCAGGGGAAACCAAATATCAGACATCACTCATATATGGAATCTAATTTTTAAAAAAGACACAAATGAACTTATTTACAAAACAGAATTACAGATACTGAACGCAAACTTGTGGTGACCAAAGAGGAAAGATAGGGGTGATGGATAAATCAGGAGATGGATTAACACACACACACTACTGCCTAAGACAGGCAGCCAACAAGGACCTACTACGTTGCACAGGGAACTCAGTGTTCTGTGATAATCTGTATGAGAAACACATCTGAAAATGAGTGTATGTATGACTAAATCACTTTGCTGTACACCTGAAACTAACGCAACATTGTAAATCAGCTATACTCCAACGACTTCCCTGGTGGTCCAGTAGTTAAGGCTTCATGTTTCCACTGCAGGGGACATGGGTTCAGTCCCTGGTGGGGGAGCTAAGATCTTGCATGCTACATGACACAGCCAAAAACAAAATTATACTCCAATAAAGTTAAAAATAAATAACAGCACTATTATGGAATATTACTGTGTGCCTACTGCCTGAAAGCGGTGAACTGATATTGATTCAAATAAGTGTCCCCAGTTTTGCAGGGTGGGCCACCGAGGAGGTGAAGTGCCTGTTCGTGGTTATACAGCTAGTCAGGGTGCCTCAGCGTCCAGGGGCTACAGGACCCCTCAACTGCTGGACCAGGCAGGGTCTCACAGCCGTGGTATGATCGGCACTTGTGGTCAGCAATTCAGCGTTACAGGGCTGCCCTGTTTGCTGTAGGATCTTCAGCATCATCCTTGGTCTCCACACGTGTGTGCTGCGCTTAGTCACTTGGTTGTGTCCGACTCTGTGAAACCCCATGGACTGTAGCCCGCCAGGCTCCTCTGTCCATGGAATTCTCTAGGCAAGAATACTGGAGTGGGNTACAGGGCTGCCCTGTTTGCTGTAGGATCTTCAGCATCATCCTTGGTCTCCACACGTGTGTGCTGCGCTTAGTCACTTGGTTGTGTCCGACTCTGTGAAACCCCATGGACTGTAGCCCGCCAGGCTCCTCTGTCCATGGAATTCTCTAGGCAAGAATACTGGAGTGGGTTGCCATTACCGACTCCAGGGCATCCTCCTGACCGAGGGATTGAACCCGGGTCTCCTGGATCTCCTTCACTGGCAGGTAGGTTCTTCACCACTGAGTCACCTGGGAAGCCCTGAGTGGCATCTGTGTATCAGGGGCCAGCAGCACCTCCCTTTCCAGCTGTGACAACCAAAAGGCCTCTCAGTACTTCCAGATGTCTCCTGGGGACAAAATCACGCCTGACTGGGAACCAGTGCTCTAGACTATCCTGCCTTCCTCAATAAATGTTTTCTGAGAGGCTGATCTGCACCCTGTCTGGTGGCTTCAGTGGTTCCTCTTCTTTCACAATGATCTTCACTTCCACTTAGGCAGCCCCTTGCCTCTGTCACAGTCAAACAGGAGGTTAACTAGCTAGGCCACCTTGCCCAGCAGCTCAGCCTCTCTAAACCTCAATCACAGAAAGCATAGGGCTTAGCACCTTGTAGATATCACTATAGCTCTTATTATTTATTTATTTATTTATTTATTTTTTGGACTTCATCAAAATGTTTATGCTTCAAAGAACACTTTGTGAAAGGACATTGACAAAATGGGAGAAAATATTTGCAAATCATGTAATCAATCAGTGAGAGATCTGTATCCACAATATATAAAGAATTCCCACAACTCAACAATAAAAAGACAAACATCTAATTTTTTAAATGGCAAATAATCTGAATAAACATTTCTCCAAAGAAAATATACAAGTGGCAACAGCACTTGAAAAGATTCTCAAAATCATTTGTTGTTAAGTTCAGTTCAGTTGCTCAATCGTGTCCAGTTCTTTGCGACCCCATGAATTGCAGCACGCCAGGCCTCCCTATCCATCACCAACTCCCAGAGTTCACTCAGACTATGTCCATCGAGTCGGTGATGCCATCCAGCCATCTCATCCTCGATCGTCCCCTTCTCCTCCTGCCCCCAATCCCTCCCAGCATCAGGGTCTTTTCCAGTGAGTCAACTCTTTGCATGAGGTGGCCAAAGTATTGGAGTTTCAGCTTCAGCATCAGTCCTTCCAATGAACACCCAGGACTGATCTCCTTTAGGATGGACTGGTTGGATCTCCTTGCATTCCAAGGGACTCTCAAGAGTCTTCTCCAACACCACAGTTCAAAAGCATCAATTCTTCAGTATTCAGCTTTCTTCAAAGTCCAACTCTCACATCCATACATGACCACTGGAAAAACCATAGCCTTGACTGGACGGACCTTAGTCGGCAAAGTAATGTCTCTGCTTTTGAATATGCTATCTAGGTTGGTCATAACTTTCCTTCCAAGGAGTAANTGCCCCCAATCCCTCCCAGCATCACAGTCTTTTCCAATGAGTCAACTCTTCGCATGAGGTCGCCAAAGTACTGGAGTTTCAACTTTAGCATCATTCCTTCCAAAGAAATCCCAGGGCTGATCTCCTTCAGAATGGACTGGTTGGATCTCCTTGCAGTCCAAGGGACGCTCAAGAATCTTCTCCAACACCATAGTTCAAAAGCATCAATTCTTCGGTGCTCAGCCTTCTTCACAGTCCAACTCTCACTTCCATACACGAGCACAGGAAAAACCATAGCCTTGACTAGACAGACCTTAGTCAGCAAAGTAATGTCTCTGCTTTTGAATATGCTATCTAGGTTGGTCATAACTTTTACTTAGCCATAAAAAGGAACACATTTGAGTCAGTTCTGATGATGTAGATGAACCTAGAACCTATTGTACAGAGTGAAGTGAGTCATAAAGGGAAAGATAAATACCATGTTCTAACACATGTATATGGAATCTAGAAAAATGGTATTGAAGAATTTATTTACAGGGCAGCAATGGAGAAACAGACATAGAGAATAGACTTATGGACATGGGGAGAAGGAAGGAGTGCCTGAGATGTATGAAAAGAGTAACATGGAAACTTACATAACCATATGTAGAATAGATAGCCAATGGAATTTGCCGTATGGCTCAGGAAACTCAAACAGGGCCTCTGTATCAATCTAGAGGGGTGGGATGGGGAGGGACATGGGAGGGAGGTCAAAACAGAGGGGATATATGTGTACCTATGGCTGCTTCATGTTGAGGTTTGACAAAAAACAACAAAATCTGTAAAACAATTATTCTTCAATAAAAAATAAATTTAAAAAATGCTGTACATGGTTAAAATATTTTCAGACAGGTTAAAATGAATATATAAGTGAAGATGCAGTAAAAGGAACACGGCATTTGAAATGGATATCTGCTCTAAGAAACACTCCAGCTTGTAGCCGCAAATATTTTGAAATTGACAACATGCACAAAATATACCTTGTCGCCTCTGTCAGAGAAAGCCTATCAGAGTAACTGGCTCATTAATTTGACCTATTATGGCATTTCTTATGTCCTTAAGTTCCTATGACCTCCTTGAAGGCTCATTTGGACTTGAAGCACCACAAGGTGAAAAAAAAATCTCAGAATTAATCGAGATGTTACCAGAGTGCTTTTTTTTCTTTATAGGGGCCTAGTAAATTGTCAGCTTATCCTTGAAAGAATAGCCTCCACCATAATCTTTTTCCCTATGACGGAGGTGAAGAAGCAGAGAAGGGGGTTGTGAAATTGCTGCCAGACACTGGGTTTCCTCCCTAATCCTTATCTCCCTTTCAACCAGGCACAGAAAAATCTAGAGTTCAAATATTTAGATAATCTCAGGTGAAGGAATGCAGATCTACTCATTCCTTCTAGAGTTTCAAGTTAAGGACTGAATAACTGGACACAATAGGCCAGTCAAGTGTCTTTCATCACTAGTGAGAGAATCAAATCTGACTCAGCCTAAAAATCCATGTAAAACAATTAATAAAGTACAAAATGCATTTTTATTACAAAATATTGTAATAATCTTAAAGCTGTGCTTTCTTGAGTGCATATGATCTAATGAGAAAGTAATTAGTTATCTGTGTGTGATTACTTTGATTTACATCTAAGAAGTGTCACATGTATGGGCAAGTAGGATGGGACAGCGTTAAGGTGCAAATAGATCTGTTTTAATACTTTAAAAAGTCTCCATATGAACTATTTTTCTAGATGGTGGCCACTTGCTCCTGAGGTGGTTGATTCTTTTACCTAGTTGTTATGTCTGAAAAATTAATGCTTGCTCTGCAGCTATAAACCGGCCTGTAAGTGAAAGCAGCTCTGCCAACACTGTCTGAGTCATTAGAAGAGTCAACCCGTTGTTCTTTGTCCTTTCTGCGTGGCTGAATTTCCTTAATGACCAATTCATTGTGTGTCTTCAAGCATGACACCTGAAAAGCTGTGATCTCTTTAATGAAGGATCCATTAGTCTTTCAAGAATGTTAACATGTGAAGTTGAAAAACCTATTCAATAAGGTATCTCCTTGAAAGAACTCTAATCATGCTGGGAAACACGTTTACACAAAATATAACTTCTTCATGCATGTTTAACTGAGCAGAACGGTTTCTGAAGTCACAGTAGCTGACCCTGAGAAGAACACAGACTCAGTTTATTAAATACTTCCCATTTTCATAAAGTTCCTAAAATGCCACTTTTCAATCCACATTTATATATAGCAGAACATTCTTTCTTATAACATAAGCCATTGTGTAGACCTCTTTCTGTATTCTTTGAACCTTGGCAGCACACAATCTCCAAGATTCCATGATCATAGACAGTCACCCTGCTGTTGTGTGCAATGTACTGCTTTATACAAGTCTTTCTGGTGCCACTGGGAGTGACTCCCAGGAGACGAAGCCCAAGAACGACCCTGAGTTTTACCTCTTTGTATATTCAGTTCTGCATTTCATCTTTGCAGTTCTAAACCTATTCAAAGGTCTTTCTGTTTGAGCTTCTAAAATTTAGCATATCCTCTGCTGAATCTCGAGAGGAAAAAGATGTAATTATAATACACAAATTGCTCCTGCTCTGCACATTAACACAGTAATAGGAAATAGGGGTTTTTTAATATAAAAATAGTTTTTTCCTTTATTTCACTTATTTAAAAATAATACAGTATATCAGGAATTAATTTTAAGATAGTCAAGTATGATTTATCACCATTAAGTCACTTTTACTAAGGAAGATAACTCAATATACTTTCTATATAATAGGAGGGGAAATAAAGTATATTTCATTTTAACAGAGAAATACAATTTTGTCCCACAGTGTAATTGGATAAGTGATATAGGAAGGTATCTCATAATATGGTTTTATTGTATTTTCCCCTAAAGTTGCATAATATCTGATTTCATAAATGTACTTACCTGCAGAATCATCTGACTAGTTTCTCAGAGTATATTCCATAGTTTCCATTGAGTATGTTCCCTTGGGAGATTTCTACTCTAGTATTGATTTTTATGAAGTTAAATATTTGGATACAGATTGTTTGAAAAGGACTTGAATTAATAAGGAGTTTGGTAAGCAAAGAGTTGGTCTGTTACCCAACTTTCCCTAGTCAGGAAGGGTTGATGCTAATAGTTTTGATTACTTGTCAGGTGAAAGTATTAATTTATAAATGCTGTTATGGCTAAGGTATTGCTTGAGCAGAACCCCATATATGTGGACATGTCTGGGCATGCCTGAAGCCCAACAGGGTACAGTTCATTTGGTGCCTGAAGGGCTGAGTAAGTTTCCTGGGAAGGATGCCTTCCTTGAGGAAAAAAAGGAGGGAGACAGCGAAGCTGACACAGACTTAATCTTCAGAAGGAAGCAGGGATTTTGAGTTCAGCTTGTAGTCTTGTTGTCTGCAGATGATTTGTTTTCTAGTCTAGAGTCCCATGGACTCCTTCCTATGGGTTCTGACCTGTGAACCCATGTTTGTAAAAAGGAAGGACAGCTTTGAATAAAAACTGAAAGAGCTGAGTGACTGGTATTCTCTCAGACACCATTTGTTTTGGTACCAACACTAATAGATGTGGCAATATACAAAAAGTAGGAAGAGGAATATCCACCCACTTTGTAAAAGATAAAACAAAACCCACAAAACCCAAATTGTTGCTGTTTGATTGCTGCAAGAGCCCATGTGTAAAATGGTGGGACAAGGTGGACAGTAATTTAGCTTAGCAGAAATGCATCACTTTGTTAAAGGATTTAGGGGACGAGGCCATTGAGTGGGATGGGGAGTGGGGAAGAAAATAAAATGAGTCATTGAGGCCTCTTTTGTCATGATGAACAAAGTGCTTACTTGCTCTTCTCCACTTTTACATTATTAAAATGGGTGTTCGAACCACTTGTTCACTGTCATGTTGAGTGGGTAGTGAAACTTGAAAGATTTATTTGCTTCAATTTTTAAAATGAAGTCTTTTTTTTTTTTTTGACAAGATACCTAGCATTTAGAAAAAAAAAATCAGTGTTTTTTCTACCCAATACTTTTCCCTTTGAACAAAACAGTAACTTTTATTTTTTTAAATTTTTTTATTATTTATTTATTTTTTGTATTTATTTTTTTACATGAACTTTTACTTATTTATTAAAAAAAATTTTTTTATTTGAACTCCCAAACATGAACCCTCCCCACCACCCCTCCCATCATCCCTCCGGATCATCCCCATGCACCAGCCCCAAGCATCCTGCATCCTGCATCGAACACAGACTGGCGATTCGTTTCTTACATGATAGTATACATATTTCAATGCTATTCTCCCAAATCATCCCACCGTCTACCTCCTGTCTCTTATACACATCTAGATGTGTATAAGAGACAGAAATTCTCCAATCCAGGCCTCAGCGATACGTGAACTNCAGCACTGTTTATAATAGCCAGGACATGGAAACAACCTAGATGTCCATCAGCGGATGAATGGATAAGAAAGCTGTGGTATATATACACAATGGAGTATTACTCAGCCATTAAAAAGAATACATTTGAATCAGTTCTAATAAGATGGATGAAACTGGAACCAATTATACAGAGTGAAGTAAGCCAGAAAGAAAAACACCAATACAGTATACTAACACATATATATGGAATTTAGAAAGATGGTAATGAGGACCCTGTATGCAAGACAGCAAAAGAGACACAGATGTGTAGAGTGGACTTTTGGACTCTGAAGGAGAAGGAGAGGGAGAGGGAATGGGTGGGATGATTTGGGAGAATAGCATTGAAATATGTATACTATCATGTAAGAAATGAATTGCCAGTCTATGTTCAATGCAGGATGCAGGATGCTTGGGGCTGGTGTATGGGGATGATCTGGAGGGATGATGTGGGGTGGGAGGTGGGAGGGGGGTTCATGTTTGGGAGTTCACGTAAAAAAATAAATAAATACAAAAGAAAAAAAAAGAATGCTGGAGTGGGTTGCCATGCCCTCCTCCAGGGCATCTTCCCAACCCAGGTCTTCCACATTGTATAGCTCTTATTATTATCATCCGAGTCACAGGGCTTCCCGGGGGGTCAGAGCCAGGAAGAAGAGGGCCCCACGCCAGCTGACTCTCTCTGCCCCAAGCTGTGGATGATGCTGGTTCTGCGAGTTTGTTTTCCTGGTTCAGTGAGAAGGACACGGTGCTTCAGAGTTGGGCCAAAGCTGGCTCATTTTGATGCTATCATATTTATGCCAGTCTGTCTTTACAATAAAACAGCCTGACTTTTTCCACCAGCAGAACCTGATTTTCATGAGTTCACACTGCTTTGTGGCCAATGCAGGTACTCAGAGGGATAAGGCAGGGCCATGAGTAGGGCTATCCCACGTCCGGGCTGGGACTCCGGCTAGACAAGACGCAGGTGGCAACACCTGCAGAGGCCTCCCACCTCCAGAGTCATGCCTGACTCTGCCCCTCAGGAGACTCTCTTCGCCTCTTAACCGTGTGCTCCTTTGTGGCGCCATCTCTCCTGTTCTCCAATCCCTACAGTGTTCCTGATATTTACAGAGCCCTACACCCAATCCTCACCCAAGGGTGAGGGTTCTGACGCCTCATTGCCTGAACCTGCGCGGTCTTGAGCAAGGCACTTCACTCTCTGTGCCTTAGCTTTCTCGTTTTGAAAACTGGGATCCATATGGACTCCTCTGGTGGTCCAGTGATTATAACGCCACGCTTCCAATACAGGGGGCTTGGGTTTGATCCTTGGCTGGGGAACTAAGACCCTACATGCTGCACAGTGCAGCCAAATAAATAAATAAAGTGAGGATCCTAGAGAGGCCCAGTCTGGAAAGATGAAATGAGATAGCGCATATAAAGGATGCCAGGCGTGTAGTAAGCCCTTACATAAATAACAGCTCCCGTTACTGTCGTTATTCTTCATTAACCATGAAATAACAAATGCACTCTTACTCATTGCCAGGCACTTAATCTGCCCAGGATTCTCTTCTCATTTGATCCCTTCAGCAGCTCTACAGGAAGGTACTATTGTTAGTCCCAGCAGGCAAGAGGAAGTTCAGGTTCAATAATGTTAAGTGACTGACCCAAGGCGACTGAACTAATATGAACCAGAACCAAAGTGTTGTTACTGCAAAGCCTGTCTACACCGAGCTTCTCCACCCAAAGCAGATTTTGCCATAGGAAGGAAGGGCTCCTCTCTAGCTAGGGGACCCCTGCAAATTTGAGAGGGCTGGAGAAGAAGGCAGTGAAGGGGCTGGACAAAAGGAGGGGTTTGGCTCAAAATGGGTGAAGTTTCCCTTCTCAGCTTTTGATGAAATCACCTAACAGAGTGGGGCTGTGGTCTCATGACCTCCAAGTGGTGTTGCCAAGTTTTTCCTGGTGTGTAAAGTTTATTTTTATTACAAGCCAGCGTGTATACTGTTCCGGTGCTTTTTGTTTGAATTGGATGGTAGGGAGGTACAGAAGGGTATTAACTCACAGGACGGAGGGGAGCACCATTTTAGAGCTGGTGCCAGAGAAAGGTGGTGTGTTTACCAGGAGCTGTGAGATTGAGGCCAGGTGAGTATATAAGCGAGGACGGCCTTGTGGAAGGGTTAGTTCTTCCAACGCACGTGCCAAAGGGGACTGAGAGGGCCACGCGATAACCGTTTTGTTTTCTTTTAAAGACATTCAAGGCATTGTTTTTCCTTGTACTGTGATGGTGTATTTATTGCCATGTAGCAAATTACCCCAAAGTTTACTGGCTTAAAACAAATATTATCTCACTGTTGC
The DNA here is from genome assembly GCA_006410675.1 of Oreotragus oreotragus. NCBI lineage: Eukaryota > Metazoa > Chordata > Mammalia > Artiodactyla > Bovidae > Oreotragus > Oreotragus oreotragus. Next base: position 53,766 of record SJYX01000257.1, on the reverse strand, counting down.
TGTGGTTTAGGAATGCAGGAATGACTTAGCTGCGGAGGCTCTGGCTTTGGAGACTTTCATGAAGCTGAAGTCTAGATGTCAGCCAGGTCTGAAGTCATCTTGACTGGAACTGGGGGATCTGCTTCCAAGATGGCACACTCACATGGCCGTTGGTGGGAGGCTTCAGCTCTTCACCATGTGGACCTCTCCAAAGGGCTGCTTGAGTGTCCTCACACCATGGAGCCAGGGAGAGCAAGGTTGGGGAGCCACACTGTCCTTTATACCTAGCTCCAGAAGTTACTCATCATTGTTTCCTGAATAACCTGTTGCTGACGCAGGTCAGCCCTGCTCAGTGTGGGAGGGCACCATACAAGGACGTGAATACCAGGAGGTGAAGATCATGGGGCCCTCTTGGAGGCAGCTATGACAGTGGTCATCACTGCCCATTTGTGTTTTAATTGGAGTGTAATTACTTTACAATGTTGTGTTGGTTTCTGCTGTAGAATGAATCAGCCATATGTATGTATATAAATATATATCCCCTTCCTCTAGAACCTCCTTCCCACCCACCCCTACCCCACCCCTCTAGGTCATCACACAGCACTGAGCTGAGCTCCCTGTGCAATGCAGCAGCTTCCCACTAGCTATCTATTTTATACATGGTAGCCCGTTTGTTTACTACTGTATGGGAGACTCTGGATTTCAAATCAAATCCAGTATTCATACTGGGTTGTGAATACCAAAAAGCTGACAGCTGCTCATCCAGTGGCTTCACTGTACCTGGACCTGCCTGTGAGGTCCTCTTGAGGGCATGGCTCTTGCCGCGTCCCAGGAGGACTCCTTCAGAAGTAAAGTGTTACGATCCCGTGACACTGAAAATGTATTTGCTCCAGGTGCCAGCAGGGTGCAGTGGTTAAGAAGTATGAACCCGGTAACCAGGCAGACTGCTGCTACTGCAAGTCACATCAGTCGTATCCAACTCTGTGTGACCCCAGAGACGGTGGCCCACTAGGCTCCCCCGTCTCTGGGATTCTCCAGGCAAGAACACTGGAGTGGTTGCCATTTCCTTCTCCAGTGCATAAAAGTGAAAAGTGAAAGTGAAGTTACTCAGTCGTGTCCAACTTCTAGTGACCCCATGGACTGCAGCCCACCAGGCTCCTCTGTCCATGGGATTTTCCAGGCAAGAGTACTGGAGTGGGGTGCCATTGCCTTCCCGGTAACCAGGCAGAACTGGAACCAGGCAGAACTGGATTTAAATCCTGACTCCCTTATTGATGATCTGGAAACTGGGCATCTGGCTTAACTTCTGAGCCTCAGTGCCTTTACGTATAAAGGGGATTAAGATCAACTTCATAGGATCATTAGGGAGATGAAATTCTGGATAGCAGAGCTATGATAATAGTAGTCGGGTACTCTGCCAATGTTGACCCATAGGTTTGTTATTAATAGTGATAATAATAAAGTGATAACAAAAGCAATAATAGCTCACATTTATTGAGCGCCTATTATTGTCAGTCTCTGAAGCTCAGAGCAGTTAAGAACCTTGCCTAAGACACACAGCTAGGAGAGCTGAAACTCAAACTCATGTCTGTCTGTTTCCAATCAACCCACTGGAGAACTTACTGTTTTCACCTGATAGTCTGTAACGACAGACTCTACACGGTTTTACCTCCTTCCCTTTCCCCCCCTTTTGGCTGCTTAGTGGCACATATGCTTGCATGTGTGCCGTCGCTTCAGTTATGGCTGATTCCTTGTGACCCTATGGTCTACAGTCCACCAGGCTCTCCTGTCCATGCAATTCTCCAGGCAAGAATACTGGAGTGGGTTGCCATGCCCTCCTCCAGGGGATCTTCCCAACCCAGGGATCAGACCCATGTCTCCCGTGCTTCCTTTTTGGCTGCTTAGTAATACCTGGACAGTGCGTAATTAGTTATGTATTTCCCCTGTTGTTGGATAGTTAGTTTCTAATTCTTTGCTATAACAAGGAGGCTTCAATGAGCAGCTTTGCTGTCCAGGCTTTTGCCGATCTCACCATATGCCAGGGGCTGCACCAGGTACTTGACGCATGTACTTTGTTCAATCCTCCACCAGCCCAAGGACATCAACTAGGAAATGAAACTTTAAGGCTATCGCCTAACACATAGTATTTTTTATAAGGATTGGGAATCTCTTGCTTTCTTAGTGCCAAAGTTCCTTATTCCAATAGGGCCCCCAGGGGATACCTGTCTCTTGTCTATAGCACATTCCTGGGAAATCAGAGGGCAGGAGTCTGCAAACTCCGGTTTATTAGAAGGACGGGCTCTCAGCACCCGGCACTCCTCAGAGGCGGCTCTATAACAGCCAGGATAGGCCAGATGCTGCTGCAGTGACAACCAACCCTAAAAGAGGGCCTTAAAACATTCATTGTGGGGCTGTGGCCAGCTCTATTTTGTGTTGTCCTCACTCCAGGCCCCAAGTCTATAGAGCAACCACCAACCTGAATTCTGCCACTAGCCATTCCAGGCGGGGAAGGCAATGGCACCCCACCCCAGTACTCTTGCCTGGAAAATCCAATGGACGGAGTAGCCTAGTGGGCTGCAGTCCATGGGGTCGCTAACAGTCGGACAGACTGAGCGACTTCACTTTCACTTTTCTCTTTCATGCGTTGGAGAAGGAAATGGCAACCCACTCCAGTATTCTTGCCTGGAGAATCCCAGGGATGGGGGAGCCTGGTGGGCTGCCGTCTATGGGGTCACACAGAGTCGGACACGACTGAAGTGACTTAGCAGCAGCAGCAGCAGCCATTCCAGGAAGCAAGAGAAAAGGCAATCATTTGCATGCTGGCTCTTAAAGCTTTCACCTGGAAGGGTCTGCTTACTTCCTCTCATTTTTTTTGACAAAGCAAGCATATGTACTTGCATATGTAACTCTGCAAAGGGGTACATCCTGCTTGTGCCCTGAGAAAGGAGAAGGTCTGTGGATAGCACAGACGACCGCCACAGGCCTTTCTTCTCCTGACCATTTAGAGTCAGGCCATCAGAACCATGTTTTGGAACAACTGAGTCCAGTCAGAAGTGCCCAAGGATGTCTTAGCCTTCTGTCCTGGAAGAAAGACCCTTACCTCTCAACCTCTCCTACTCACACCCTGAAGCTGAGTTGGCCCTGAATCTCTGGGGCTCTAGGAGATAAGGAGAGCAGAGAAGGGTGGGTCTAGGGAGATGGACCGGGGGCGACCATGGGTGGAGCTCTGTATTCTGAACTATCTGCTGTGGTGTGACTGTGTGTCTGTGCTTTTGGGCAGCAGAAAGGGCATTTGATTCCTGTGTGACCTTGGAAGGTCATCTGGGAACAACCTAAACACACCTCAAAGCAGAAGGGCTATACCAGCTAGGATACTAAATACGAAGGAGAAATGATAAAGGGTGTTTATATTTATACAGATATACCTTGAAAACATGATGTTGAGTGGGAAATACAGCAAGTGGCAGGACGATATGTGCAGTGTGATGCCATTTAGGTAACTTAGAAACATATGCCCTGAACAACACTACACATACTGCTCTCTGATACAGGTGCTACAGACGACGGTGGTTGTGGGGTCTGGAGGGGCGGAGACAGAGAATGAAGCGGACAAGTGGGGCTTCAACTCTATTTGTAATTTTAAATAAACATACAGGATAAGCTGATATAATAAGATTTTAATAGCTGTCAATTCTGAGTAGGAAGACTTGGATGCTTGTGATATTATTGTTTATATTTTATGTTTATATTTATGTTCTTAGGATGAAAAGGGGGAAAGCTTGCTGGTCTCCTAGGTCTTAGTTTCCTCCGTTCTAAAATAAGGTCATTGGACTTCCCTAGTGGTCCAGTGGTTGGAAAACCACCAGCCAGTGCAGGGGACACAGGTTCAGTCCTAAGCCCCTGCGCCACAGCTACTGAGCCCGTGAGCCTACAGCCCACGCTCCACAATGAAGCCGCCACAATGAGAAGCCCGCTCACTGCGATTAGAGAGTAGCCCCTGGTCACCACAACTAGAGAGTGCTGAAACAAACACCCAGCGTAGCTGGGGGAAAAAAAGGGTCATTGATCTAGAACAGTGGGGGTGGTTATCACAGACTAGTGAAATTTCAGGAGAGAAAATTGGAGACAGGGATGTTCATTTTTTTTTAAAAATAATATATTTTATTTATTTTATCTGGTTACACTGGGTCTTAGTTTCAGCATGTGGGATCTAGTTCCCTGACCAGGGATAAAACCTGGGCCACCTCCATTGGAAGCACAGAATCTTAGCCACTGGACCACCCAGGAAATCCCCCAGGGATGTTCATTTTAAATTTTGCCCACAACAGGTTTTAAGAAAACAGAAGTATCTATTATGATATGAGACCTGAATATAATTTTATTCTTATTTTCCAATAACTTATTAAGTAAAAGAAATACATACTCATTGTAAAACATTTGGAAAAGTTATTGTGAATAGAATAAATTCCCCTATTCTCACCACCCAGAGGAATAATCACTATTTTATATATGTATGTGTATGTGTGTTGTTTATAGTATGTGTGGTATTTCTAATTTATATATGACTTTTGTTGCTTTTTTCTTGTTGTAAAATTAGTACATTAATGGGGATTAAAAAAAATAGAAGAAAATGGAGATAATAACAAGTTGAGCTTTCTACCCATAAATTTGTTTTTCTCATTTCACCTTGAATCAATGAAAACTTCTCAGACTGGCATTTGGGAATAAGCAGAAGGAATAATAATAAATAATATTTATTGAGCCCTTACTATGTACCAAGCCTTGCACTAAATGCTTTACAGGGCTTATCCCACTTGATCCTCACCACAACCCTACGAGGTAGACACATTTATTGCCCCCTTTCACAGATGTGGATGCTGAGGTTCAGAAAGACAAAGTAACTTGCTCAGAGTTACATATCACCTAGAACCTGATGTCCAGAGAGATTAAGTAAGCTGTCAGTTCCCGTGTCACTCCCTGAGTAATTTGCCCTGAGAACCAGAGGGTGGCCTGCTCAGCGTCTGAAGTTCAGCCTGGGGTCAGGGGACAGAGGAGCTACTGCTCAGGTCCCCTTAGCATGTGGTCAGGAACGTGGCGGCCCTGGTCAGAGCGGCCTTCTCTGAGAGGAGCTTTTGTGGCCTGGTGATGGGGGTAGAATTTTTTCTTCTCGTCAGCCAAGGGCAAGGCCAGAGCTGTCTCATCTCCTCGCCCCTCTGAATCGGCCTCCAGGGCCAGGGTCCAGGGTCCAGGGTCCAGGGCCTTGGTCCAGGGTCAGCCCTGCCCAGGGGCCCCTGGGAAAGCTCAGGTCTGCCTGCTCACACCCTGCTGCACCTTCGTGTTTGGACCCCAACTCCTGTCTCCCAGAAACCAGGCAGCAGCGCCTTTCATTCGTCTGTCACATGTCACATGCTCACTCGGTCCCCTCATTTGGACTGAAGGCCTGCCACGTGCCAGGTGCTACGGTGAGCGTGGAGGGCGGGTCTGGTGAGGAATAAGAAGAGATCTCTGCTCTCATGGAACTCTTAAGCAGAGAGTTTGAAGGTGGGAAGAGAATGGTCCCTGGCAACTGTTCTTTGCTCACCTCCATGCTTCAGACCAGTCAGGTCTGCTAGCAACATGCCTACTCAGCCCACCAAGAGGCAGATTAGGACAGCGAGCACCATCCTGCTAACAGGCACAGGTGTAGTGAACCCAACGCTCACACAATCTTAGGAGTCTTCTTAAGGAAAAGAGTTCAAAATCCAAAATTATAAATATAGAATTAGCACAGACTCGAATGTTTACTTAGCACATGAAAAGAGAGCACAGCAAACAGCAAAGTTTTCAAAAGCTGTCAGAAGTTCCCTGGTGGTCCAGTGGTTAGGACTCAGGCCTTTCATTGCCCTGGCCCAGTTCAATCCCTGGTCGGGGAAATAAGATCCTACAAGCCGCATGGCGTGGCCAGATGAAACAAAACCCAATGACTACCAAGTCCATGGGCTTCCCTGGTGGCTCAGACGATAAAGCGTCTGCCTATGATGCAGGAGACCCGGGTTCGATTCCTGGGTGGGGAAGATCCCCTGGAGAAGGAAATGGCAACCCACTCCAGTTAGGCACAGGTGTAGTGAACCCAACGCTCACACAATCTTAGGAGTCTTCTTAAGGAAAAGAGTTCAAAATCCAAAATTATAAATATAGAATTAGCACAGACTCGAATGTTTACTTAGCACATGAAAAGAGAGCACAGCAAACAGCAAAGTTTTCAAAAGCTGTCAGAAGTTCCCTGGTGGTCCAGTGGTTGGGACTCAGGCCTTTCATTGCCCTGGCCCAGTTCAATCCCTGGTCGGGGAAATAAGATCCTACAAGCCGCATGGCGTGGCCAGATGAAACAAAACCCAATGACTACCAAGTCCATGGGCTTCCCTGGTGGCTCAGACGATAAAGCGTCTGCCTATGATGCAGGAGACCCGGGTTCGATTCCTGGGTGGGGAAGATCCCCTGGAGAAGGAAATGGCAACCCACTCCAGTACTCTTGCCCAGAAAACTCACAAAATCCAGAGTAATAAAGTGACACTTTATTAATTGGCTGACACACCTCTATTATATTTTGTTGTACTTTTTTTGACTGCATACCCTTTGATCACTGTGTGGATGCATTTCCAGGGCCCTTCCTTGGGGAGGTGGCAGGGCAAGTGAGAGGCCCTGAAGTTTAGCTTCATTAGCTTCTTGGTAATTCTTTACCTCACCAAATCCTCAGACTAATCCTGTCTCATAGGTGCCATTGTTATTCCATTACATAGATGGGGCAACTGAGGCTCAGAAAGAGAATGGTTTGTCCAAGGTCACTGCTCTCCCCTATGACCTTCATGCTATCCTGCCCTGAATACAGCTCCTGGGTTTGGTAAACGGACTCAAACGCATCCCCCGCCCAAGTGCTCCCAAGCTGGAAGAAAAAGGCAAGACAAGAAACCTGGAAGAAATAAGCTCTATCACAACACCCCCTTGCCCCTTCCCTCCTTCTGTCAAATCTGATCAAACTTCCACCTCCTGCAGAAATCTCTCAGGGCTCCAGGCGCCGTTCTGGCCCCTTCCTCTTTGTATCATTTAATGAATTTATGTCCCCACATTGCTCTTCTTTCCCTATGGCAGGAAGGAGTCAAGGTTCCTCTTTGGGATATAGTTTCCCAAACTGGAAAATGTCTCTAAGGTCGCCTTCAACTATGGAAATACAGGATTTTTTTTTTTTTTTTTGAGAAAGCCTTGAATTTTTCTGGTCCAGTATCAAGGCTGCAGCACCATCCCATCCAGACTATCACCAAACCCTTTGACCTCTCTAATCCAACCCCCGACTATGGCCCTGGCCAAGCTGCCACCTTCTCTCCTGCCTGGACTGTAACAATCAGTCTCCATACAGGCTTGAAAGAAAGTGATAGTCGCTCAGTCATGTCCGACTCTGTGCCCCATGGACTGTAGCCCGCCAGGCACCTCCGTCCATGGAATTCTCCAGGCCAGAATACTGGAGTGGGTAGCTGTTCCCTTCTGCAGCAGGTGCTTGAGTGACCTTTTAAAAAACCGGGAATTCCCTAGCAGTCCGGTGGTTAGTACTTGACACTCACTGCCACGGCCTGGGTTTAGTCCCTCGTCAAGGAACTAGAGATCTCGCAAGCCATGGGGAGAGGCCAAAAAAACCAAACTCAAACAAACAAAAACCAGTAAAGACAAAAATACCTGCCATGGCTGCTGGGCTCCTGGGCCCCTGCTCATGTCTCTCTGGTGCCCTCCAGCCCCACCATCACAGGCAAGCTTTTTCTCACCTCACGCTTTTGCACATGCCATTCCCTCTCTGGGACACTTTTCCGTGCTTCCACAGGCTAACTCCTACACATCCTTTCCATCTCAGGTGCAATATCTTTTCTTCAGAGAGGGTTTCTCTGACCCGCCCATTTAAATGAAGTCCCTGGGAACAGGAACTGATGTCACCTCACACTACTATATAGTAGGTTGAGAAATGGCCACCAAAGATATCAGGGCCTGCTCCTTGGAACTTATAAATGTTACCTTGTTTGGAAAAAGGCTAACATTTGCAGGTGTGATTAAATTAAGGACCTCAGGATGGGGAGATTATTCTGGATTATCAGAAAGGGCCCTAAATGCAATTATACATATCCTTGTAAGACAGAAGTAAAGGGAAATTTGACACATATACAAAGAGGAGGCAATGCAAAGATGAAGCAGAGAGAGATTTAAAGATGCTGGCCTTGAAGACTGGAGTGATGTGGGCACAAGCCAAGGAGTGCCAGCAGCCACCAGAAACTGGAAGAGGCAAGGAGTGAATTTTCCCCTAGAACCTCCGGAGGGGGTGCAGCCCTGCTAACACCTTAATTTCAGTCCAGTGACAGTGATTTGGGATTTCTGGACTCCACAACTAAGAGAATAAATGTCAGCTGTTTTAAGCAACCAAGCCTTTGGTACTTCGTTACAGTGGCGATAAGAAACTAATACACCAACTCACTATCTTGTCTCTCTTTAATTCTTACAGAATTCTTACTTCATTCAGGATGCCCAGCTCAATTCTTCATTTACCAGTCTTCTTTCCAGGTGAAGCTATGTGACTATGTTCTGGCCAATGATATATAAGCAAAGAATATGCGGATTTCTGAGAAGGCGCCTTCAAAAGGAATAGAGAACCAAGGTGTGCCCTTTTGCTCTTCCATCTTTCCCTCTTTCTGTCTGAATACATACGTGAAGGCTGGCATTCCAGCAGCCATCTTGAAAACATGAGGTACAACAGAGGTCCATACCTAGACTGCTGAACCAACACCTCCAGACTTGTCATTATAAAAAAAACAATTTTTTTTCATGTTGATGCCACTGTCCTCAAAGTCTGTGTTTATAATAGCTGTTCACAATCCCCCCTGAAAAATCTTTCCTACTTTTCCATATCATGCCGTTCTTTTTACCCCATTAATGTCATCAGAATGTATAGTAATATCTATATTTGTGTGATTAGCCATGAGGGCAAGACTTATGTCTGCTTTTTTCATAGCATAGGACCTGGTGTAGACTAGGTGCTCAATAAACATTTATTGAATGAATGCGTGTGTGAATGAATGAATAAACTATGCCTCATCTAATAAGGCCCCAGGCTCATTATAAGACATACAGCACACTTCATTTCTATTTCTAGCCCAGTCCTGAGCTGAAAGTGAATGTTCCTGGAATTCGGATAAAGTGGAATGGAATATAAAGAAGAGAAAACATCTGGACTCCAGTCAGCCCTGTGGCTTGGTGAGAATGGGTGCCGGATAAAGGTTGGTTGACTGACTTGGGAACAGCCTGGCCCTCTGGAGAAGGACAAGGATGTGAGGGATGGCATTTCAGCTGGGACAAGAGGCCCGAGAGTCCGGTGTCTGCCAGATCTCCTACCAGCCATCAGCTTGGCAGGGCAGGCAGAAGCCAACTCGGAGCTCTCCCAGGCTGTGGCCGCTTTAAGTTCCTGGTAAGCGAGGCTCAGAGAGGGGCAGGAGCTTGCCTGAGGTCACCCAGGATGTCGACAGAACCTAGATTAGGCCATGTAGCTCCCAGCTCAGCTCTTCCTCCTGCTGGTTTTCTCACCTCTACACTCTGGTGCCTTCAAGGCGAGGAGACCAAGGGAAAGCAGGCCTGCATGCCGAGGGCTTCCTACATTCTAGCTGAAACATCAGCTGCCAGGGTTCAACCTTCCCAGTTTACAGATGCCATCACTGAGGCGCTGTGAGGCTGTGGGCCCTGCACCGGAGTTTGCAGGGGCTGGAAACAGGCCAGGTGGCCCCAGTGTTGAGCTTTCCCCACATTCGCATCCTGTCTTTTGACCCTGCCATAGCGATTCTCACTTCCCAAGCTAGGGGCAGTGTGACTTCCCACTGGGGCTCTCAAGCTCCAGACCCGAGGCTGGCAGGTTTAGGACTTAACTGCTCATACTTGATTCATATGTCTAAGGTGCCTGAGAAACTTGCTTGGCTGACCATGCCTGTCCTTCAGGTGGAAAAAGGGGAAGCTGAGAGCATTTCAGGATCTGGTCAGGGTCACAGGGTGACCAATCATGGTGGAACCAGGGCCAAGGTCTGCCATGTCTCTCTTGGCCAGTGTTCAGCCATCTGCGGTTCAGTAATGACCTCTACACTCAGCCCTGGAGAAAAAGAATGATGCATTTTAGCGAGTCCAAGGTCAAGGGCACCTCCTTCCACAAATGTAGCCGATGCCTTGCACTCACATAGCCATTCTCAAACTTTTTGGTCTCAAGACCCTCTTAAAAATCACTGAACCCCAAAGATTTTTTGTTTATGGTGTTTATGTCTATCAACATTTACTGTATCAGAAATAGAAATTTAGACAATAAATATCAATGATGTAAAAATAACTAAGCACTCTAACATAAATACATGTTATAAAAAATAACCATATTTTAGGAAAAAATTAGGGTGAAGAGTAGCACCGCTTTACATTTTTCCAAATCTTCTTATTGTCTGCTTTAATAGAGAGCAGCTGGATTCTCACATCTGTGGTCTGCATTCAATCTGCTATGAAATAACGTGACACGTTGCCTCTGGGAAACTCCACAGTACACGCATGAGAGAATGACAGTGCAAAAGGTCTTACAATGAAAACAGCTGTGACCTCAGGGATCCCCTTAAAAGTGTCCTGGAGATCTTCAGGGGTCCCTGGACCATACTTTGAGAACCGGTGGTCTACATTCGTGATTTATATGAGTGGATCTGATTGTCATTTGTATTTGATAGAGGCCCAAAGGGAGGCTCTGGCTTCCCAGGGGGCGCTAGTGGGAAGAACCTGCCTGCCAGGGCAGGAGACCAAGAGACACTGATTCGATCCCTGGGTCGGAAAGATCCCCTGGAGGAAGAAATGGCAACCCACTCCAGTATTCTTGCCTGGAAAATTCCGTGGACAGAGGAGCCTGGCGGCCTAGAGTCTGTGGGGTCACCAAGAGTCAGACAGACAGCAATCACAGATGGATCAAGGTGAGGCTCAGCGAGGTTGTGAGGCTTGCCCCCAGAGACACACGACCGGTGAATGGTGCTGCCAGGATTTGAACCCAAGACCATCACCTCTAAGGAACTGTGTCCTTAACAGCAAAACTGTTGTCCAACCTCTGGCCGATGGACAGGGATGGTTGTAAGAGGGATGGTATCAGGAAGGAGCTAGAGGCTGCGGGATGCCATTAAGTAGGGAGAACGAAGTCGTGAGGTGGTAAAGAGTGTGTGCTCAGGAACAGCCTGCCTGGACCCACATCCTGGCTCTGACCTGTGCATTCTGTTTGACCTGGGGCCAAGCACTCAACTTCTCTGAGTTTCAGACACCCTCTCTGTAAGATGTGATAATACGCTATTTGCACCATAGGGTCTTTGGGAAGATTAAATATAAATTCATGTAAATTATAACAGTGCTCAATAAATGTGGAGAGTGTATACATCCTTTGTTGCTATAAATTTGAGGACAGGGCTGTGCATATGGTTTCACTGAGGCTGGAGAGAGAGGCAGGGGTGCCTAGAGTACGGGTCCTGAGGGCCGGGGCCGGGGCAGTGAGCAGATAGGTGGCCTGGAGGGCGAGGGAGGGCTCAAACCCAGGGCATGGTGCTCCCGAGTGCTGCGTACCTGCTGATGCTGACTCCATGACTTCAGGCGCCCAAGTCATCACTGACATATGCTCTGACCAGAGGGCCGGCCGTGCCTGCCCCAGTGGATAAAAGCCAAATCTCTTGCTCAGGTCACCATCCTGGCCACTGTGTCCTGAGACCAGGCCTCAGGAGTCCAGTCTAGAAAAGCCCCCAGACCACCTGCCTCTCCTGACCTCATTCAGGGAGCGAAGCCACGAGCTCTAGCTCCCTCTTCTCCTGTATTCCCGGCTTTAGAAAATAGTCTAGAACCACACTGTCAAGCGATCCTGGAGCCGCCTTGACCAACTGCCTCCTTTCCCTTTTTGTAGGTGGGGAACTTGAGTCCCGGAGACAGACCGCACAGCAAAGCTGGGCACACGAAGCCCAGATTGCCTGATGTTTGCTTCGGGTTGCCGCCACCATGACACATCCCACTTTCTCTGCTCAGCAGGGATTTAAGGCCAGTGTGTCTGAGGACAGTGGCTCTGGAGCTCCCCTGCCTGGTACAAGTCTCAGCTCTGCCACTTCCTGGCTCTGTGACCTCAGGCAAGATGCTTAGCCTCTCTATGCCTCGTTTTCTTTGATTATAGAATGGGAACACATAGTTTCACCTCCTTCAGTTAGCTATTGTATGGATTAACGTGAGCAGATCCATGCAGAGCACATGAGACGCTGCTGAGCGTTGAGGACTGGTGGGCAACACGGACACCATCACCGCCACCTTCACCATCCGCGTCGTGAGGAGATGCACTGGGGGTGTTCCTTGCATTCACCCTACTCTGTGCGAGGGAGGGGTGGGTAAAGGCAGAGCTGGATTCTGACCTCTGCATAGTAAATGATTCACAGGGTGATTTGGGGCAGATGGCCTGCCGTGTCTGGGCCTCTGGGATTCCAGCTGGAACAAAAGGGTCTGTTTAAAAAATTCTTTTCTATTATACCTCTAGCCTCCTCTGGCAATAATGACCATAGAGATGTGTAGGGCTGCTCATTACAGTATAAGGTGGCAGTAAACGCCTGGAAGACAATCTTAATGTCCTTCCACTCTGCAGCTTTAAAAATAAGAGTATAGCTCCAAACGGAAATAATCCAAATGTTCGTCAACAGGTGAAGGGAAACCCAAACTGACAGAACGGTCTTCTGCAATGAAAGGCAATGAACTCAGGACACAGCAACGTGGGTGAGCCTCAGAAACATCACGCTTGGGTGAGGAAGCCTTGCCCCAAAGAGTGCCTGCCGTGTTATCCGTTAAAGTGAAATTCTGGAGGACTTCCCTAGTGGTCCAGTGGTTAGGGATCTGCCTTGCAATGCAGGATTCTGTCCCTGGTCAAGGAACTAAGATCCCACAAGCCATGGAGTTACTGAGCTTGGGGGGTTCAACTGCTGAGCCCGCATGCCAGCCGCAGTTCCTGAGCCCTGATCACAACCAGAGAGTCTGTGTATCACAACGAAAGGGCCCGTGTATTGCAACTAGGACCCGACACAGCCAGAAAGTAAATATATAAATTTCTGGAAAAGGGAAATCTAAACTATAGGGACAGGAAATAGTTTATTGGTTGCCTGGGGCTGGGTATGAGGACAAGAGATTGGTAACAAAAGGGCATGAGGGAATTTTGGGGGTGACAGAAATGTTCCAGGTCTTGACGACAGTGGTGGTTACATGGATGTATGTAAATTTGTGAAACTCACTGAACTGTTCTCTTAAAATGGGTACATTTTACTCTATGTAAATCATACCACAATCAAACTGGTTAAAAACAGAAATGATAATTCACACATATAAGGAAAACTTTGAATTTGTCAGGAGTGGGTTACATCTTTGGCACCAATATGGCGAGATGTCCATGTTGCGTTTTAGAAGAAAAATAAAGGCAGTTACGCAACAAGGCAGGAGACACTGATGGTTATGGAGAGAGATCTCTGGGGGCTGAGCCTGGGCAACCTGCCTCACGTGCATTACCTTGTGTCATCTTGACACCATGCACGCAAGGTTTTATAGATGAGAAGACTGAGGCTCAGAGAGATGAAGTAACACTTAGGAAGCCAAGAAGCTGCAGGGTTGGAACCTATCGCGACTCTAATCCAGTAAATAATTGCCAAGGTTAATCTATGTGCACAAAAAATCTGGAGAGATAACCCCAAACTAGGCCTGGGGATTGTGCATAGGAAACAGATTCACGGGCACTTTCGCTTTCAATACCATCTATTTCTGTTCTGTTACATTTGTTGTAACATGCAGGGTCTAATCAGAGAGAGCAATAGAGGGCTTTTTTTTTTTTTTTTTTAATTACTAAAGAAAGTCCCAAGAAAGTCCCCGTCCTGTATCTGGTCTGCACAGGAGCTGAGCATCCACTCTCCACTTCTCCCTCCACCAGACAGGCCCCTGTACCTGCCCAGATCCCCGGACCGCACTGATAAAGGCCAGGGGCCACCATATCAGGCCCACGCAGCCCCTGCAGTCCCATTCATCTGGTGTCCCCAGGGAGGGTGGGCCTAGTCCCAGGAATCAGCAGCCTCGGGGCCCTGGAGATAAGAGGACCTGGAGGGCTGGGCACTGAGAATCAGTGGGGTCAGGGACTGCAGCAGGGAGGGGAGTCTCTGAGCCAGGGATGTTGGTGGACCTTTCCTCACTGAATAGACCAGGCTGCTAAGACCCAGAGAAGCTGAGACTAGCCTGCTCTGTTTGTGGATCTGACTGTGTCTGCTGTGTAGCCCTGGGTATATGTCCCTCTCAGATCCTCAAGGTCCCCTGGGATTCTTTGATTTCAGCCTGGTCCTCTTTTAGGAAGTAACCTGGGCCTGGAAAACATCTTGACAGCCCCCAGTGTATGAGCCAACATCAGGGTGGACACAATGTTCTTAGGCCCCCAGAATCAACTCCAAGTGATAAGTAGAGGTCCAGTAGCCTGAACACATGCGCACATGCCTGCCTGGTCCTGCCCAAGTCTGCAGATCCCAGGGACAAGCCTGGTCACCCCGGGCCAGGCCAAGGCTTGTTTACATGTCCAAAGGTCAGATGCTGCCTTCCAGGGAGGGCCTCAGCTGCTAAGAGTCTGCAACTGTGTGCCCAGAACACAGACAGCATGTGTCCTGGAGAGGGGCGGGCACTCCAGAAGGGGCTGGAGGGAGATGACATCCAGCTTGCCCTCCCTGGGGGCTACCTTGGTGGTACAGTGGTTAAGACTCCACTTCCACTGCAGGGGGCGCAGGTTCGATCCCTGGTCAGGGAACCGAGATTCCACATGCCGTGCTTTGTTGCTGTTCAGTCGCTCAGCTGTGTCCGACTCTTTGTGACCCCATGGACTGCAGCACGCCAGGCTTCCCTGTCCATCACCAACTCCCGGAGCTTGCTCAAACTCATGTCCATCGAGTTGGTGATGCCATAGAATCATCTGGTCCTCTGTCGTCCCCTTCTCCTCCTGCCTTCAATCTTTCCCAGCATCAGGGTCTTTTCTAATAAGTTGGCTCTTCGCATCAGGTGGCCAAAGTACTGGAGTTTCAGCTTCAGCATCAGTTCTTCCAATGAATATTCAGGACTGATTTGACTGGTTTGATCTCCTTGCAGTCCAAGGGACTCTCAAGAGTCTTTTCCAATGCCACAGTTCAAAAGCATCAACTCTTTGGTGCTCAGCCTTCTTTATGGCCCAACTTTCACATCCATACATGACTACTACAAAAACCATAGCTTTGACTAGGTGGACCTTTGTTGGCAAAGTAACACCTCTGCTTTTTAATATGCTGTCTAGATTGGTCATAGCCCTTCTTCCAAGGAGCAAGCGTCTTAATTTCTTGGCTGCAGTCACCATTTACAGTGATTTTGGAGCCCAAGAAAATGTCACTGTTTCCATTGTTTCCCCATCTATTTGCCATGAAGTGATGGGATGGGATGCCATGATCTTTGTTTTTTTAATATTGAGCAGAGAGGCCAAAAATTTTTTTTTAAAGACTGAAAAACAAAAAGCCTACCCTGCCTCCCTGGGCGTGCTCCTGCCAGCTCTGCTGCTGGTCCAGGGGCACCCTCATGGCCACTGAAGCTAGGAGTGCTCTGTATTGCCCTCCACCTCATCCGTGCCACTGGATGCAGCCACCTCCCCTAGTCTCAGTTTCCTCATCTGCAAAATGGAAGAAATCATTGCTCTTAGCAATAGGGTATGGAGAACACGGAGGAAACTGAGGCATGGTCTGTCAGGGGAGAGGCAGGGACTTGACACGGGAGTCTCTCACTTTACTGACAGCTCCTATCCCTGGGTTGGGAAGATCCCCTGGAGTAGGAAATGGCAGCCCACTCCAGTATTCTTGCCTGGAGAATCCCATGGATAGAGGAGCTGGCGGGCTTCCATCCATAGGGTCACAAAGAGTCGGACATGACTGAAGCAACTTAGCGGGCAGTGTGCACCACATTCTGGAAGCCTCACTCCACTGTAAGGGGACTGTAAAAAGCTCCCTTCCCAGAGTCTTCAAATCATAGCGTGGGGTCGTCAGGTCCTGCCTGTCCCCTTTCTCCTTTGAGGAATTTTCCAACTGTTTCAAATCCTACTTCCACCTCTCCCCACTGCCCTATCGTGTTAACAAAAGCCTACGGGTTTCCAGTCTGGTTGGGATCTGCACACTGAAACCTAAAAAGTGGCCCCTTTCAATGTATCTGTGCCTCCTGCACACACAGGGGGTGTGTGCATAGCTGGAGCCTTGGCCTGGGAGGGGACTGGGGCCATTTTCTTCTCTTATCTCTACCTCCCCCGCAGGACACTCTTGGTCACCCAACTTCTGACTGCTCTCCTGCAAGGAAAGGGGAAGCTGAAGGTAGCTGAGTCTATTAAAATATTTACCAAAGGTTTCTTATATTAACCTGGTAAAAGCATGAACATTGATCGCCCCCAAGGTTGGCATTGCCATGAGAGACAGGCTGCCTCCCACACTCTGTAGGTGAAAATGAAACAGGCACAGCCCACCCGAAGGCAGTTAACATCTCTCCACACACACAGCCACACACACAACTCACAAACCAGGATCACACTCCGCGGGATCTGCAGGACCCAAATGGGGCCACAGGGACATCTGTTCACAGATGTTTGTAGAAGCTTTTTTTCTTTTGTAAGAGCATAACAATCAGGTTCCATCCTGGGTCCAGAAGATCCCCTAGAGGAGGAAATGGCAACTCACTCCAATATTCTTGTCTGGGGAGTCTCATGGACAGAGGAGCCTGGCAGGCTACAGTCCATGGATCGCAAAGAGTCGGACACAGCTGAGCGACTGAGCGCGCGCGCACACACACACACATCCACAGGGGGTTGATTGCCTAGACACTTTGTGATCCAAACTCACTATGGAATACAATACGAATGTCAGAAGGCTTGGGACCCCCTTGGAAATGTTTCTAAGGTTCACTGGAAGGTGGAAAAGGCAAGATAACAAGTATGAACAGAATGCTGAAAACACCTAGGTGAACAAAACTACTCTCTCCTTGATAAAGGTAAAAGCAACTCAGGTACGCTGGCATGGAAAAGTTCTAGCAGGAGTCACAGCAAATGATTAACTTAAACATGGCATTTTCTACCTGTGTGACCTTGAAAAGTGACTTAACTCAGCCTCAGTCTCCTCTCCTGTTAAGTGAGTAATAGCAGAACTCATAGGGTTGTGACGAGCACTAACACAACTAATTATTGTAAATCATGTGGCATATAACAAGCATTCCATAGATGTTTAGAGAAATAATAAGGTAGGAGTCAATTTTTAGCTCAACAAATTTGTTTTCAGGAATCTAATTTTCAGGTACGTTTTAAGTGGCGAACGCATGTCTGCCTGTCCTTTCCTGCCACCTAGTGGTCACAAGTGAGAAAGCACCCATTCATTCAACTTATCCAGGGCCTTCTCGGGGAAGGCAATGGCACCCCACCCCAGTACTCTTGCCTGGAAAATCCAATGGACGGAGTAGCCTGGTGGGCTGCAGTCCATGGGGTCGCTAACAGTCGGACAGACTGAGCGACTTCACTTTCACTTTTCTCTTTCATGCATTGGAGAAGGAAATGGCAACCCACTCCAGTATTCTTGCCTGGAGAATCCCAGGGATGGGGGAGCCTGGTGGGCTGCCGTCTATGGGGTCACACAGAGTCGGACACGACTGAAGTGACTTAGCAGCAGCAGCAGCAGCAGGGCCTTCTACCAAGTCAGGGACACACACACACGTCCTGCACCTTGGAGGCTTCAGTGGTCCCAGGCCTCGATGAGTCTCAGTTTTCTCATCTCATGAAGGCACGTAGTAACAACTTAACCTATATGTCTGTGAGGATAAAAATGCAATCATGCATGCCGCACCCTGGTGGCTCAGACAATAAAGAATCTGCCTGCAATGTAGGAAACCCAGTTCAATCTCTGGGTCGGGAAGATCCCCTGGAAAAGGAAATGGCAACCCACTCCAGTGTTCTGGCCTGGAGAATACCGTGGTCAGAGGAGCCTGGCAGACTACAGTCATCAGGTTACAAAGAGTCAGACACAACTGAGCCACTAACCCTTATCATGCATGTAAAATTTAACACTGGCTCAACACCAAAGAAAGTTCTACAAAGGGTAATTATTGGTACTGACACACATTATCTTATTTAGGAAAGCAGTATTATACCCATGTCACTGAGGAATTCCAGTAGCTTGCCCAAACTGCTTAGCTAAGAGAGAGAGGACTAAGACTAGAATCCAGGTGTGTCCTGGAGCGGCCTCCAACCTTTAAGACACCACCTGACATGCTTATCTGAAAAGGGGTTGTAAGGATCTGTTTTTACCACCATAACCACCTGAAGTTTGAACCCTACAGATCAGGAACATTAAAAAATACCCAGCTATACTGCTTACCTAGTGCTGAAATCGGTCCTGAATATTCATTGGGAGGACTGATGCTGAAGCTGAAACTCCAAAACTTTGGCCACCTGATGCTGACTACTTGGAAAAGACCCTGATTNAAGGGGTTGTAAGGACCTGTTTTTACCACCACAACCACCTGAAGTTTGAACCCTACAGATCAGGAACATTAAAAAATACCCAGCTATACTGCTTACCTAGTACTGAAATCGGTCCTGAATATTCATTGGGAGGACTGATGCTGAAGCTGAAACTCCAGAACTTTGGCCACCTGATGCTGACTACTTGGAAAAGACCCTGATTCTGGGAGAGACTGAAGGCAGGAGGAGAAGGGGACAACAGAGGATGAGATGGTTGGATGGCATCACCGACTCAATGGACATGAGTTTGGGTAAAGTCTGGGAGCTGGTGATGGACAGGGAGGCCTGGCGTGCTGTGGTCGATGGGGTTGAAAAGAGTCGGACACGACTGGGTGACTGAACTGAACTGACCTGAAAACCCATTTGCTCCTGCATGTCCCAGCTGCCACCCCCTAGTCTGAGCCCTGCAGTCCAGCTGCAGGAATCTCGAGGCTCCACTGAGGAGCTGTCTGCTTCCGCACTCATGTGGCTGCTGGTGGGCTTTGTCCTCACTAACTGCTAGACTGACATCCTCCCAGCTGCTGGCCAGAGGCCACCCACAGTTCCTGGCCACCCTGTCAGTNAGACACCACCTGACATGCTTATCTGAAAAGGGGTTGTAAGGATCTGTTTTTACCACCATAACCACCTGAAGTTTGAACCCTACAGATCAGGAACATTAAAAAATACCCAGCTATACTGCTTACCTAGTGCTGAAATCGGTCCTGAATATTCATTGGGAGGACTGATGCTGAAGCTGAAACTCCAAAACTTTGGCCACCTGATGCTGACTACTTGGAAAAGACCCTGATTCTGGGAGAGACTGAAGGCAGGAGGAGAAGGGGACAACAGAGGATGAGATGGTTGGATGGCATCACCGACTCAATGGACATGAGTTTGGGTAAAGTCTGGGAGCTGGTGATGGACAGGGAGGCCTGGCGTGCTGTGGTCGATGGGGTTGAAAAGAGTCGGACACGACTGGGTGACTGAACTGAACTGAACTGAAAACCCATTTGCTCCTGCATGTCCCAGCTGCCACCCCCTAGTCTGAGCCCTGCAGGCCAGCTGCAGGAATCTCGAGGCTCCACTGAGGGGCTGTCTGCTTCCGCACTCATGTGGCTGCTGGTGGGCTTTGTCCTCACAAACTGCTAGACTGACATCCTCCCAGCTGCTGGCCAGAGGCCACCCACAGTTCCTGGCCACCCTGTCAGTCTCTCTGACGTTAAGGTTTGCTTCATCAAAGCCTACATACATGGCGAGAAGGCAGGGGCAGGAGTCACCCAGCGAGATGGAAGTCACCATCTTTTGCGACTGAGTCACGGAAGTGACAGATGCTGTATTCTAGCCTCAGAAGTGAGTCACCAGGCCCGGCCCAGCCCCCAAGGCAGGGGCTTAGACCAGGGCTTACATACTGGGAACAGGGATCCCAGGGAGCCACTCTAGAACCTTTCTGCCACACCAGAGTCACCAGCTTTTCACTTCTACAAAGAAGGACATTTAGAAAATCAACTGCCCCATCTGATTAGCATCATTCCATTAAAAAAAAAAAGGAACTTTTTACAATTTTCCTAGATACAAAGAGATAACTTCAGAATAAAGTGTATCTCCTGTGGGTAGGTAAATGCAGCTCTATGAGATATGCGCCGAGGGGTGCTCTGGTGCCTGGCTCAGCACTGGGAACCTCCCACCTGGAGTGGGATTGCCCATCAACTTGGAGGAAGCAGAGAGGAGGAGATGGGTTCTGCCTGAGCATAACTGGGACTGCCGCAGCACCCAGCATCCCAAAATTCACTGGCTGAATAAACATGGCGATGAAACACCTCATGCATGTCACATCTGCCTCCAACTTTCAGACAAGACACTGGGCCCTGGGACTTCCCTAGTGTTCCAGTGGTTAAGAATCCGCCTTCCAGTGCTGGGGACTCGGGTTCTATTCCTGGTCAGGGAACTAAGATCCCACGTGCTGCAGGGCAACTAGGCCCATGGATCACAACTGCTAAGTCCAGGTGCTCTGGAGCCTGTGAGGCACAACTACACAGCCCGAGCGCCACAGCCAGAGAGAAGCCGGCGTGCTGGAATGACAGGTCCCCCAAGCCACAACTAGGACGAAAATAAATACTATTAAAAAGAAAAAAAAGAAAGAAACTGGGCCCTGTTAGGCTTAGGAACATATGGGTCTAAGCCTGCAGGGTGGGAAAGATTAATATCTGCAGAGTGGTTTCTTTGATCCGAATTCCTACACATCTATTAGCTAAACCCATAGTGTCCACGGTCCCCAACAGGAGGAAGAAGTTTCCGTTTCTCATTTTAACACTGAGCAAACAGGTCCAGAGAGGTTAAGCAGCCTGCAAAGAGGGCTTCAGTGTGGCTGTGGCGAAATGGATCCAGAGAAGGCCCAGAGAGGTTCAAAAGGAAAGCAGCAAGGGGTCATACCAAGCTGGACAGTTTGGCCTGGGGTCGTCCGCCAGGCTTCCAGACGCGCAGGGGTCCTTTGCTGCAAGGGCTGCTGCCTTCCTAGCTGGCCCTTTTAGCTGCACACATATCCCCTTGTTTACGCCTCCTCTTCCTGAGGAACCCCCTGGGGCTTCCCTCTGCAGCCCCCAGCCCCGAGCTGAGCACCTGAGAGCAGCATCACTGGGCCGCACAGCCGCATTGTCCAGCACTTCCCGTACCTGGGGGCGCCCACTCTCAATAAACCCACACACAAGATCCCCAGGTTGACACTGCTGTCAATCCTGCTTACAAAGGAAGGAAACCCAGGAAGGAAAAGGTTGGCCAACGTCCAGATCACAGAACCGGTGGCACCACAGCTGGAAGGAGAAAAGGCCACACTTTCCCATCCCTGTTCCTGAGCTCAATTTGGCGGCACATACACGAAAACTGGAACAATATGAGAAGAGTAGCATGATGCCTGTGCAAATGAGTGAGGCGTTTCAGTTTGAGCCCACGGAACCCCACTTTAAAAACATGAATAAAAACAAATGGATATGGTTAAGATGGTGACAGAAGTTTTTTTAAGGAAAATCCTTCCTCTTGCATCCCAGGCATTGTGTTAACACTTTTATAGGCATAATCTCACTTTGTCTCCAGTGCAGGGTGGCCAGTACCATTAACCCCACTTTGTCCTCAAGAAAAGAAAGGTTAGTAAGGTCAAGGGGCCTGGCCAAGCCTGTCAGGATGGAGGCTGGACAGAGCCCACAACTGGCCCTGTCACAGAACGTTCCACTGCAGAGCTGTGCACCGACACATGCAGCTACTTTACCTGTTAGGAGCTGGGGTCCGGGTTTCCCACTGTTGTTTTGAGGTGGTGGTTTCTGCATCGCTTGCTTTGTGCTGTGGGTTGAGGGGGTGAACTTGAGAATGCCTGGTGTGGGACCCTGGTGGTTGTTCCGGGTCTGGGACACTGGGCAGGTCACTCAGCCTCCTTTCGACTGAGCTTCCTCATCTGTAAACAGGACTAGCACCAGTACAGGCCTTGTAGGGCTGCTGTGTGGCCTGAGTGAGGTGATGCGTTTGTACACTTAGCGCCGAACCTGGTCTCCAACAAAAGCTGAAAATAAGCTGTTGCTGCTATTAATTACCCTTACAGCTTAGAGAACACTTTTGCATATGTTGTTTGACTGGTTCTCACACTAGCATTGAGGGTGGGAAAGGTCGCTCAGTTCAGTCGCTCAGTCGTGTTGGACTCTTTGCGACTCCATGGGCTGCAGCGTGTCAGGCCTCCCTGTCCACCATCAACTAGCGGTGCTGACTCAAACTCATGTCCATTGAGTCAGCGATGCCATCCAACCATCTCATCCTCTGTCGTCCCCTTCTCCTCACACCTTCAGTTTTTCCCAGCATCAGGTTCTTTTCCAAGGAGTCAGTTCTTCACATCAGGTGGCCAAAGTATTAGCGTTTCAGCTTCAGCATCAGTCCTTCCCATGAACATTCAGGACTGATCTCCTTTAGGAAGGACTGGTTGGATTTCCTTGCAGTCCAGGGGACTGTAAGGGTCGTCTCCAACACCACAGTTCAAAAACATCAATTCTTCAGCGCTCAGCTTTCTTTATAGTCCAACTCTCACATCCATACATGACTACTGGAAAAACCATAGCCTTTACTAGACAGACCTTTGTTGATAAAGTAATGTCTCTGCTTTTTAGTATGCTGTCTAGGTTGGTCATAGCTTTTCTTCCAAGGGGCAAGCGTCTTTTAATTTCATGGCTGCAGTCCCCATCTGCAGTGATTCTGGAGCCCCCCAAAATAAAGTCTCTCACTGTTTCCCTTTTTCCCCCATCTATTTGCCATGAAGTGATGGAACCAGATGTCATGATGTTCGTTTTCTGAATGTTGAGCTTTAAGCCAGCCTTTTCACTCTCTTCTCTCACTTTCATCACGAGGCTCTTTAGTTCTTCTTAGTTTTTCTGCCATAAGGGCAGTGTCATCTGCATATCTGAGGTTATTGATGTTTCTCCCGGAAATCTTGATTCCAGCTTGTGCTTCCTCCAGCCCGGCATTTCACATGATGTGCTCTGCATAGAAGTCAAATGAGCAGGGTGTCAATAGCAGCCTTGACATGCTCCTTTCCCGATTTGGAACCAGTCTGTTGTTCCATGTCCAGTTCTGACTGGTGTTTCCTGACCTGCATACAGATTTCTCAGGAGGCTAGTAAGGTGGTCTGGTATTCCCATCTCTTGAATTTTCCAGAGTTTGTTGTGATCCACACAAAGTCTTTGGCGTAGTCAATAAAGCAGCGGCAGATGTTTTTCTGGAACTCTTCCAGTGGGCCTTAGGAAGTGGGAAGGGTAGGACTTATTATTCCTGTTGTTTTACATGAGGCAGCTAAATACACTTATTCCAGAGTCCCCTGGAAGAGTAAACAATATGCAAGACATGAATGAAACTAGAAGAGCTAGAAGGGACACTTCTATCAAAAGCAAGACTTAGTACAAAGACTCGCTGTATATAACTAAGAGTAGCATCCCAGGAACACATATTAAGAGATGGCAAAACGTAAGGAAAACTTGTCTATTTCACCACTTAGGTCATGAAAGAAACACAGTTTACAATGAGATAACCNAAAGAGACACAACAGAGTGACTGAGCATGCACGCTGATACAGACTACAAATAACAATATAGATGGCCTTACCCCTATCACTCAGGAGTAATTATTGGTAAAGTTTTTTATTTCCTCAGCCTTCCGTGTGTGTGCATACATTATTTTAAGAAATGGAATTATTCCATATGTATTACTTCATAACTGGAATTTTACTTAACTCTGTAGTGACCACTATTATTTTTTTCAAGCAGCATAAATTAGTTTTAGGCTAAGAAAAGCAACTCATTAATTTTTTATTTCACATAGTGCAATCTCATCTAATAACGCAAACATTACAGGTAAAGCTAAAATCTCTTTGCCTCCAGCTCCCCGGAAGTCATCATGTTGGGTGTGCATCCTTTCAGATCTTTCTCCCAACTTTCCAGACCATTCATATTCATATATATGTATGTGTACACATATGGAGTTACATGTTTATATTATTCAGCAGCTTGGTTTTATAAATTAGTAGTATGACTTGGAACTCTGCCAGGAACCAGACAAATTCTAGTGTTTATTTGTCGTCTCATACTCCATTTCCTTCCTGATGGCCATTTAACAGCAAAGGAGGGAAAACAAATAAAACTAAAAGGTGAAACAAACACGAGGAAGGAAGAGGGGGAGGGAGGGAGGGACTGGAAATAAAACAATTTTCTTGTTAAAAAAGGCTGTAAGGCTCCCTTGATTTTCACTAGGGGGAGACAGAGGCACACAGCCCGGAAGCGTCCCCCTGCGCACCAACCGGGGGCGGCTCTTCAGTGGCTCCGTCACTCTCTGCCCTCCTCTTCCCACCAAACCAGTTTCCGAATGCGTCGTCTCTTTCTCAAGCTTCAGGTCTGTGAACCTTCGTGGGCGTTCACCTCGTTCACCAACATCCACAATCTCTGGGGAGCCCACAGCCACACCCGCACCCACAAGCTCTGGGGAGTGCGCCCGGAAGAGCTGGGGGACAGCCCGTAGATGCGCGATCCAGGTCCCCTCGTGGCGGGTTAGATGCCCGAAGGTGAGCGAGTCTCAGGCGTCCTGACCCTCCCGTATCCCCGCATTAGGGCCTGGTGTTTGTCGCCCTCTGCTGGCGGCATTTATTAGCGCGCCTCTCACACCCACAGGTGCGCGCTCAGCTGGTGCTGTAGGTGCCTGCGGCCCGAAGAGCAACCGAGGTCACGGTCATCCCAGCGGCTCGAACACACCGACTCGGAGAAACCGCCCCCCTTTCCAAGGTTCCCAAAAGGAGATATGCAGGGACAGCGAAAATACCGAACTCCACCCACGAGGCGTGGTAGAGCGCCCTCTCTTAGCCATAGAGAACAAATTTGTCAGAGGCACTTATTTTCCACATTCCCCACGTGACCAGCTCCGTGCTGAGTCCACGGGTGTGTATGGGGGGCCGGGGGTGGGGAGGCGGTGAGTGGGGAGTACAACAAAAGATCAGACTCTACCTCTGTCCTCGAGTGGCTTCTGGCCCTCAACAGTTTTGATGTTTTAACTGTTTGTCACACACACACACACACACACACCTGGCCCCCATGCTAGATTTTCTGCCTTTCTGAGAAGTGAAGCAGGGGGCTAGCTTCTCTGCCCTCTGATCCCAGACCTGGCTGGTCCTCGCCCCAGCATCCCCTGGTACAGAAGCAAGTCATCTGCAAGGTTTCCCTGGGGGAGTGGCACAGGGAGCCCGCAGGTTGCTTCTCACCTTGTCTGGGCAGTTCCTTGCTGAGTGACCTTGCTTTGGTCTGGCCCCTCCCTGGACCTCTGTCTCCACCTCCCTTGGAGATTCCATCAAGCTTTCACACTCCTAAGTCACCTCTCACCCAGATGACCGTCTCTGTGGTCAGCAGCTGTGGTCTGTCTTTGGACTTGCTGTTTCCGGCTGAATTAGGCCAGCATTTGCCCATTGTCCCCAGCGGGCAGCTGTCCAGGGAGGGAAGCTGGGGAGGTGATTTAGACACGCTCTTCAATTATTGCCATAAATCTCTCCCGCCCCTGGGACGCTGATCAGCAGTCCCAGGCAGGCCACTGACTCTGGTTTCCCTGCTGCCCCTGGAAAGCTGTGCTCACCTCTCTCCTCTCAGGGAAAACCCCCTTGGGTAGGCAGGCTCAGGGTGCCAGCCTCAGCCAAGCCTCGGGGGAACCCAGCAGCTCCCAAGCTTCTCCTGACATTTATGAGGTGCTGCTGAAGTGGGGGATGCCCCGGAGGAATGTTAACTGGCTAAAGCTGTTGACCATGCACCCACTGGGATCCCGGTTATTACCTTTTTGTTTCTGTTTTTCCAGAGATGCCTGGTTGTGTAGCTGGCTGGCTGCCTTTCTGCACTGGAGCCAGAGATGGGAAGGGGCTGGGGACAAGACCAGGGGGTGTGACGGGGCACAGAGCACCCCTGACTTGTCCCCGGCTCCCACCCAGCTTCTTCTGCTTGTTAGGGTCTTAGGAAGGGGATAAAGAGAAAGGTCTGGAAGGGGAATGGAATGCAGAGACTGGCAGTGCAGCTTTGGTCTCAGATCCACGAGGGTCCAAATGCTGCCTCTGCCCTCCTTGGCTGTGTGGCACTGGGACGGTGTCACCCGTCTCTCAGCTTCTGCTACTGTGCCTGTTATAGTGACATTAAGCTTCCTGTGCTGTCCTGAGGAATAAAGGAATAGACATGCCTACCCAGTTATCCCAGGAAAGCCTCTGGGGCAAGTGACATCTTACTGGGTGAGCATAGCTGTGTAGACCCTCCAAAGGGTCTGCCTCAGAGTCCAGGTGGAGAAAGTAACTCAGACAGGGACGGAGACCTGGGGTCTCTTTGTGCAGACATGAGCCCAGGGCCTGAGCCTTTCTGGTCTGAGTCGAGCTCCATGTTTATCTGAGTTTGAGGGAGTCAAGCCCCCAGAACCTAGGGAGTCCCATTGATAAAGTGATACCCCTGGCTTCTCTCAAGAGGGTGTGCTGAGGGGGAGTCATGGAGAGGGTCTAGACTTGAATTTGCTACAAAGACCCCGCATTTTCAGCCCTTGGCCCGCTGCTGGGTCAGACATGCTCTTGCGCATCACAGACCGCCCCGTCTCCCCTCTGCCGCCTCTCCTCTCTTCCCACTTCTCTCTGTTCCTCCCCCTTCTTCTCCTTCCTTTTCTCCCTTCATTCCCCCTCTCTCCTTAGCTTACTCACTAATTGATTATTTCACCCTTTACCCAGTATATATCGGATGCTCTGTTAGGCCCTTTCCTCCATCATTTCTTGGTCTATAAACAATTGTGCTGACCTTCTAATTACAAAAATCTGACTGTATCTTAAGATTTCTTGTACAATGAGACATCCATAGACTGCCTGTGTGGTTCTATTCTATGAAACCATCGTGAGCTGAGACTGCTGCTGCTCTGTCATCTTTAGAGTGCGGCTTCCATCCTCAAGGTTACCCCAGGGTCTAAGATGGCTGTTGAAGCTCCAGCCATCACACCTGAGTTCTAGGGTTCTATACTAGAAGGAGAAGGGTAAAATACAACAGTCTCTCCCTAGTCAGTTGTCTTTCAGGAGACTTCCTGAAAGTCCAACCCAGTGACTTTTGCTTAGACTTTAATGGTCTCTCTATTTGCAAAGTAGGCTGGGGAATTCAGTTTTTCAACTGGGCACATAGAAAATTGGAATTCTGTTATTAAGGAAAGAGGAAGAGCAGATAGTGGAGGTAGGACACTAACAGTTCGCTCCGCCACTCCTGCTGGCTTTCGCCTCGTATGGCCTTGGGAAGGCCTTGTCTCTACTCTCCCCAGGCGTGGACAGGGTTCTCCTTAGGCATAGCTAAGCCTTCCCTTCATGTCCACCTTCTTTCCTGAGTGCCTCCACTTCGGGACCTAAAAACCACAACTGTCAGACTCCGGGTGGGACAGGTAAAAGACACTTTAAAATGATGAAATAGAAGTACTTCTATCTGCTTGGCAACAGTATAAAAGTTGTAACATATGCACTGAGAATGAAGAGCAGCAACAAAGGCAAAAATAAACAAACAGGCTACATCAAACTAAAAAGCTTCTGCACAGCAAAGGGAACTATCAACAAAGTGAAAGACAACCTAGGGAAAATATTTGCAAATCATATATTCAATAAGGGGTTAATATCTAAAATGTATAGGGAACTCAAGCAATGCAATATCAACAAACAAGCAAAAAGCCCAAATAATCCTATTTAAAGATGAGCAGAGGACCTATTAATAAATGGACATTTTCCCAAAGAAGATATACAAATGGCCACCAACTGTGTGTGAAGATGCTCAATATCACATTCATCAGGGAAATGGAAATGAAAACCACAATGAGATAGAACCTCACGCGTGATAGAACGGGTATCATCAAGGAGAAGACAAAGTACAAGTATTGGCGTGGATGTGGGGAAAATGGAAGCCTTGTACACTGTTAGTGGGAATGTCAATTGGTGCAGCCACTATGGAAAACAGTACAGAGGCTCCTTAAAAAATTAAAAATAGAACTACCATACCATCCAGCAATTCCNTGACGCGTGATAGAACGGGTATCATCAAGGAGAAGACAAAGTACAAGTATTGGCGTGGATGTGGGGAAAATGGAAGCCTTGTACACTGTTAGTGGGAATGTCAGTTGGTGCAGCCACTATGGAAAACAGTACAGAGGCTCCTTAAAAAATTAAAAATAGAACTACCATACCATCCAGCAATTCCACTTCTGGTATTTTTCCAAAGAAAAGAAAATACAAATTTGAAAAGATACATGCATCTCTATGTTCAACTGCAGCATTATTAACAACAGCCAAGATATGGAAGCAACCTGCTGCTGCTGCTGCTGCTAAGTCGCTTCAGTCATGTCCGTAAGTGTCTGTCAATAGATGAACTGATGGAGATGTGGTGTGTATATACAATGGAATATTACTCAGCCGCTAAAAAAAGAATAAAATCTTGCCATTTGTGATATAACGTGGATGAACCTGGAGGGTATGCTAAGTGAAATAAGTCAGACAAAGACAAGTACCACTGATCTCACTTACATGTGGAGTCCAAAAAACAAAATGAATGAGCAACCATAATAAATCAAAATTCCTAGACACTGAGAATAGACTGATGGTTATCAGAGGGGAAGAAGGTTGGTGGGGGTGGGTGAAGTAAGTGAAGGAGGTTGACTATACAGCAATGGATGGTGAAGTGAAGTTGCTCAGTCATGTCCGACTCTTTGTGACCCTGTGGACTGTAGTCTACCAGGTTCCTTGGTCCATGAGATTTTCCAGGCAAGAGTACTGGAGTGGGTTGCCATTTCCTTCTCCAGGGGATCTTCCTGACCCAGGGATTGAACCCAGGTCTCCCGCATTGATGGTAACTAGGTTTATAGTGGTGATCATTTTGTAGTGTATACAAAGATGAAACTATTGTTCTGCTGAAACTAGTAAAATGTTATATACCAATTTTATGTCAGTTTTAAAAAGAGAAAAGGCAAAAAGTGATATATTTGAGAAAGATTACGAGATACAAATTTCTAGTTACAAAATAAATGAGTCACTGGGATGTAATGTACAGCATGGGGAATATAGTCAATTCTATTAAAATATGTTTGCATGGTGGCAGTTGGTTACTAAACATATTTTTTGAAAAAAGAAAAAATACATCACAATTGCTCTCCCACCATTTGTTATGACACTGACTTGAATTTAACTCATTTTACTGCTGCTACTGCTACTGCCAAGTCACTTTAGTCATGTCCGATTTTATGCAACCCCATAGACGGCAGCCCACCAGACTCCCCCGTCGCTGGGATTCTCCAGGCAAGAACACTGGAGTAGGTTGCCATTTCCTTCTCCAATGCGTGAAAGTGAAAACTGAAAGTGAAGTCGCTCAGTTGTGTCTGACTCTTAGCCACCCCATGGACTGCAGCCCACCAGGCTTCTCGGTCCGTGGGATTTTCCAGGCAAATATAACAAGTATTAATTGAGTTCCTGATTACCCTATGCCAGGCACTGCTAAATGCTTTGCTCTTATTAACAATAATAACAGCTATCCTTTCCTTGTTCCTTACTATGTACCAAGCTCTGTGTTAGTATGTATATTTTTTGTGTCAAAATTCCCTGAGATAGATACAGTTCCTTCTCCCTCCCCTCTCCTCCCCTCCCTCCAGATGTGTATAAGAGACAGCATCNTGCTAAATGCTTTGCTCTTATTAACAATAATAACAGCTATCCTTTCCTTGTTCCTTACTATGTACCAAGCTCTGTGTTAGTATGTATATTTTTTGTGTCAAAATTCCCTGAGATAGATACAGTTCCTTCTCCCTCCCCTCTCCTCCCCTCCCTCCCCACCCCCTATTCTTTCACTGAATCACAGACACCAGAGAGACAAGTAACTCCCCCTGAATCACACAGGTAGGAAGCAGCAGAGCTGGGTTTTAAACCAAGCACTGTTGGCTCCAGAGTTATCCTATTCCCTGCTTCCTGTGATGCCTCTAGGGGCAGAGAAAGATCACGTCCTCAGTTAGAAAGAATGTGTGGGGACGATTTATGGAGAAGGGCTCCCTCAAGGCCAGGGTGAAAGAGATTGGAAAGTCGAAACACTGAACTTGTTTTATTCTAAAGTGACCACCTATTTATGCGTATGTCTCTTAGTTTTACTCAGGTTACATTTGAGCTGGGAGATGAATAGTGGATCAGAACATGGGGCTTTACAACAAAACTTCTTCTGTGGATTAGCCTTATTATTTGAGTTGTAAAGGACAGAAACTTAACTCTGAGGGACTTAAGCAAAAATTATTTACTGGCTCAGTTAACAGAAAAGTTGATGGCTATAGTTGCAGGCACAGCTCCCTTGAGGCCAAGCGAATTTTGCATCATCAATACAGCCAGCACCAAGGCAAGCTCTTTACACATGATCCTCATGACATCCTGCCAAGTAGGCCTCATAGTTCCCATTCTACAGCTGAAGAAGCTGAGGCTCAGGAAGGTTGAGTAACTTTCCCAAGGTCAATGCAACCACCCAGTGGCAGAACCAAGACTTGAACCCATCTCTGCCTGGATTTTGCCTCATTCTGATGCTGGACCTCTAGTCACCAGGCAAATACAGACTCCCTGAGGGATGTAGGTCCCCCTGACTGTACTAGAGGCAGTACAAAAACCCACGGCAAGGCTCATTCAACAGATCTATACATTGACCCTGAGGGGCTTCCTCCTAATGCAGCTTCCTTGCCCCCTGGCTTGTGGGAAGCATGAGGTCTTTTCACTCCATCTATCTCCTAACTTCCACTGACCTTGGCACTTTTCATTGTTCTTTAGGGGCATTATGTTTTCAGGCAAGCAAAGGAGCCTGCAGCTTGCCACCTTCATCTGGTGATTCATCTAACAAACACTAATTGAGCACCTACTGTGTACCAGGCACCTGGGCTAAGTGCTTTCCGTGCTGTAACTCAGACCAGTCCCATGAGGCCCCAGTTATCACTGCCCCCATCTTACAGATGCAGATGCGGTGGAGAAGCTGGGAGCTTGCCCAAGGTTGCATGGTTGATAAATGGTAGAACTGCAATTTGAACCCACATGATCTGAGTCCAGAGACTGTGTATTCTTTTCAAAGAGCTGACAATCTAGTGTGAAAGATGGAGACATGGAAAACAAGCGTGAAAGGGAAACCTCACCAACAGAGGGATGGTGAAGCCAGCTGGGGTCTGGGCGTGCTCTGCTATGCTCTGCAGTAGGGGAACGGAATGTGGCGGGTACTGTCACAGATGGGTTTTCTAGGCATGCTATCAGTGAAAAATCAAGCTGTAGAACAATATGCACAGTATGAAACCACTTATGTAAAATAAAATACTCTAGTTGCATATGTCTGTAAATGCACGGAAGCAAATCTGGGAAAAACACTTCAAACAGTTGGGTTGGTTGTTAAGAGGATTTAGGGCTCATCTGTAATATTTTCAGGTTTTACAATAAAAATGCAATCACAGGCTGGACCTGTGTGTGTGTGCTCATAATTTAAAAGGGCAAAGACTACCTTCAGATCGGGAGAGAATATTGCAAATGATGCAATCGACAAAGGATTAGTCTCAAAATATACAAACAGTTCATATAGCTAAATATATATATATAAAACAATCCAATTTTTAAAAATGGGCAGAAGGACTCCCCTGTTGGTCCAAGGGTTAGGAAGCCACCTGCCAATGCGGGGGACCTGCGTTTGATTCCTGGTCTGGGAAGATTCTACATGCCTCGAGACAGCTAGGCATGTGCGCCAGCTGAGCCCACGCTCTAGAGCCCGTGGTCTGCAACAGAAGCCACCTCAGTGAGAAGCTTGGGGACTGCAACTAGAGTGGCAGCTAGAGAAAGGCTGTGTGCAGCAACAAAGGCCCAGTGCAGTCAAAAATAAATAAATGCATTTTTTAAATAAATTAGTGTATATAAATAAAATTTTAGAATTAAAGAATGTATATAGGTATGGAAACATCTACACATATTTTCTATAGATATCTAAATGTATATAGATATTCTATCTAGAATATTTTATATAGAGTACATTATATCTAGAATATATATCTCTACATAGAGATATAGATACCTATAGATTTCTACAGATATAGAAAATCTCTATATAGAAATATACATAGAAATATCTCTATATAGATATAGAAATATATATACGTATATATGAATCACTTTGTGTACCTGAAACTATCACATTTTACATCGACTATACTTCAGTTAAAAATTAATTTAAAAATTTAGAAAACAATCAAAATCATTTGTTACATATGGCAGAGAGAGCGGGAATCCTGAATCCTGTGGGTGCCCAATCCAGTTAGGAGGAGGCGGTAGCCAGGGAAGGCTGGGCCGCTCGTGGGCTTCTCTCTGATCGCAGCGAGTGGGGGCTGCGCTTTGTGGCAGTGAGCAGGCTTCTCATGGCGGCTTCCCTCGCTGCCACAGAGCGCAGGCCCCAGGGCGCGTGGGCTCCAGCACTTGCGGCACAACGGGCTCAGTGGTTGCGGTTCCTGGGCTCTAGGGCACAAGCTCAGCAGTTGCGGTGCACAGGCTTAGTTGCTCGGTGGCCTGTGGGAGCTTCCCAGACCAGGGATCAAACCTGTGTCTCCTGGATTGGCAGGCAGATTCTTTACCACGGGACCACCAGGGAAGCCCTTTGTTCTGGGTTTTGGAAAATGAGTGTCTACTCATTAACCAGATAGAAGCTTTGATGAAAAGTGTTCCAAGCAGTGGGAACACCATGCACAGAGGCCCAGCTGGAGGGACTTCCTTGGCAGTCCAGTGATTAAGACTCTGCGCTTCCACCGAAGAGGTGAGAGGTTCAATCCCTGGTCAGGGAACTAAGATCCTGCATGCTGCGAGGTGCAGCCAAAAAAGAAAACAGCCCAGAAAGGAGATTAGTGACAATGTCAGACGGGACAGGCTAGCCCTTCCGAAAGCATGATGCTGGGGGTGAGGGTTAAAACGCAGATTTCCAAGCCTCACTGCAGACTATGGAGGCAGGTCTAGGAATCAGTATTTTGACAGACTCTTCAGATACAGCTTTTTTTCTTTTCCATAGTCAAAAATGAATTGTGTTTCTATTGGCAATGAGAAAGATGAAAAGGAAATTAACAATTCTACTTACAATGACACCATAAAAAAACAAAATAGGAGTAAATTTAATAGTGCAAGATATTGCCGAAAGAAACTGAAGACTCAAGAGGAAAGACATCCTATGTTCATGGATAATGCTCCACCAAATTGATCCACAAATTCAGTGCAATCCCTACTAAGTCGAAGCTGGTTTCTTTTCAGATCAGTTGATCCTAAAATTCATATGGAAGCTTAAGGGACTCAGAATAGACAAAACAAGCCTGAAAACTATTAAGTTGGAAGACTCACACCTGCTGATTTAAAAATTTACTACAAAGCTATAGAGAAAGCAGGGTGATACTGGCAGCTTGCTTTCTCTATAGCTTTGTAGCCAAGAAAAGATACGGAAATGCCCAATAAGCACATGAAAAAATGCTCAACATCATTTAAGAAACGCAAATCAAAACCACCGTGAGAGACCATTTCACACACAATAGGATTACTTTAATCAAAACCAAGAATTGGGGAGAATGTGGAGAAACTGGAACACTCTTACACTGCTGGTGGGAATGTAAGATGGAGCAGCCGCTGTGAAAAACAGATAGGCAGCTCCTCAAAAAGTCAAATATAGAATTACCATATGGTAATTAGTAATTGTCATATTTTTTTGGTAAATATGGTAAAAAATGGAAAACGGGATTCAGGCAGATAGTTGAACACCCATGTTCACAGTTGCACTATTCACAACAGCCAAAAGGTGGAAGCAACTCCAAAAGTCCATCAAGGGATGAATGGATAAATATTATGTGGTGTAGCGATATAATCGGAGAAGGCAATGGCACCCCACTCCAGTACTCTAGCCTGGAAAATCCCATGGATGGAGGAGCCTGGTAGGCTGCAGTCCATGGGGTTGCTAAGAGTAGGACACAACTGAGTGGCTTCACTTTCACTTTTCAGTTTCATGCATTGGAGAAGGAAATGGCGACCCACTCCAGTGTTCTTGCCCAGATAATCCCAGGGACGGGGGTTGCCGGTGGCTGCCGTCTATGGAGTCACACAGAATCGGACACGACTGAAGCGACTTAGCAGCAGCAGCAGCCATATAATGGGAAGATCTCCTGAAGAAGGGAATGGCAACCCCCTCCAGTATTCCTGCCTGGGGAATCCCATGGACAGAGGAGCCTGGCAGGCTACAGTCCTTGGGGGTCGCAAGAGTCGGACACGACTGAATGACTAAACTACTGTCACCACCACAGCCATATAATAGAATAGTATTCAGCAAAAGAGAAGAAATTCAGTACTGATCTAAGCTACAACAAGGATGAACTTTGAAAACATGACAAATGAAAGAAGCCCGGCATAAAAGATAGTTCAGTGTATAGTTCCATTTATATGAAATGTCTGAAACAGGCAAATCCATTAAGACAGGACACAGATTAGTAGCAGCCAAGGGCTGGGAGGTATCGAGGAAAATGGGTATGAGACTGCTGAGGTGATAAAAATGTTCTAGAAAAAGACAGTGGTGATTGTACAACTTTCTGAATAGACTAAAATCCACCGAATCGTACACTTTAAAAGGGTATGTGAATTATATCTCAATAAAGTTGTAGTTTCCTTCCTTTCTTCCACCCTTCCTATCCTTCCTTCTTCTTCTTTTTTTTTTTTTAATACTTGTAAGTCATCAGGAGAAAAGGGTCTGGAATTCAAGACTAGAATACAGATTTGGGGGTTCCTAACACAGGTCCTGGAAGTCCTGTCCAGCTCTGCTATTTTTGTCTCAATAGCATCCTAATAATAATCATATCAAAGACTCTTTAATATTAAAGAATAACAGTAACTCATTTTGTGAGCATTTTAAGTGTCAGGCATGGTGTTACAAAGTTTAATGTGTTCCGTTTTTTCATCCTCATTTATTCCAGTGGGAAGGAAGTACTGTTATTAGTCACATTTCTCAGAGGAAGTCACTGAGGCTGAGAAAGGTCAGGTCACTGTCCAAGTGTTCAAGTGTACTTCACACCCACCCAGTGGGGCTTCCCTGGTGTCTCAGCAGTAAAGAAACTCCCATTGGCAAGAAACGTGGGTTAGATTCATGGGTGGAAAAGATCCGCTGGGGAAGGAAAAGGCAACCCACTCCAGTATTCTTGCCTGGGAAATTTCAGACAGAGGAGCCTGGCAGGCTACAGTTGCAAAAGAGTTGCACTGGACTTAGCAACTGAATACCAACAAACTAAGGAACGGGGGTGAGCAGAGGGTGCGGAGGCACTCCAGGGCGAAGGAAGGAGGCACTTCGGCGATGCTTCCGGGAAACTTACCACCTACCAGTAGGTAAAATCCTGACGCTGGAGCGTCAGACACTGGGGCCGCTCCCCGCTCCTTCCCCACACGCCTTACAAGGGCGGGGTGAGCCCTCAGTACTGGAGGTGGAGGGAAGCGAGGAGACTGGGATGAGAACCAGATGCACTCGCCGAGTGCGAGGGGCGTGCATGTGCTGGAGTGGGTGTGTGTGTACACCAAACAGTTAGCGGGTTCGCCTACTTCTGTGATCACACGTTTGGTTTGAGCAGGAGTGGGGAGGGTAAATCACAGAGACGGGGTGTGTGCGTGAGTGGAGAGTGTGATTGGGGTCGGGCGTGCCTGTATGTCGTGAGTGTAGTTCTGTTTACTAACTCTACAAGTGGTCGTGAAGAGCTTGCTGTGTGCTTGTACCTTGTGGGGTGCCCGGCATACAATCTGACGAAACAGTTACCTTGTGCTCCCTGCAGGAGCTGACCCCGTGGGGAGGAGGAGTGTTGAGCGGACAAACAGAAAACAAATCAAGGCAGGAAAGGATATTAACTTCCAGGGCGTGGGTATCTGAGTCTGGGAGATTGTGTGCGCGCGTGTGCGCGCGTGCCTGTGATAGGTGAAACGGTGGTTCTGGAGTATCCATTGTCCAGATTCTGTCAGTGCCACAGAGTCAGGACAAGCAGTTGTGGATTTTGCCTTGGAGAGGAGAGAGACCAAGCCTTCAACCCGTCTTAAACCCCAGAGGACTCGGTCCTGCGTCCAACAGCCACTTGCCCAGCAAATCTTCCTCTGGAGGGGATGGGGGTGTGGCCGTCTCTACGCAGGACCCCCCCACGTCCGCTCTGAGTTCCTGCCTTCTGAACTCAGGCTGAGCCAGTTCCCCAAGGAAAGCATTTCCCTCCCTGCCTCTAAAGACTCTCTGAGGCCCAACAAAGCTGATGTGGGGGCCAAGGGACGCTACCATTCCCATTTAACTGATGAGGACGTTGAGGCTTACAGAGGGTCAGGGCCTGTCTGCGACGGGTGGGGAGTCTGGCTTCTGGGACTTGGACTCCTGGCTCCTGCATCCTCCGTTCCCGGGCTGCATTGTGCGGCATTCTGCTTTGTTGCCAGTAGGTGGCGCTAGAGGCCAGGGCTAGGCAGGTGGCCCGCAGGCCTGGGGGCTTTGGGGACTGGGTGGGGGGAAAGAGCAGACAAAACATTCGGGGACAGTCACGGGGCGCTTGCTGTGTGCCAGACACTGTGCTGGGGCCCTTCCCCGCATTAGCTGTCTAACCTTCCTGTTATCTTGTTTTCCATCTCTTTACAGATGAGGAAACAGACTCAGAGATTCACTTTGAATTAACTTTCCTCTGGTCGCTCAGTTTTGAGGAGGCAGATCCATAGCCCAAGCCCAGTTCAGAGGGTCAAGTATAAGTAGGGGAAGCAGGGAATGAGAGTTGCCCCAGGTCTTGCTGGGAGTGGGCTGGAGGCAAGCTATGAGCTGGTCTCTATGCCAGTGGATGAGCTGAGGCACAGAAGTGCCTGTGAGGAGGGGATGGCCTCCCTGGAGGAGGTATTACCAAGTCCAAGCTCACTCTGCTCACCGCACCCACAGGCCAGTGAATCCAAGAGATGAGGTATTGAGACAAGGGAGAGACTTTAATTAGGGAGCCGGCAGACCAAGAAGATAGCAGGCCAGCACCTTCAAAATAACCATCTTATTGAGGTTTAGATGCCAGGTTCTTTTATAGATCAGAGAGAAGCAATAAGCAACTAAAGTCAAAAGGCAGAATAGAGAGGGAGATGCAGTGGGCAAGATAAAGTGAAAGGGTCTTCAGTCTTGCAAAACATCTCCAAGGGAATGGCCAACCTTTGGCAGGGGTGTGTTAATCTCTCTATTCACAGGTGGGCCAGGGACAGACTTTCTCTCCAGGAGCTGAACAAAGGCACTTGAGTTTACAGTCAAACAGAGTCCTCCTGGCAAGTCATTGAGTATGATTATAATAATAAAACCAACAAAAAGCAACTCAAAGAGACAGTTTCCAACATGCAGTCAGAACTGGCTTTCTCCCTGCAACTAAGTGAGTGGCTGGAGGAAATACCAGGGGGTCTGAAGCAGGCCCACCCTCCTCTGTCCAGGGCCTCCCTGGGTCTTAGCACATCCCACCTTGGGGTCTTGGATTTGAGGGCAAGGGGCAGTGCTCAGCCACCCCTGGCTCACCTGCCTGTCCAGGTGTACTTGTACACCCTGTTCACAGCTCAGCTCCCCTGGGAAGGCTTTCCTGACCACTGAGGCCCAAGAGTGCCTCCGCTCCTACCTGCCCCTAGAAAGGCAGCCCAGGTGCCATCTTGTAACAAGCGCCCAGCCCCCCAGCCCCCTGCCACATCCTGACACATGGACAGTGTGGGGTCTCTGCCTCCTTGCTGGTCCCTAGAGTTTGCAGTGAAACCGACAGCTGTTGCTTGCCTTTCCAAATATAGCCAACCAGTCTGCTCTGCCTCATGGACTCCTTAGAGCAGGGACCCCTGGCTTAGTTGCCCTCCATCTCCTTGGCCATCTCCTGCCCAGAGTCCAGGATTGGGGTCTACAGGTTCCTAGCCTCAACCCTTCAGCCTGCAAATTGCTCCTGAGCCCCTCCAGGTGCCAGGCACTGTCCTAGGCACTGCAGACTGACACTTGGCTCCCTTTCTCATGGCAGAGGCAGCAGATAATTAAGCATATGATATAGATTTCCACCTCTGATTAAAATAAAACAGAGATGTGCTAGGGTGACAGTAGGGTGTGACTTTTGAGAAGAGACCTGGAAGAGGTGTCTTTTGAAGATCTTGGAAGGGGGTTCCAGGCACAGGAAGAGCCAGTGCCTCAGTCCCAAGGTGAGAGCATGGGGGTGGGGGTAAGGATGGGGATGGATGCTGTCTGGTAGGAAAAGAAAGCAGGCATGGCCCAGCAGCTGAGTTCAGAGAGGTGGGCAGGGCCATATGGATGGGGTTCAGTTTGGGGTTTATTCTACAGTTGAGGATGCCCCCTGGAGGGTCTCCAGCAGGGAAGTGAGGTGCTCTATTTAGCGGTACTCTCTCTGGCTGCTGCTGGTTCCATTGTAGCAACCCCCCACCCCGCCCTCCCGCTACAAGCAATCTGAAGCTGAGAACCCTGGGGCAAAGCTGGTAGCCAGGGTGTCTGACCCGGCCAGCCTGGGGTCTGCAGAGTTAATCCTCTGGGCCCGGAGCAGCCTCTGATTAGTAGGCTCTGCCACTCCTGGCTGATAAACCCCCAGGCTGGCCTCTGGCTGGGAGCAAAGTGTAGAAACCCAAGCAAGTAGAGGAGGGGCGCTCCTGGAGCACCTTAGGAGGCCTCGCCTTGTCCCTGTCTCAGGTGGCATGTTTCCTGGGTTAGAGCCCACGCATGCAGTGGGCACTTTCACAGCCCTGTCTGGGTTAGGGCCCCTTGTGGATTTCATGGGGTCCTACTAAGAGAAGAGAAGGCAAAATTAGATGCGTGGCTTCAGAAGGGGCTCTGGGTGGTGGTGGGGGTGTCCTGGGTAAGTCCTATTAGCCGCGTGGTGAGTGCCCCTACTGATCTTGCATCAGGGGAGGAGCCTCACATACAGACGGGGAGCTGAGAGCCTGAAAGTCACAGAGGGAACAGAAGCGTCTCTGCGGCAGGTTTTCTGACTCCCAGTCAGTTCTCTCTCCAGCACCTCCCCCCAGTGCCCACCCAGAATACGGCTGCGCTTTCTCCTCGCCTCAGGCCACAAAACGGGGAGGTAGCCCAGGATGCGGTGGAGACAGCTGGGCAGGAAAGGGCTCAGCTTGGGGCAGTGTCACTGTTGGGGACAGGTCCTGTGTGGCCAGGACCCCCATTGCCTGTCAGACATTTCAAACCTTCTCATCCCACCACCTGGGTTCAGGGGTCCAAGGACCTCACTGAGGACTGGAATCCCCAGGCACAGTCTACAATGCAGTTCCTGGCCATTCAGACCTGCAGCGTCAGAACCACTGGGAGAGGCCAGGGACTCTGCATGTTGAACACACTTGTCAGGTTCTTCCCAGCGCTAGTTTGCCTAGGCTTGCATCCTGCCTCTAGCACTCAGAGTGGAACCCTCTCTGACTCTCCCTCTGCTCAGCTTTGAAAGGTTCAGGAGACCCAACACAAGTATTAAAATAGTCATTATCCTCTGGCCACCCTTTAGAGAACGTGTGCTGGGTGCCACCCCGGTCCCGTGGGCCAGGCGAGGAAGACTGTTGTTCCCAAGGACACATGAGGAGCCTGGGCTCCTGAGGGCATTCGAGATCACCCAGCTAGTAGCCATCAAGACTAGGATGTGAACCTAAGGCCATCTGATTCCAGAGTGCGCGTATTTAGGCCATTCTGTCCTTTTCCCAGTGACCCGCACTGAACAACTCCTATGTGCCGGGGGAAGGGGAACTGGCCCCTTCCACTCCACCCTGTCTCTGTGAGCATTGAATCAGCTGGGGTAAGTGGCTCTGGGAACTGTAAAGCGCCCTCCACCACAGCGTTTGTATGTGTGGGTTCAGTGGCTCAGTTGTGTCCCACTCTTTGAGACTCCATGGACTGTAGCCAACCAGGCTCCTCTGTCCATGGGATTCTCCAGCAAGAATACTGGAGTGGATTGCCATTTCCTCCTCCAGGGGACCTTTCTGATCCAGGGATCGAATCCAAGTCTCCAGCGTCTGCTGCACTGCAGGCAGATTCTTTAGTGCTGAGACACTGGGGAAGCCCCTCCACTACAGAGGGGTCTTGTTAACCGTGCAGCCTTCATCATGCCTCATTCACAGCCTGACTGGGCTGGGGAGAGCTGTCCCGGCAGGGGGCCTCAGGGTATCCTGAAGCACTTGTTAAAATGCAGATTGCCGGGCTTCATCCCCAGGGCTTCTGATTCAGTTGGTCAAGCCAGGGTGCATTTTTTGACAACCACTCAGGTTCTCTGTGGCAGTGGTTTGAAGGTCACATTTTAAAACTGTCACACTGACAAAGGCTAATGTTAGGAGAAGAGCATAGAATCTGGTGAGCTAAGTCTCAGATGATGCAAATTAAGACTTTCTTCTCAGAAAAAATGGACAAACCCACCTACAGCCAAGATTTGGCAGTTTCAGGGGCTCCTGGATCCTTGAAAGTCAGCCATGGGTCCTAAACCCCAGTGCATCAATAAGAACCATCCTTTGCTCTAAACGCCTGGCCGAGGCTCTCAGGTCAGCTTTGCTGTGCAGCCTCCACGGACCTCTCGGCAAAGTCGCTTCTCCCCTGAGCTG
Organism: Oreotragus oreotragus; assembly: GCA_006410675.1. NCBI lineage: Eukaryota > Metazoa > Chordata > Mammalia > Artiodactyla > Bovidae > Oreotragus > Oreotragus oreotragus. Next base: position 13,048 of record SJYX01000257.1, on the reverse strand, counting down.
TCCTCCCACAGCACTTGGTGAGAACATAACTCCAGCAGGAGAGCTGTTCACGTATCTGTCTCTGCTCTTGGGCTGTGCGCTTGTGGGCAGTCATTTTTCTTCTCCCTCCGGGCACTTCTGAGTTTGGGCAGAACCATGTGACTTACTGTAGCCAGAAATGCTGGTGGGACTTCCCTGGTGGTCCAGTGGTTAAGAATCTGCGTGCCAATGAAGGGGACATGATTCGATCCCTAGTCTGGGAAGACTCCACATTCCCTGGAGCAATAGCTCCCACATCAGCCCCAGCAGCATTTAGCCACTTTCTTCAAAGCCACAGCTCCTGAAGCCCACACACGCTTCAGCCTGTGCTCTGTAACAAGAGAAGCCACTGCCATGAGACGCCTGCGCATCGCAACTAGAAAGTAGCATCTGCTCACCACAACTAGAGAAAGTCTGAGGGCAGCAATGAAGAGTCAGTGCAGCCCAAAATACATAGATAAATAAATATTAATTTAAAAAAAATGCTGGTGACACAAACTTTCCAAGTGAGTGTATGATTTGCTGCTGACCCTGCAAATGCACATCGAGGTGGAGGGCCTGCCAGTTGTTGTCCCTGGCTGACTGGGTGAACAGAAACTCCTGCCCACCCACACTGGACATGCAGCGTGAGTGCGAACTAAGTCTTTATTGCCCTAAGTACAGGGACATTGATTATTGCTGCCTAACCTAACCTGGCCTTGTCCCAGTGGCGCTTTAAAGGCAGAGCCCCTCTCCGCCAAGTTTTGGGTCTCTTGTTCCTGGCACGGGCTGGCGCAGCGTAGGTGCTCAAAAGTCACAGCAGCTACTGTTCGTTAAGAACTTTCTAAGTGCCAGGCAGTGTTCTCCGTTATCTCACTGAATGCTTTTCTCCTAGGCTGCTGTGGCATGTAAAGTGCTCTACACAGCGCCTGGCATGTAGCAAGTGCTCTGGTAGCTATTATGTCTAATTAGGATGCTTCTCTACCTCAGATGAAAGTTATCTGAAGGAATGAACCAGTGGTGAAGGGTGGTTTGAACTGGTAACTGGGACAAAGTTTCTAGGGACACAGTAGGGGCTGAAAAGGAAACTTGTCTCTTTATTTTGGTGTCCCCAACCAATATTGGTGGTCACCTTCTGTCTGCTGAGACTCTACTGGGTGCTTGGTTCTGTGCAAGATGCATTACACACATTGGCTTATTTATTCCATGCTGGAACCCTCGAGAGAGCGGCTGTTATTCATCCCCATTTTACAGATGAGGAAACTGAGGCCCAGGCCCAAGGAAGTCAAAGTTCACTGTAAGAAAAGGCAGAGCCAGGGTACTGGCTGACTCTAAAGCCTGGGATGTGAACCTCTCATTACAAGTGCTTCCCTTTCTTAGGGAAAAAAGAGGGGAAGCAAGACAGTGGCTGCGCCCAGGCCCTGGGCTTCTAGTCCAGCACTCTTTCTCCTCTCCAAGGTCTCCGCTCTTACTGGAGAGGTGTGAAAAGGGCACATGCATCCACCCCCACCAAAAGAAAGCCAGCCAAGGAGAGCCTCAGTGGCCCCAGGCGGCCCCTCCCCGCCCAGTGCCTGCAGCAGCCCTCCCCACGCCAGCACAGACTCCATGTCACCACCGTGATTGGTAGACTAAACAGCTGGAGCGGAGCCGGCCTCCTCGCTCCCTCTCGCCAGGGCGGCCAGGGGGCTTTCAAAGACCAGCCTCGGCTGCTATCTCCCACATCAGCCCCAGCAGCATTTAGCCACTTTCTTCAAACACCCAGCCAGGGCATGATGGTTAATGTCAAATCTGGCAGCAAGTCATAACCTATAGGGCTGGGACATTTATCACGGCCCCAGGGCCCCTGGGGACTTCAAAGGGGCCTGAGGGTGGGGGTGGGAAGGGGGCTTCGAGCGAGGCTTTTCTTCCACCCAGAGCCTCAGATTCCTCAGTGCTGGAGGGATCAAGGGGCTACCCTGGTTGGTCAGCCCAAATAATAATAATAATAATTTAAAAAACCAATAAATATCAATGACTAATAATAGCTGTTTTGTATTGAGGGATTATTACCTCCATGGCCACCTTGTAGAGCATTTATCGTTATTTTAATCCTGATTTTTAGAGGTCGGGAAATGGGGCACAGAGAGGCTAAGCCACTTGCCTAAAGTCACACAGATAGTGAAAAAAAAAAGCATCAACAATAATATCTGTCATTTATGGAGTGATTACTAGGTGCCAGGTGCTCTGTGTGTTACCTCATTTGGTCCTGTGAGTACTTTCTGAGATAAGCATTATTTTCTCCTTTCAGAGGTGAGAAAACAGTCTGAGATGTGAGGTGGCTTTCTCCAGGTGGCACAGCTGGTAAGTGGCGGAGCTGGGATTCAAGAGCAGACCTGCTCCAAACCTGGCTCCCAATCCCAGCCTGGTCCAGCCTCCGGGGGCCGGGGGGCTGCGTCCCCAGCGGCAGCCCCTCCTCCTTGTCAAGGCCTCTGCCAGGCCTCAAAAAGCAGGAGAGCAGCCATGCTGTCAGACCCCAGGCCTGCTGGGGATCCTTGGGGGTATCTGGCACCGTCCACCTGGAGAACTCGAGGTCCTCTCAGGGCAATGTGGAGAAATGGAAGAGGGGATGCTGTGCCTCCATCTAGCTGCCAGCCCACTTCTGGGAGGGCAAGGGCCTCTTGCACACAGGCGCTCCCCGCGGCTTTTTCTGGCGCTTGCCTGAGAGCAGGGTAGTCCCACCAGGTGTGGGGAGAATGGCGTGGGGCTTCACTCCCTAGCTGGGGTTCTGCCTCAAGTCAAATTCTAGTGTTCAGAGAGAGCTCTGCCTAAGATGGGGGTGAGTTTCCTTACAAGGCTTCCTGGGGCCATTGAACAAATTGACTGAATTTCACAAACACTATGTTACACCCACAAAACCCAGCCATCCCAGTGCCGCTGAGAGAGGGCAGAGTTGAATGAGTGTTTGCATCAAGGCACACAAAGGGTCCCTGCTCACAAGGATTAAGCTCCCTCTATGAGGCCATATATGGCAGGCATCCCACACGACAATGCTCCAAACGGCTTCCTGGAGGAGGTGATGTCTGGGCCGAAATGAGAGGGGGATAAGGCCTATGTAAAGGGGCAGGGCTCAGTGTATTAGTCAGGATTCTCTGGAGAAACAGAATCAATAGAAGATATATATATATATATCTCCTTAGATGAAACCCACCTACATTATGGAGAGTAATCTGCTTTACTCAAAGTCTCTGATTTAAATGTCATTCATAACATCTAGGCTGGTGTTTCACCAAACAACTGGGCACCATAGATTAGGCATGTTGACATATAAAATTAACCATCAGAAAGGATGATTATATTAACAAAAATTATATGATCCCACTTCTGTGAGGTACCTGGAGTAGTCAAATTCACAGAGGCAGAAGGCTGAACGTGTGGTTACCAGGGGCTGAGGAGAGGGAGAAATGGGGAGTTCTTATTTATTAGGTGTACAGTTTCAGTTTAGGTTAATGAAAAAGTCCTGGAGATGGATGGTGGTGATAGCTGCACAAAAATGTGAAAGTACTTAGTGGTACTGCATGGTTAAAATGGTAAATTATTTTATGGTAAAATTTATGTTATGTATATTTTTCCCCAATTAAAAAAAAATTAACCATCACAGGTGGGCTTCCCTGATAGCTCAGTGGTAAAGAATCTGCCTGCAATGCAGAAGACCCCGGTTTGATCCCTGGGTTGGGAAGATCCCCTGGAGAAGGGATGGGCTACCCACTCCAGTATTCTTGGGCTTCCCTGGTGGCTTAGACAGTAAAGAATCCGCCTGCAATGCAGGAGACCTGGGTTTGATCCCTGGGCCGGGAAGATCCCCTGGGGGAGGGCATGGCAACCCACTCCAGTATTGTTGCCTGGAGAATCCCCACGGACAGAGGAGCCTGGCGGGCTGCAGTCCACGGGGTCACAAAGAGCCGGACACGACTGAGACGAAACACCACACAGCACAACCGTCGCAGGAAGTGAGGGCCTGAGCCACAAAGTGTGGTGTGGAGCGAGGCTCCTTGTGAGTGAAGTGGATTCATTAACTGCTCACCCACCAGATAGTTACTGTGAAGCCCACAGGTGCCAGCATTGTCCTAGGGTTGGGGAGACAGCAGTCAATGACTGCTCAGAGAAGTTCTGTGATTTGCTCAAGGTCACACCATAACCCAGTGGCAGAGTGAGGGCTGAAATCCAGGTCCGTCCAATGGCCAGGTCATTCGTGGGGGCACTGGCTAGAAAGGACACATAGCACCCTTTGGCCCCGAGAAATCTGATCGTGAAATAAAGGAGAAAGAGGAAGTGGTAGCTTGATGGAGAAAAAGACCTGGGGAGGGTTTTCTTTGAGGGAATGAGGGGAGCTGGAGAATATTAGTGGATGTCAGAGTTTGCAGGGAGGGAGGGAGAAAGGGCAAGGTGGGTGGCTGCGGGAGTCATGGTTGAAAGGCAGCACATGAAGCAGCAGGGGAGTCTGGAAGAGAGGGGCAGGGCAGTGGCAGCCCTTTTGGGCCAAGCCTCCCCTTAGGGAGAGACGCTGGGGGCAAGACAGGGCTGGGCCTGAGGAGAAGGGGCGAGCGAATGGCTGTGAGAAGTACAGGTGGGAGCCCGGGCTCCGGAGTCGCAGGGATGTAGCCTCAGGGTTCAAGTCTTGGCTCTTTTTTTTTTTTTTTTTTTGGCTGCACCATGTGGCATGCTGGTGCTAGTTCCCTGACCAGCAATGCAACTCGTGCCCCCTGCACTGGGAACAGAGTCTCAACCACCGTACCACCAGGGAAGCCCTTCAAGTCACCACTCTTGCTGCCCCAAACTCAACAGTGAATCTCTCAGAGCAGGGAGGAGAATGAGAGGCTCACGGGAAGAATTTCACTTTATTTTTCCTACCCTTTGATTGGAAAATTGACACCACCTTGTGATCTGCAAAGATCTTTGCGTTGTGAAAAAAAAACAAAACACCAACCTGTATTTCCTGCTTACTTCAAAGGCAAGCAAATGAGATATGTGTGAGAAAGTCCTTTCTGACGTGTAAATTGTGAGAAAACAAATGAGAGAAAATAGCAGCATTATCATTGGTGGAGGACTTTTTCAACGATGCAAAGAGGTTTCAGAAATTTCCAGGATTAAACCCCGCACTTGCTCTTAGCTGCTTATTACACTGGTCAACTCATTCAGGAATGTATACAGAGGGCCTACTGTGTGCCAGGCCTTGTACTAGGTACTGACAATAGAGAAGTGAGCAAAACAGAGAAAGCAGCTGCTCCCACTAAACTTACATTTGATGGGAGAGAACAAACAAGCAAGTAAATATCTACTAAGCTAGGGATTGATAAATACTGTTAAAAAATACAGGAGGGCATGTAGTCAGAGAAGGTTCTATTTTAGATTGGGTAGTCAGGGAAGGCTTCCCTGAGGAAGTGACATTTGCCAGATCCGTAAATGAATTGAGAGGGCTAAACCAAGAGAATATCATGGAGAATAATCCAGGCAGAGAGAACACCAAAGAAAAGGCCCAGAGGTGGAAACTTACTAGGCAGACATCATTCATGTCCCCGACCTTCAACCATACTCTCATCCATCCATCCATCCACTCACCCACCTATTCACCTGTCTAGTCATTCTGTTTATCTCTGCTTCCATCCATCTATCTATCTATCCATCCATTCACCTCTCCCATTCATCCATCAATGTACCCATCATCTATCTACCCATCCATCAATACAGTATGTACTGGGGAACTGTTATCTATATACCAAGTCAGTCATGGAGAGGCATGGGGGGGGACTTCATGAAGAATTAGAGGCTATCTCTACTGATACGGAGAGACAAGTGCAAACCATTCGTATATGGGATGGTAGTTGAGAGTGTGTCCTCTGTCACTCACCACACACTTTTGCTAAGGAAGCTCTCTCAGTGATTCCTCACTTTCATAGTTTTAGGAAATCTTGGTTAGTTTCACAGCTCAAGTCTCAACCTCCTTCTCTATGAAGTTTCTGGTCCTTCCTATTAGAACTCACCACCCTTTCTAGTTTGGATCTTTATTCTGCACTCTAATGGTCCATCCTCTTTGGAGTTCCTTGTGTAAATCCAAGTCTCTACCATTGGTTCAGGGTAAAAATTGATTCACCCATAGGCTAACACTTATTGAATGCTTAACTACATGTTTGGCATTGTGCAAAGCATATTTTTAATATATTTATTACTCAAACACACAGAAGGGGGTCTGCTCTCCTAGGAGGGACTTGCTATTATCAGCCCATTTTACCGTTGAGGGAAAACTGAGGCAGAGAATTAAAATGACTCATCCATGTTACAGCCTTGTAAGTGGCAGAGCTAGGACCTAAACCTGCCCTTTCCAACTGCAAAGTCCATCTCTTAAAGGCTGCACCACTTACTGCCTTAGTCAGTGTCCCCACTCCCCAACACACATCCTGTGCACTGAGTGAGCAGAAGGAAGAACTAAACTCCCAGCTCCAGTGTCAGACTGCTGGTTTGAATCACACTTTTACGTTTTGTGACCTTGTCCCTGGTTAAGTCGATTCACCTCTCTGTGTTTCAGTGGTTTTGTCTGTGGGGATATGGGGATAATCACAGTACCCATCTTATAGGTCTATTGTGATGTAGCATGATGATTCATGTTGAATGAAGGTGTAGAGGTGCCTGGCACACGCTCTAAGTTAGCACTGCATTTTATCTCATATGGCTTGCAGTCTCGCTTTTCTCACAGTTTGGCTTCTTTGCTGTTTCGCAGCTTGCCTATCATATTTCATCAGCCTTACTTTGCACTGTTTGATGGAGATGGGCCCTAAAAGCACCAGAAGCTTTGTCTTTGGAACTTTTAAACTGGGCCAGAAGCCTGCAAGAAGAGAAGCAGATTTGAAGAGGAACGTGGAGTGACTCACTCTGGGTGGGGGTGGTAGAGCAAGAGGCCCCC